>JAQISU010000160.1:6585000-7082500 GCA_029339505.1 Unio delphinus
AAGAACGTACCTTGACAGGAACGTGGGTGAGTGTGGAATTGTTTAAAGCTCTGGACCTGGGATACCAACTGTTAGAAGTGTACGAAATTTACCACTTTCCCAAAACACAACAATACTGCAAGGGCGACGAGAGACAGAAAGGTATTTTTGCAGACTACGTGGATTCCTTTTTAAAACTAAAACAAGAAGCTAGTGGCTATCCTTCCTGGTGTCACACTCCCGAAGACCAAAAGATATTCAAAGAAAAATATCGGGAGCAGGAAGGTATCACTTTAGACCACATCGAGAAAAATGAAGGAAGGCGATCGTTTGCCAAAGTCATGCTCAATTGTTTGTGGGGTAAAATGGCACAACGTCCATCTTTACCCAAGACGGAGTATTTGTCCGAGCCGTCTCGCTACTTCCAGATGATTCACGACCCAACCAAAGTCATGAAACACGTGGACGTCATTCGTGAGGACTTGATCTTAGTCAATTACGAAGAAGAACTAGACTTTGTAGAAGCCGACAAATTTGGAAATGTCATCATTGCGGCTTACGTGACAGCCCACGCTCGCTTAAAATTGTACGAAGTGTTAGAACTGTTAGGAGATCGCGTGTTGTATTTTGACACAGACAGTTGCATCTACATTCACCGACCGAACGATTGTAACCCTGTCATCGAAGGAGACCGTTTAGGAGCCTGGACCGATGAACATCCCGACGACAAGATTCTAAGTTTTGCAAGTGGCGGTCCTAAAAATTACGGCTACGAATACCGAGACCCCCAAGGAAAAATGCACACCAAATGTAAAGTGAAAGGATTGACTCTTAATTATCGCACCAGTCAAGTGGTGAACTTTGACGTGCTTCAAGAAGCCTTACAGTTGGGACAGGATGAAACGTTTCAAGTGACTACCCACGAACCGCACAAGATTGTCCGTTTACCCACACACCAAATCGTTAGCAGACCTTTGGAAAAAGTCTACCAAATCGTGTACCAAAAGAGAGTACGACTTCCCAATCACTTCACTCTACCGTACGGTCACATCGAAATCGGGCAGCATATAAAAAGGGACATTGTCCAAGACCAATAGTTCATTGTGACTAACACAGCTAAGCGAAAAGAAGATGAATCCATTTAAACAGACATCATTCAAATTTGGGAATTCTCAAGTGGAGTGCGATGCTAAACCTTGTGATTGTAGTGATGCCAGGCTCTGTGACGTTAGCGATTCAGCAGGATATCGTAGGAACTTTGCTATGACTACTACCCCTATATCTACCCTGGAAAGTGATGCTGTGCGTGTCAAACCTGAGGGATGTGAAAGCGGTGCCACACGTTATCGTGGACTCCTAGGAATTTCACCGTACCTGCATCGAACTGAAGTGAGGAGAGTCGAATATTCGTTCCCGACGAGTTTGCCTGAATACTGCCACTTTAAAAGTCGATTTCAAACCTTCAAAGATAAATGGCCAAAATATCTGCCTGGACCAACTCCTGAAGAATTAGCCAGAGCCGGATTTTTCTACTTGGGCGAAGGGGATAAAGTCAAGTGTTTCAGTTGTGGTGTATCCATTTACGAGTGGGAACAGAAAGATTCCGCTTACCTGGAACATGCTCGATGGTCTCCGAATTGTCAATACCTACCTTTAGTGGGACCTAATGATTGGAAGTGACACTACTACTCCATGTCGTGTAACACACCTAGACCAGTATATAATATAAAACATAATATTCAAGGATTACCCTACGAATTGCAAGAGAAGATCTACAAGGACGTTTGGCAAGGCCTTGCTAAAGAAAAATCTCAAGGGGTGACTGTAGAACTTTTGTGTCGTGAAATTCACAAGAGGAAAGTGACAAAAATTAACCAACGTGTTAGATTTCTCTGGATCAAGGGTATTTTTTTGCTCTGTTACCAATTTACTACGTTTACCTCTGAAGATGCTTTGATCCTTCTTAACCGTTACCCTGAATGGCAGTGGGACGAAATTACACGTTATATTAATCACTTTCGCTTTTTGTGCAAATTTAATTCTGTGTTTAATTCTGAGTTGAATCTACACTTGTAATCTTTGACCTAAAGAAGTATAAAAGAGAACAACCATGCCACAACCTTTATCATTGGTGATCCAACAGATTCCGTGGAAGGATATCAATGAGAAGATTCACACGGTGAAAGATTACGAACACTTATTGCAAGAACTATACCCTATGAATTGGGGTCGACGTGTCGTGTGTGTTTTAGTGACTTGCTTTCTGGGATTTCGTTTACCTGCCGATTCCTTGTGGACACTTTACGAACACTACCTATCAGAAAAATAAGACAGTATGGTGGTTCCTTTAAATGTCCACGAGAGACTTATTCTGTTCAAAGCCTTACGCTTTCATCTGGATACATCTCGACCTTTCCAAGAAAAAAAGATTCGTCAACTTTTACGTACGGAAGCAGTGTACGAAGATGTGTGTGTAGCTTGTGATTTACACCCTCATTGGACAGATGTACGTGACTGGAAAAGTTGGGATTTTGAGGCTTGGACAAACGAAGTATCCCATTATGCCCAAGCGTTGTGTTCCTAAAATGCATCGTCGAGTGAAAAAAGTCACTTTTAAACCTGTGTTAGTAACAGTACCAGAAGAAGAAGAAGAAGAAAAAAAATCTGTCACCCAAGACAATCCTTCTGTTCAAGACAAAACTGTCATGGACATTTCCCCACAAAGACCCTTTAGAGAAGACACGTATGTGACTATACCCCCTGTAGAGGAGACTATAAGAACATTACATACTACCTCTAGGACACCTTCGTTACCCAAACCACGTTGTACAGTGACTTGTTTATATGCCACTTTGATCGTTTGCCTATGTCTTTTATTCCTGTATTTATCTATTTGGCTTTTATGTTTTCGTGTTGTTCGAATTTAAACATGCATTGAAATAAACTTGTCTTGAAAAAAGTATAAAAACCTCTTGTCTTGTCTGTTTTTGTGTCAATACTGACATACCACTACACGACTATGGCTCACTCTACTCTTTCTACTACTCCTTCCTCCTCCACATTCAAAGTCATTGACGAACACTTAGATCAGGCTAGTTGGAAAGCCTTGTATCTTCGTCATCCTTTTAACATGTTAATTGCTGGACCGAGCGGTTCAGGCAAAACCGAATTTGTCAAACGTTTGATCGAACATAAACATCATTTGATCGATCGTCCACCTCAACGCATCGTGTGGTGTTACAAAGAGTGGCAATCGGCATACAGCCTCTTGCAAGAAAGTCAAGGTGATTCCATTGTGTTTGTAGCAGGCATTCCTAAAGAAGACGAGGGGATCGTGTCTGACCCTAGTCAAACTCATTGGGTTATTTTTGACGACATGTTAGGAGAAGACGAAGAAGAAATTAAACTATGGTTTACACGTAAAGGGCATCATCGTAATGCCAGTGTCATTTACATTACGCAAAATTTATTTCAACAAAGTAAAGCCCATCGTACCATTAGTCTCAATGCTCATTACGTGGTCTTGTTTAAAAGTCCTCGAGATAAATCACAAGTGCAAGTTTTAGCCAAACAGTTAGGAACACCTTGGCTAACTCATGCGTACGATGATGCCACTCAAACGCCACACGCCTATTTACTCGTGGATTTAAAACCCACTACCCCTGATTATTTGCGATTTCGTACCGATTTGTTTCACGACTGGTGTCAAGACGGAGGACCTGTCGTGTACACGTCCTCCTCGTCGACATAACACTATGAAGCACTAAAAAAATCTATAAAAACCTTGGGTTACTTTGACCTGGTCTCATACATCGTCAACATGACGTCCCTTCAGTCTCATCTTCCCATCAAATTGATTCGTGCCTTGTACGGCATCAGTCGCGAAAAAAATCCACAAAGACGTGCTCACGTCTTAGAAGCAAGTCTCAAAGAAGTCTTACGATGGTTTACGGTGACAGCACGTCAAATACTGCAAGGCATCATTCACCTTCCACATCAAACCAAACGCTTTTTTGACAGAAACAAAGTAGCCTTGACGCAACTGGCCAATCCTCGCATTGACACTCACACCAAAAAGCAAATCATATTGAAACCTGGAGGCAGTGGTTCTCTAGGAGGTGTCATCATTCGTTCCCTTTTAAAATGGGATCCCAATACTCCCAAAGTCCACCCCAAGAAGAAAACAAAAAAAGCCAAACAAGCCCCTAAGAAAAAGAACAAGGGTACCAAGACCAAAGCACAGAAAAAGAAAAGTCCACAGAAAAAAGCGGTCACCCGCAAAAGAGGCACTTCGGCCAGGACACAACCTTACCTTCGTCAACCACGACCTGTAAGAAAAGATCTACAAGGACGTTTGGCAGGGACTACGTTGCCAGTAGCCTCAGGGGCTGCCACTTCTCCGTTGCGGGTGATGCCAGCCAAACCCAATTTGACACCCGTTTTTCCTAATTTGATGAAACATTGGAAATCTGCGTCTCCCAAAACGTCTCCTCCACCGGAGACACCCTCGTCCACCTTAGCGTCAGTAGCAGCTGCTCATAAAGTACCTGCCCCCAAAGTCAAAGTCCAAGAAAGATCTGGCATGTTAAAGAGTTTACTAGATTTGTCCAAACAAGAACTGTCCCGATTGAGTCCATTGCGAACTCCTTCACGACGTGTGTTACCTGCCATGAAGTTGATACGACGCAAAGATAATCAGTGGCGACGCATTCCAGTATAAAAATATGACTTGAAAACCACGATGTCAATCAGTATTTTTTCTGTACCACTGATGAACACTCAAGGATGCCTCCTCAAAAACGTGCACACCATCACCCTCGACGTTCTACCGTCCAAAAAGGAAAAGGAACAAGACAATCTCGTCATCTCACCAAAAGCTTTAAAACCAAACATCAACGTCCTTCCCTCCAAAGACGTAGACCTTTAAAGAAAAAGAAAAGACACCAAAAAGGAGGATCCTTTGACAATTTTGGGAAACACATTGTTACCTTTTTGACAAAGCGCTAGTTCCCAAAAAAAAGTAAATAAAAGAGAGTGTATACCAAGTCATTGACACTAGTGGTATTGTGAAACGAACAAGCAAAGATGTCACCTCGCAGAAAACATTTTTCTACACTCCACAAAGGAAAGAAAAGGAAAGGACGTTTAGCCAAACATCGACACGTTCTTCGTCAAAGGACACAAAAGAAAATACCCAAACGTCAAAAGAAAAAGAGAAGTCACCAAAGAGGAGGCATATTTACTGGTTTTATTAAAGGTATGCAGAAACTAGACAAAGCAGCTAATAACCGAACTGGTATCTTTAGCCCTGCTTTTGAGGATTTAGCGAAGCATGCCGTTACCTTTTGGAGAAGCCAATAGGAAAAAGAAGATAAAAGAGGGTGTGTACCAAGTCTTTGACATCAGTGTATTTCTGAAACGAACAAGCAAAGATGTCACCTCGCAAAAAACATTCTTATTCACCCCACAAAGGAAAGAAAAGGAAAGGACTACCTCCTCGTTTAGCCAAACACGGAGACGTGTTGTCCGTCCTGTCCAAAGCCTCTCCGTCCATGCGAAAACAAATCATTAAAACAGCCTCCAAAGATGTCATCGATACCGTGTGTGAATGTTGTTTGAATGTTTTGAAAGGCACGATACCTTTGTCTCCACACAAGAAAAAATGCTTATCCAAACATCGACACGTTCTTCGTCAAATGGTTCAAAAGAAAATATCCGTCCGTCAAAAGAAAAAGATGTTGGTGCAACGCGGAGGATTTTTACCCTTTCTTGCTCCTTTGTTGACAGGCGTAATACCAGGTTTGCTACAAGGGGTGACCCAAGGGATATCCCAAGGGTTTAACCAAGGGATGGGTAGAAGATAAAAGGACACTATGGAGCACCACAATCTCAGACATAACCTTTGAAAGCCCATGGAAGGACGAAAACTAACTTTGGTTCCTTACAAACGATGGATGGAATACCATCATTGGCAAGAACAACGATCCCCCCATTTACCGCCCAATCCCAATTTGGCTGAGATGTCGCAATTACAACACGAATTGCAATCCTTGATCCATCGCCACGATTTATCCGAAACCGAAAAATCACAAAAGTACGGTCAACTCTTGAAACGGCTACAACTCTTTCATCAGAAAGCTGTGGAACAAACAGCTCAACCCACTTTGTCCGATTTTAAGGCTCTAATGAATAACCCGGCACCCTCACCCTCACCCTCTACAGTAGTTAAAACAGACGTTACCCCACCATTACCCAAGGAAGAAGAACCCCATGATCTCTTTCAAACACCTACTGCTACTCCCATTCCGAGTAAGATTGCTGCTTCCTTGTTGACCCCTTCCCCCACTCCCCCACGAGAAGAACTCAAAACTTGGGTTAAAAAGATGATGGCTACTCCTTCTTCGACAGATGTGAAAAAGAAAGAAAGGAAACCAGAAGTGAGAAAAGAAAAGAAGACCAAAGAAGCTATCCCATTACCTCCGCCACCACCATTACCCTCGACGTCATCTCCTGTGGCACATCGGACACGTAAAACCGTTTCCAAACAACCCACATTTCGTCCCACCCAAAGCAATATCCTCGAAGAGTGGGTTCCTTATTAACAAAAACCATGGAGAAGGTCTTAGCCAGCATTTACTACGATCCAGCTCACCCTGCAGGTTACGGAGGCATTCAGAAATTGTATCGTGCTGCCAAAACTCGCCTGAAAAAGCTCCGTTTACCAGCAGTACAACGATGGTTACAAGAACAAGCGACGTACACTTTACACAAACCCATTCGACGAAAATTTCACAGAAGTCGCACTCAAGTGGAAGGCATCGATCATCAATGGCAAGCCGATTTAGCTGATGTCTCTCATTTAGCCACCTACAATCGTGGCTACAAATATTTGTTTTGTGTCATCGACGTCTTTTCTAAATTTGCCTGGGTCGTACCATTGACATCCAAATCGAGCGGAGAGTTAGTACGAGCTTTGCAACTGGTGTTGAAACAAAGTGGTCGTCACCCTCTTCGATGGCAAACCGACAAAGGCACCGAATTTCTGAACCAAGCTTTCCAACGAGAATTAAAAAAACGTGACATTCATTTTTTCACCACCGAAAATCCTGAAACCAAAGCCAGTATCGTGGAACGTTTTCAACGTACCTTGAAAGAACGCATGTGGAAATATTTTACTCATCAACACACTCTCAAGTACATCGACGTCTTACCACACTTAGTCCAAGCCTACAATCAATCTTACCATAGAAGCATTGGACGTGCCCCACAAGAGGTGACACCTGACAACGAAGTGACTGTTTTTGAGCGTCTGTTTGGTACGTCCCGGACGAGGGCTGTCCCCAAGAAAGGTAGAGAAGTGTTAACCCCGGGAGATTGGGTACGCATTGGCAAAACCAAACGCACTTTCGACAAAGGTTACTTACCCAACTGGACCACCGAATTGTTTCGTGTTACTGGACGAGTGCGCGATCGTCATCCTACCGTCTATAAATTGGAAGACATGAACGGAGAAGTATTAAAAGGAACATTTTACTTGCCTGAGTTACAACGTGTTACCAAAAAAGAAGACGACGTGTACGACATTGAAAGCATTCTCGAACGAAGAACCCGTAAAGTAGGAAAACGTCGTGTCAAAGAAGTCAAAGTACGTTGGAAAGGATATCCTCCTAGTTTTGATTCTTGGATTGACGCTTCGCAAGTCATCGACTATAAAAAGAAGTGACCATCATGCCCTTCAATACAGCTTCAGCAACCACAGTGACTACTCCTTCACCCACGTCATCTCTGCAAGATTTACAAAAGCAACCCTTGTGGGTGTGGTGTGGAGAACGTGTCCCTAAAACGCAAATCGTTTTTTTCTGTCAAATCTTTGTGGTATATTGTGTCATTGGTGCAGCCATTGCTAATTTGAGTTTGCAACAAGGAGACAAACAATTGTGGACCATTTTACTCAGCAGTTGCATCGGGTATCTTCTTCCCAATCCTTCCCTGAAATACTCTTACAACGGGAACAACAGTAACAATATTGGGAGTCTGGCGGCCAACGTTAGTCCTTCTCCTGACAGTCACCCTTCCAATCACAATCCTCTTTTAGATACTCCTTTAACCTCGAGTGACTCCTCGGACAGAAGAACATTGGAAATATGAACAACACTATTAACCAATTTTACTTAACGTTACCCAGTGACAGTTCCATGGAGGTGTTTCCTAACAATACATTGTGTTGTTACACGTCTAAATTACCTCAAGCCATGCATTTGGATCAAGATGATCACTGGGAAGCAGCTTTAGTGGAAATAATACACCCGACACAAATCAAAAACATTGTCGAAAATCAAAACTTTTTCACAGTTGAAGTGTACGACAAGCAATTGCAACAAGCCTTAGATGAACGAGGCATCACTGGCATTGACAACAAGAAATCAGATGGACCCGCAACTAAACAACTGTCCACTCATGTGTTGACCATTCCTGCAGGCTACTATTTTAGCGGTCAACATTTAGTGACTACGATTGCAAGCAGGTTCAATGTTGTGTTTGGTAAACCCCTGGACAAAATCAGAGAAAGTGTTACCTTTGAGTACATTAAAGCGGCTCGCCGCTTCATGATCAAATTTTCAGAGAAGAAAATAATAGCCATTACCTTTTGTCCTGAATTGTTTGATATCTTAGGTGGAGACCTCAAGATGCTCCCGAACAAAAAAGAAATACCAGGCATAGCCAGTAACTTGGATTTTACCAAATATTTTCGATCCCCTGTAGAAATGAACCAAGGACTCAATTTGATGTTTGTGTACTCCGATGTGGTGGAGTACAACGTGGTAGGACACACCTCTGTACCGTTACTGCGTGTCATTCCTTTCAAAGTGGATACCACTACCGCTGAAGAAGAAGGTGGAAATACCTATCACGTTCACCGCGAATTTGTACATCCTCATTATTTACCCGTCAGTAAATCGTATTTCGACAGTGTCAACATTACTATAAAAGGAGAACTAGGTCAAAATATTCCATTTACCAAAGGGAAAGTCACAGTGAAACTCCATTTTCAAAAACGATTCTCCAACAACTGAAAAAGTGATGTATCCTGTGTACCAAGGAGTCACTCGACAACGAGGACATGGTTTAGGAGATATGTTTAAATCAGCCTTTCGTTCCGTAGTCCCTGTTTTAAAACCAATGGTGACACGAGGATTGCACACCTTAAAAGATGCCGCATTGACTCACGGCAAAGATTTTCTTTACAATGTTCTCATTGACAAACAAAACCCAAAAGAAGCTTTTTTGAGAGCAGGCAAAAATACCTTGCTTCAAACGGGTAAAGAGCTTTTGGGTCGACGAGAAAGTCCTATAAATGCTCTGAACGGTACCACGTCTGACATTCCTACTTCCCTGACGACACAGCAAGGACAAGGTAGAAAGCGTCGACGAAGACACCCTTTCAAAAGTCTCCGTACCTCAAAAGTTCGAAAGACAAAGAAAAAAAGAACCGCTCGAGACTTAGACATTTTTGATTATTAAAAGTGAAGAAAAAAAACCTAAAGAAAAAATGATGCACCAAGAATCTTGTGCCTGTTCCAAGTCGGAACTGGATCTCTTTGCCATGCCACCCACGATGATGACCATGCAAGAAGCTCAATGGGTCGAATTTCATCCCGTCTCCTCTTTGACGGATTCAGCTCCCATCGAGTTTGAAATCAAAGGACAACCCGAAGATTACATCGATCTCAACAACAGTTACTTGTATTTGAAAGTGAAAGTAAGCAAAACAGACAACACCAATCCAGGAGCCAATGATAGAGTAGCTCCTGTCAACAATTTCATGCATTCCTTGTTCAGCGATGTGGATTTGTACATGAATAACAAACTGATCAGCAGTAGCATGGATACTTACCCTTACCGAGCGTACCTCGAAAATCTCTTGACGTACGGAAAAGAAGCCAAGAACACTCATCTAGATGCTTGCGTGGTATGGAAACCTGACACT
This sequence comes from Unio delphinus, assembly GCA_029339505.1. Lineage (NCBI taxonomy): Eukaryota > Metazoa > Mollusca > Bivalvia > Unionida > Unionidae > Unio > Unio delphinus. The sequence goes on from JAQISU010000160.1 coordinate 6,594,968, forward strand.
GCAGATAAGTTTAACGACACAGCCTTGCCCGTAGCAGCAGCTGCTGATGGCAGCGCTCCTGCCGATCCTCACAATGAAGGTTTTAACGAGCGTCGAAAGAAAATTTTGCAAGGACGTAGTTTAGAACTGTTCGATCGTTTGCATTTGGACATGTGGTTTCAAGAGAAGTATTTGCTGAACGGAGTAGATATTCGCTTGAGACTGAATCGAAGTAGTACTGCTTTCCATTTGATGGCTCATGCCAACGAATACAAAACCATTATCCAAGAAGCCAGGTTATACGTACGTCGCGTGGAAGTGTTACCTAAAGTGGGAAATGATATCAGTCACACTTTGAGCAGAACGACAGCCAAGTATCCGATACGACGCGTGGAAGTCAAAACTTTCACCATTGCCGCTGGACTCCGATCTAAGATCGAAGATCATCTGTTCCAAGGACAGTTACCCAAACGTTTATTCATTGGTATCGTCAGCAATGCAGCCCTCAATGGTGCCCACGATGAAAATCCTTTCCAGTTTAAGCACTGCAGAGTATCCAAAATTGAAGTCAGTCGCGATGGCAAAACTTTGTGTACCAGACCCTTCGAACCCGACTTTGGCGAACAGAAAAATTACTTGAGGTCGTACTTGTCGCTGTACGAAGCCACAGGACAGTTAGGAACCAACACCAGTCACGGTATTTCCTACGACGACTATGCAAGAGGTTACACGTTGTGGGCTTTTGATTTCACTCCAGACCAAGGCAGCGACGAGGGACATTTCCACCCTATAAAATCTGGGCAACTGCGTGTGGAACTTCAGTTTGCAGCACCTCTTCCCGAAACGGTGAATATCATTCTGTATGCTGAATTCGATAATACCATAGAAATTAACAGTTTGAGAGAAGTCATTCTAGACTATTAGACATTATGGAAGGACCTTGTCCTTCTTTGAATAGTGGAGAATCCATGGAATGGGAGGTTACAGAAAAAGCAGAACCCCAAGACCAAAAAGAAGAAGTAGTGATCATGCAATCCAGATGGCCAGAACAGGAACAACAGTTAGTGGCTTGTTTTGCACAACACTTGGAAGATACAATGAGGGACCTGATTAAAAAAGATTGTTATGGATGTCAAATCGATCATCCCAGTCAAATTCAACACGATAAATGTATGATGATGAGTCAAGAAGAAAAATTGGACAATTATCTGAACGAAGCTTGGAGTCTCATCTCCGAAGAAGACGTGTTACTTCAGTGGTATAAAGGCTTACGTGATCATTCCTCTCCTCCATTGTTTGCTCGAGAAATCGATCGCATCGAAGCTCTCTTGGCCAAAAGTAAAGAGACGAAGCAAACCATCAGTTACTTGTCAGACCGTTTCAAACAAAAAGTCTGGATTGAATTGATGACTTATCATCACCTGTGAAGAAAGGAGAGAAAAACACAAGGCTACACAACAAAAAATGGATACCTGGGAACTTTATTATCTTTTGAACCGTAGTTCGTACACTGCTTCTTGGAATCCTGTCGTGTGTGCTAAAGATGAACTACCTCATCGCAAACCTCAAGAGAATCAAGCTTATGTCATCAACACAGATGACAGTCATCTTCCAGGAACTCACTGGGTAGCTGTCTACTTTCCTCAAAAGGGTTGTGCGGAGTATTTTGATTCGTATGGATTGCCTCCTTTCGAAGATGATATCATTGACTTTATGAGAAGAAATGCTCAGACGACACGATTCAATAATGTGAAATTACAAAGCACAGATTCTATGGTGTGTGGACAATATTGTATCTATTATCTACATCATCGCAGTCTTGGATATTCTTTAGAACATTTAGTGACTTATTTTGATCGTCATTCGTCTCGAAACGATGACAAAGTAGATCGATGGTTTTGTGACCATTATGGTTATCTGTTGTCTTTAGCTAGGAAACGTAGTGTACATCAATCGCCCAATGATTTCCAACAGTGGAAATCTCAATTTAATTCACAACGTTGTCAACCATGTCAAAGATAATGTATTGGTGTTATGGAAGAAAAAAAATGTTTTTTCTTTGAAATAATGTTTGTTCTTTGAAATAATGTTTGTTCTTTGAAATAATGTTTGTTATTTGAATAAAAATGTTGTGTTTTGAAAACCAATGCGTCTGTCGTTTGTTTTACATTTGTATTCATATAAATGCTCTTTGACTTTTCTTTCTATCCCTCACATCAAACTATCTAAACGTTTCAAAACCCTAAACCGCAGAGGGGTGTTTTCCATCACGTCCGCGCTTGAACCATATAAAGCAGGGGTAGTCTCCAGTCTGGCCATCCATTGTTTGACTCATCCTCCTACGAAGATGTGCTCAAGACTAGCTAAGCTGAACGAAGCTTATGTCACTCTGCATCGTATCAGACACAATCTGATGCCAAAGCCTGAAGAGATTGAGAATGTAAGAATGCTACAAGTAACGGAAGACCTCATAGAAGAACTCTTCAGAGAGGAAATTCAAAAAGAGAAAGAAGAATGGACTGAGAAGTATCGACTTCAAAAGCAGCAGAGAGAGCAGAGAGAACAGCATCAGCAGCATCAGCAACAGCAGCAGGAACCAGACAGAAGTTTTGTCGACTGTCGTGTGGACACGAAAGAGTTCTCTTTCTCTTTCCGAAGAAGCAGACCCTATCGTGTAGCCAAACGAGGACGCAATCTTAGACGATAAAAGATTGTCATCCTTCCTCGTACACACAAACACAAAAAAACAGCCCTTTTCAGGGCTACCCAAATATTCTCGAAAAGAATTAATTATTCAATTTGCTTATGGTATGTGAGGAAGTTAGAAAAAAATTAGAAGTGAGTCTATAATCACTGTCTCATTTTACTTTTGTTATGAAGTGCGTCTATAAGCACAACGTATTTTTTCAAAATAACTTGTTCAATGTATAATTAATAGGAGACAAGTATAAAAGAGAGTGTTTTATTTTAAAAAGTCAGCTTGTTTTGTTTTTTGCTAATGATAGGAATAATGTAAGTTTTTTGGATCTAGGGGTGTTTTCCATCACGTCCGCGTGTTTTGGTAATGATAGGGATACTGTAAGATTTTTGGATCTAGGGGGTGTTTTCCATCACGTCCGCGCTTGAACTATATATAAAGAAGCACTCATCAGTCTGGCTACCCATCGTTGGTGAATCAAAGAAGATGAGCAGAGTTCAAAAGTTAAGAGAGCTTCAAATGCATCTGGAGAATGCTAGGCGTCTCCTGGACGAACTGGCTATGGAGGTCATAGCAGAGCAGGCCAAAATTGAAAAAGAAGAGGAGGAAAGAAAAAAGAAAGAAGAGGAGGAGAAGAAAAGTCCCATCTTACCTCACCGCATGATGAGACAGACTAGTGAAGTCAAACCCATGGTGAGGACACCTTCACCACCAGAACCAGTTCGTCCACTACAGGTTCAGCCCCCACTGCCTCAGACGCAACAACCACAGACTCATCCACGGTTGCGGAATAGAGGCAGAAATGAAGAGACTTTCACTATCCCTCAAACAGAAGATTGGGATAGTGAAGCCACTCATTCTCCCTCTGCACTCCCAGTCACAAGAGTGAATTGGGAGAATGATTGGAGTAGGAGATGTGTGTGTGGGGCTAGACCTGGGAGATGCCAGCATTAGCCAGGTGCATTTTGAAGTTAAAAAAAAAACAGCCCTTCTCAGGGCTACCCAAATAACTAGAAAAGAAATACTATGTCAATTGCCAATGAGTGTGAGAGAGGAGTAGTGTGATTATAAACACTGACTCTATTTAGATGGTATATGTTGTGATTTTGGATAGTATATGATAGGGTGTGTTTTGTCTGCTTCCCCGTGTGTGTGGTTAGTATAGGGTGTGATTTTGGATAGTATATAGTAGGATTTGTTTTTGGCTGCTTCCCCGTGTGTGTGTGTGTGTGTGTGTGTGTGTGGTTAGTATAGGGTGTGTTTTGGATAGTATATAGTATGGTTTGTTTTTGGCTGCTTCCCCGTGTGTGTGGTTAGTATAGGGTGTGATTTTGGATAGTATATGATAGGGTGTGTTTTGGCTGCTTCCCCGTGTGTGTGGTTAGTATAGGGTGTGATTTTGGATAGTATATAGTAGGATTTGTGAATAGTATCTAATATGACAAGTGAATGTAGGGGGGTGATTACTTTCACGTCCGTGCTTAAGATATATATACGCAATCGTCGGTCCTTGGAGCCATTCAATTTTGAACACATCAAGATGAATTTTGAATTGTTTATCCGACTCCGAGACAGCTGGTTTGGGATCCTTGATGCAGAATATCAAGTGGAAAGACTTGAGGAAGAATTTCAGAGTAACCATGGCTTTGTAAGCCAACTGAAATTAGCAAGAGATTTATTAAAAGGTATGATAGAGGAGGAAGACCAGAAATTAAGAAGACGTATTAAAAGAAAATATATAAGAATAGGGGACTTGAAGCAAGCACTTGATCATGTCATCAAAGTCAGGTGTTTTCTAGAAGAAACATTACATCTGATAGAGTGGGAATATGTGAAGTGGGGTCTAGACAGGCTAAAGAAAGCAGAAGCAATGATGAGAATGGTGATGGAAGAACAGGTGATCCAGATTAAAGAAAACTGGTCTAAGGAGAGAAAGGAAAAAAAGAACAAAAAGACAAAAGAGGACTTTGATCTACTCAATCTAAGATGGATGAGAGTTCAGGAAAAGTTTAGAGCTATGGGACATCCCGACTGGATTCCCGACGAAGAAAAGAATAAGAAAACGGGAATCATTGGTAAAATCAAAAGGTGGTGGAACAATGGCAGAAAATAAAAGAAGAAGAAATATCCAAAGGCTCTTTTCAGGGCCACTCATAAGTCTCGAAAAGATAGTAGCTTTCATTGCCACCCCTTTTTTCCTTGTTTTATTTCCCATGTTATATTTCCCTTGACGCTATATAGTCCCACTCTGTTCAATTCCCCTTGACGCTAGATAGACCCACAATGTTCAATTCCCCTTGACGCTAGATAGTCCCACCATGTTCAATTTCCCTTGACGCTAGATAGTCCCACCATGTTAAATTTCCCTTGACGCTAGATAGTCCCCACCATGTTAAATTCCCCTTGACGCTAGATGTTCCCAAGCTGTTTTACATAGGATTTTCCCATTGACGCTAGAGTATCCCCATACACTACTTATGTATATAATAACATGGTAGCATTGATATCTTCATCATAATGTAATGGAAAATAGGGAAATTTAACAGATATTGACAGGACCATGTTACAGCATATAAGTCCACTAAGTTGTGGATCAATGTACATGTTTTTAAATTGACCATATGTAGGTCCTAAACCGTCCAATACTAAGCCTGTTATAGCTTTGTTTTCATAGTGTATTTACCAGTCAGTAAGGCTCCTCCTCCATCTTGTGCCCCCCAAAACCTATTACATGTCAAGCTTTGGAAATCAGGTGAACAAGGGTATACCATTTATTCAAAAATTGTAACGGCGCTGTTTCGCGATATGATGGGTCCTTCTATTTCATACGATATCCTAAAAGTGCTAAAATTGTAAAGGTTTTACATTGATTACTATTCTATAGAAACATTAAAGCTTTATCTGCAATGGTCATCATACAGTTTTATGCAAAGCAGGGGGTATTAATCGGAACAAGATCCAAGATATAGTTCCTACTATGAAGAGTAAACATCTATAGTTGAAGGTCGTTTCATACGGGAGTTGCGGTAAATATAATTTCTTTATGTGTAATGTATGTATATCCTTTGAGGCATGACAGGTTTGTATTGTACGTATATCCTTTGAGGCATGACAGATTTGTATTGTACGTATATCCTTTGAGGCATGACAGGTTTGCGTTGCTAACAATTTCTGCGCCCATTATAATACTTTCCTACGTATACATCACACTGCCATTTTACGCTCTACTTATGTCGAAAAGGAACGGTGTGGTCAGGTGAAGTCCTAATTATTGATCAACATATTTGAATCTGATTGTGATGAAACGTTACATCTTTAAAGCGTGTAAGACTGCCTTTAAATATTACGTATGTGTATTATATAATTTAAGGAGTTATAATAAAGAAAACTGTTAGTTTAGCAGTTTTAGCTTTTTAGTTTCTCCCACAGATGACTTTACTTTTCAAACCTTTAACGTACAAATCATTCTCACCCACAGGTGGCCTTACCTGTAAGTAACTTATGTTACGACTCTATAGTCAAAGAGTGAAAACCAAGAGGTTTTGTCAAATCCAGCAAATAATTAATTTCCCTAAAATATAAAGTGAAAATTGAAAGAAAAGCAAATTGCAGTGTTGTGCGTTATAACTTAGTTTTCCATAATTTGTTAGTTCTTGTATCAAGAGTTTAAATCACTGACTACTTTCTAGGTATCCTTTATCTGGTTTCTAGGCAAAAGGTACCAAATTTGTAATATTTCTCCCTTATGTAGACCACCAGCTTCCTTATATCCTGATATCTAAAGCACCCCATCATTTTTAGCAAATATTAAAATATCTAGTTATCCAGTATTTAAATGTCAAACACAAACCAAGATCATTAATTATCACAAATGTCACTAAATCACCAATAATACTTATGTAACCAACTGTACAAACGAGTGTCGACTCTCACTATATCTTACCTTTTCAGTTTGTTATTTTGTTAACGCGTAGTTTTCTTAGTTTTTACACAGGAGTCAGACGTTTTATCAATAGAGTACGGCGAAATCTCGGAAAACATGAAATCACCTTATCGGTTATATCAATCTTCATTTATATAACCGATAAAGTGATTTCATGTTTTCAAAGATTTCGCCGTACTTTATTGATAAAACGTCAGATGCCTGTGGTTTGAAGTACACTCTTACTTTGCGGGAAGTATCTTCTCACACGAGCAGAAACACGCATACCACACCCACCCACCCTGCGAAGAATATTCGCATTGCCAATAGTACTTTAGAAATATATAATCGAGGAAGGGAAGAGATCCACAACATCGGATCGATATTATTGTGTCCAATAAATGTAGCTGTATTAATGTCCACAACATTGAATCGATAATTATCGTGTCCAATAAATGTAGCTGTGAAAATGTCCACAACATCGGATTACTTACCTATATTTTTCAAAATTCATACACCAAGCGTCGTACCTCTTGATACTACTTGAGTATGATCGAACTGAATGCACAAGTCGACAATATATCAGCACGTGATCAGCAATACGATCACCCGGAGCTTAACAAAACATCTTACATAGGCAGTAGACTTTCGTTATGTACGTCTAGTTCATGTAACCATTCTATTCTATTCTTACGATATTTATGTATAGTTCATGTATCAATCCTACGATATTTATATATAGTTCTTGTATGTCATCCTTTCTCGGAATCTAGGCTAGCGACGATGTTGTAATAGAATATGCACAATTGTTATACGTTGATACAATAATACAACAACGTATTCACGACTATAAGTGACGAAAAAAATGTTAAACGTCGCAAAAGTAATTTTTGATTGACGTACACAGTGAATACTCTCTCTCTCTCTCTCTATCTCTCTCTCTCTCTCTCTCTCTCTCTCTCTCTCTCTCTCTCTCTCTCTCTCCCTTTTTGCAGAACTAAGCTGTTGATTGCTGATGTAGCCTGGCCTTTAATAATATAACAATATATTTGTCAGAAAAAATAATAATAATGATGATGATACTACTACTACTACTAAAAATAATAATTTCATATTAGTAGGATCGGCCAATAGCACACAGAAGATGGTGAAAATGTGGATTCTAGTGCAGTATGGAAATTTTATCTTGCACTACTCGATAAAGACTTTATTATTATTATTTAACCCTTCTATGTCGATTTTTAGTGAAAAATCAGCGTTTTTGAAGCCCTCAAAACGTCATTTTACATGATTAAATAGCACATGGAAAGTTATTTTCATACAACTTTAACTATGATTTTAAGCTGCCATCGATGTTAAATTTATTTTCATACTGCGATAACTTTCATGTTCAACTAGTATTAAAAATATATTTTATAGAATTATAAATTTCAGATGACCAAATATATTTACAATACATTTTATCAGAAAAGTATTATCTAGATTATTATCATGAAGGAAAATTTAATGAAAAACCTAATTACGGCGAATCTGGTTATAACACTGGTATTCGAACAACGTCTTTAAATTTTTCGATGAAAGGTATAATTGAGTGTTGGTCACGTGCAATTGCTGCGAGAGCTCTAGGTGTACATTAAGTAAACTAAATAATATAAAAAATGGTATTAATTATGTGAGAACACCTAATAAATCGATTTCGGTGGTTTATGACACTAATAATGAAAATTTTAAACAGTGGGTGAACTCAGAGCAAAGAAATTTATTTAAAAGCGTTTCTGATGCTTTACCGGATAATGCCAAAGTGCGATTAATAAAATTTGGATATACGTTAACTGATCGTTATCGGATGATACTTAACGGTGATTATTCAGATGCAGAGATCTTATAATGACCGATCGCGAGTGTATTGATTCCATCATCATAGTACTGTTTATCATCGAAGTTAACTAATCCGGACTTGCAGATTCGCTATGTTGTGATCTTATGCTTGTTAGATCGAATTGCAGTCATTGTTGCAACATGATTTTTTTTCTTCTGTTCCTGTCACAACAGCTCGGTTTAATTCATGAGAGAAATTCTTTTTCACAACAGGTTTCTTAACACCTTTCGCCTTCATCATATTTTTAGATTGATTCAGCTTGAGCATCGAGTACATTTTTGGACGTAACCCGATAAACTCTAGGAAAATAAACTCTGCTCAAAGCATAATTCATCTTTGAATTTCCTGATGACTTTCTTGTTCGTGTTATCGTTGCGCACACCTTTCACGTCTAATAAATCAAATAGCTCACGATGATCGTAGATATCTTTGTAAAGATCGTCGTTACAGTCCTCGCCATGGATCTCATACAACAACGAGTCTGTGTCAGAGAAACATAATTTAGCACCTGGCCATCTTTTCTTAACAAATTCGTAATGGAAATCGTACATGACATATTTTGATATATCTAGCACGGATGCGCCAACGTAGATTGATTTATCGAGAAGGATATCACATTTATGTTTTTCACGATTATAAGATCGTCTTTGATCGGTACTCTACCAGCGAAATTATTAGACGCAACCAATTTAGAAAAGCTCTTGGTGTTCTCGTTGACAAGCTCGATGTTACACCTGTTTCTAACATTCTTCGTGGTTTTACCGAACACAGAGTTGTTCATCAACTTGAAAATGTCTTTATCAAACTCGTTGGTTGCTTTAGCTCGCATATCTGTGTTGAACTTAGTATAGGCAGCTAGCCAACGGAATTGTATTTTTAGAGCTCTGTGAACTTTTGTTACGACGAAACCAGCTGGTACAGCTTGATGTAATATTCGATAATGTCAAATGTAACCTCGCTTTGGTAACAAATTTGGAATTAATTTAGAAATCCTACAACGTTTTCAGACAAAATTTTGATTGAATCATTAAAACGAGCCTTCCTACGATCTCATTTTAACCAAAAAAAATGTCTCAGGGGCTAACCCTACAACGTTTTTAGACAAAAAAATTTATTGAAATCTTAATGAGCTTTCCCTACGAAATCTCATTTTAACTAAAAAAATGAAAACGGAGACTTTTACGATTTTTTAATCAATTTTGGTCGCAACTTGTTGTCATCCACCCTCTCTGCTGCTTAGTGATTTCATCACTGGGTTAACAAAAAATCATAAATGATTTTAACCGAATATTTGATCCAGTCCTTAGGACGAAAATCATTTATGATTTCACAAACAGACTAATCGCTAACACCTCTTCTTGTAAATCAATCAGATTATTTGACTGGTCGGTGAGTTTGAAATTAATTCTGGTTAATGAATTATTATGGCATCGCATGTAGACAGGATTAATTGGGTTTTCAATAATTAGGAATCCTGGAGGAGCTGTTGGTGCAAACGAATAAAGAATATATCCTTGCTGAGCTTGATTTGATCGTTCGAGATTAATTTGATAGCTTCCTTCGATAACATCGCATACTAAATTGAGCGCAATCACTGAGGATATATTCACGTTGAACGGAGCGATATGCCTACCGCCACCATCTGGGTCATTATTGTGTTTGAGGATTTTTATTTCCGGTGATGTTGTTTTTCTCCATGTATCATGAATTATTTTGAAACCAACATCGATGGCATCACTGAGAAGTTTTTTTAGTTCTGGTACGTTATATCCGGGTAGTTTGAATGTCGGAATATCTTTGACGGGAATTTTATATTCTGATGCAAATCTTGTTCTGGATAGGGGATTATCGTCATCTAATATATCCTGAATAATTTTTAGGTTAAATGTTTCCATATCGTCGATAATTTTATTGCATGTTTCTACGACGCTGATAAATTCATCTCGGGTGAGAGAGCCGGATTTGAGAGATATTAACAATAGCGATAAATCATTATTCATTGCTGTGAAATTTTTAATGATTTCAGGTTCGTTAACAAAATGATATCCCTCTATTCTATCCCCTGGCTTCTCTTCTCCAGTTGATCGGTATCCGAGACCAAAAAAATCTATAGTAAATCTATGATCTTTATAACTCCTTATTAGATTATCGGGTTTTATTCTGTCGGTGATATAATCAGTTTTTTGTGGTTCTGGTAAATCAACGGTTTCCTCCAGAGTTTTACTCTGGGGCGGTAATTCAGGCCATCCTAGTACGGTTCTTATCGAGCTGTTATAGATATCTACGACGTATCCTTCTGTGTTTATTTCAATTGCGGATGATAGCGTCGGCTCATGAACTGTTATAGCAATTTTTGACTCTACTCCAGTAATCGATTTTATTCTACGCGCGAATTCATTATTGATTTGTTCTATTTGGTATGACCCTGTTGGTATCGAAACAACATTCCAGTCTGGGGTACCGTCGGGTTTATTCTTATTCGCAAACACCAGTGAATTATTCGGTTGTTGACCACCAAATGATTTTGATCTGATATTAGGCCAACTGTGGTATACTCGTAGTTTTGCTAGCGCTATCTCCTTCACTGGGACCGGAGAGGGGAAATTCACACTGAATTCTGGATTCGTTGATGTTATTGATATCATGCTTGTTTGTACTGGGTTCGTGTTCTCCACTATTCGTTGAAGTAATTCCTGCGGTGTTGTCATTGTTATTATACTCATGATTTATTTCTAATTTTGGTATCGAGGAATCATAAATACTGACCATCACTGAGAACTCACAATCTGGTAATGTTGATATTATTGAGATCATTTTGTTTTTTGGGTTCGTGTTTTCTAATTCCATCGGTGTTGTCATTGTTATTATATTCATGTTGTTGCTCTAATTTTGATATCGCTGAATCAAAAATACTGACCATCGCTGAGAATTCACTATCTGATATAATCGTATTATCGAGTGACGACGATATCATCAATGATAACTGCGAATATGCGGTTGATGCAATATGAAATTGAAGTAAGTAATTCTGCAGTTTACTCTGGCTGCATGATGATATCTTTTTTGCTATCCCGGTTGATATACCCCCGATTGTAGCCACCGCAGAAATGCAAATTGGAACTACGACCGGGGCAATCATTGTAACCGATGCAAGTATTATTCCGGCGCCAGTGAGAACGCTTGACACCGAGTACACAGTAACATCAATTGCGGTGATTCTTCGTCGGTATTTTTTCATTTTTATTTGATACTCCTCAGTGAGGGTTTTGAGTCTATTCTGAAATTCTCTGACCTGATCATAGCGACTTTGACTTGATGAAATCATTTTTATTTTAAAAACACTAGCGTTTTCAATTGTGAAATCCTTTCAATTTAGTTATTTACTTAAATCCGCTACGAATTCCACATACCATGATACCGGAGTTTTAGTCAAATGTTTATCAGTAGATGTTATCGTGAACTTTTCAGTTGTATCCTTGTTAATGATCGTTGAAATCGTATTGTTGACCCCGGATGAACTCGACGATGAAATATTAAATTGAGTCGTTGTCACTAGTGTTAATCGATAAATACCCTTAACGGTTGCAGTGATATCTAATTTGTTGTTTGTAGGTGTCCACAAAAATGATCCGTGTTGGATTGTATATACTACGTTATTGGTTTTCTCATGAGGAATTTTTGTTTTTTCAATGATTGTTATCATCCTCGAAAAATAACCTTTGACGGCTTCGATGAAAGTTTTCGTCTCATCGATGGATTTTTTAATATCCGGGAGTTTTATTTCAATTTTATCTAACGGGGTTCCAATAAATTTATCAATGATATTTCTACGAAATGATGTAAACTGTTTTTTGTTTTCTTCAATTCTAGATTCAAGCGTTGTTAGTACAAACACAGAATTTTTTAACTCATCGTTGAGAGTTTTTAATCGATCTGTAATCGTCGAAACGAGTACACCCGGTTTGAGTTTACCCTGATCGGAAAATAACGCGATAGTATCCTCGATTGCGTTTTGTTGTTTAACCAAAATATCATCCAGAGAAATATTACTGGTTTTCAATTTACCCTGATCAGAAAATAACGCGATAGTGTCCTCGATTGCGTTTCGTTGTTTAACTAAAATATCATCCAATGACACATCGCTGGATTTCAATTTACCCTGTTTGTCTTGAAATACAACTATTTCATTAGGATCAACATTTGTTAAGTTCAACGTCTCAGCTATTTCATCTTTGATTAGTTTTTTTACATCCTTGACAGAATCAGGTGGTGAAGTGTCATCGGGTTTGGGTTTCAAAGATCTCCCCCAAATATCAATCATGTTATTGTAAAACTCTTTCTCTCTCTAAAATCGTTTTTGACGACTTCGTCGTTGCCAGCGATTACTAGTGTATTCATTAACCACAACATGTGGTGGTTTTCCGCTTGGGTTACTCAAGGAGTTAGAAATAGCGTCAAGGACATTTAATACTTCGCTGCCGCATATTGGTGGGTCAATCATCATTTGTGTTGGTAGCGTAGAATACCAAGTCTTCATTGGAAGGGTTTTTATATACCGCATAAACTCTTTTGGTGGGGCTAATCCATATGAATCGAAATAAACAATCCCACGTGGATCAATAGCGTATGCAACCCAGTGAGTTCCAGGTCCGGTGCTGTTATCTAAATTAATGATTCCGGTTTCAACGCTGTTTGGTTGATGTGGTAATTGATCTTTCATAAAGACACCTCTGAAGTTTTTAATCGCTAGTTTTTTAGCAGCATCCATTAAATCAAAATTGGACATGGGAATCTTCGAATCCTCAATTAATAAATCGTTCCTGGTAGTCTTAGACCCTTTCCGCTGTACCACGAATAAGGGGTCCCTGGTAGTCTTAGACCCTTTCCGCTGTACCACGAATACGGGGTTCCTGGTAGTCTTAGACCCTTTCTCTTTTTTTTATATCCTTTCCCAGCTGCTTTCTTTAGTGCCATTCCTGCTGCAGTACCAACGGCTCCTAACGCAGCCGCTTTAGCCACCGCTGGGGCTGCTGCAATCAATGCTGGAATCGCAGCTAACAACGGAAATATACCGCCTGTTTTAATCATATTTTTGATAGCAGCCGCAGAGAGAGTAATCTGAACACCTTTTTTGGCTGCAAGTGCATCATTGAAATGTTTCACCTGACGAGTTGTCAGCGATAGTTTATTTGCACCACCAGTCATTTGGTTGGGTTTCAACGTGATTGTGGTTCCACATTTTTTAGCTGATTCCGATTGCAATTTTTTTAATTGACCGGGAGTTAACGCAACACTAATAACACTATATGACATTATACATAATTGATTGATTCTAAATCGTTTACAATTTCAATTACATGTTTATGAAAATCATAGATTTTCTACTGGCGCATCTACCACTCTCATTCTTCCACCAACACCTTCAAGTAGCATTGATTTATCACTGAGAATGACAGCAACCGCTCTATAATCAGCAATAGCACCACGAGTCACATTAGCTCTAAAGTGTATATCAACGACAGACTGTCTTGTTAAATCGAGATGTTCCAGTGAAAAGTAATAGATCGGATATAGATTCTTAAAATCTAATTGTGATATTTGCAAACCAGTATCGACATTTTGGTCGCGTGCCATAAATGACAACAGACGATGATAAACTCGTGCAATATGATTTTCGGTGTAATTAAGTTGTATATCCTCGGATGGTTCCTGCTGGCCGTTTATTCTCAGTGAGACGTCTTTCACACCTAATTGATTAAATATCATATGACTGGAGAGTTGATTGCCAACTCGTGTGTTATCCTGTAACGCAATAAATATATGACGTGGCGCAGAAACGCCTTGTTTTGATGCTAGGTTCCAAGTGAATAACCCGTTGATATTTGATTGTTTAACATCTGTACTCACGGTTAGCCAACTCAACAACGACTTTCCTCCTTGGTCCATAAATGATAGTAATCGTTCTTCCGCGGTAATTGCTGGAGTCAACACTGGCATCCACAATGATATGTTTGTTAAATTGACTTTACCGGCATCAGCATTGGGATTTGCAGCATCTGCTGGAATCCTCCAGATTGCGACGTTATCATCACTTTTTCGTACAAGCGATACTGTATGCTTCGCCCGTAGATAAGTTTTCTGACGTTTCTACAGAATCCAAATATGTGATGCAGTGGAATCACGCATGAAAATGATTTACGCGCTCCTTGCAACATTGAGTTTCGTGTTGCAGCTCCTAGATTAAAATTAGCATCGTTGTTTATAATCATATTCTCGACATCAGCATCACTATTATCACGTTTTTTTGGTCGTCTTACAACAAATTGATTTCCTCCAGCGTTATTTGTAACATATTTGCAAACATCATAGAGGGTCCTGCTGATCTTGTATAATCATCGGAATATCTCGCTAACCCGATTATTGTTGTAGCCACATCAACATCGCGATCTATCGACTCGATTTCTTTTCCATCAATGAGATATCTAGCACTCTCAAATAGCGCCATGATACCATTATTGACAAACCCGACATCAGTACCATCTGGATACGGTGCTGGTACAGCAGGAGTATCATCAGCTGTTACAAGTTCTCCTTCTACTTCAATAAACGCTTCACAGGGCAAAAAGTACTTACTGGTATCATGGACTTGAAGTTCAATTCTTGCTCGACTATTTGCGTCTATTGCATGATAAGCGTAATATTGATAATCGCGTACAGAATCATCCTTGGGGACTGGGGCGTCTATATCAAACGCCGGATCATGTGATTTTTTGAACATTTTATTCTATTTATCAGAGTCTAAATCGTGAAATCATAAACGATTTTCATCGACGTAGTTTTTTAAAGCCACTTCCTGCTATCATATTTGCAATATTGCTTTGGTCGGGGGTTAAAGCCATCGACGCTAGTTTTTCGTCTACTGCGTTATTTATAATTCTACTAACACTTGCAGGCATTTCCGTTGTAGATGGTAACGGTTTCTTTTTTCGTAAATCACTTCGTGATTTCACTAATGATGTTAATTTATTCTTCGCAGTTGAAAACGCTTTTCCAGCAAGATCTCCAACAGCACCAATACCCTTATCACGAATAACTTCAATTGCTTTCATTCCTAGTTGTTTAGCCAACGGAATCACTTTTGGAGCCATTCTCGCAAATAACCCTGCAATGGTATTGCCTAAACCTTCACCATAGTATGCTCTATAAACTGGAAACCGTGAATTAACTACATAGACGGGGGTTGGTTTATCATGATTGTAGTGTATGATCATTATTTGAAATCAGAAACCATTTTTCAATTGGAAACGCTAGCGTTTTTATTCAATCCCGGTGATTAATCACTGTGATAATCCTCCACTAACTCGCCAATGAAATCTCGATATGTGCTGATATCTATGATACCACCCTGAAATAATCGTCTACAGATATCAGCTGCTTCATTAATTATTTCCGGTGAGTTATTTCCAGCTCGGAAACCTCCTACAAGAACTTCTAATCGTGATATATCATTGATAACACTACCAGGACATGTCGTGGTAGAGTCAAAGACATCCTTTGGATTTCCAATCGAATATCCCTTTCCGCTTGTTTCCTCAGTTGTACCAGTTGCGCCCTCACTATCATCAAGTAATTTCCTTTGTCGGCCTCGACTTTGTTGTTTTGTATACCATAGCTATCAACTCCTACTTTAAAAGATCTATACTCAACTGTATCCTTTTTCAAATTACCAGTAATCCCCTTATTCGTTTTATATAACCAATCTACCCAGTCGTCTCGTTTAATTCTACTGTTTTTATACTCGTCTTTTGAAAACTCTTCCCTTGAATAATATTTTTGGGAAGCAAAAACGCCAAAGTCCGCATAATTGTTGGGTTTTATTAATTGATGTTGTTTGATTTCTGTTATAGCTTCTTCGGTGAGTTTGTCTATAAAGGGGATACCTTTTGGGGTGACGACACCAACAGGTTGTGGTTCAGGCGCAGAATCATCAATATCAGCTAATTGTTCATACTCGCGCTGAGTTTTTATATCACTGGATAACTGTTGTATCCCTGCGCGTGTTTGTCCGGTCTCTGCTGCTATCTTTTCAAGCGTATCAAGCAGCGGCGCCTTCTTTACTCGTTCTCGCTCAGGAATATCTCCGTATATCGCTGCTTCAGTTAACTTTTTCACATCTTTGGTCGCACTTGTTATCGGAGTAAACAGTTGTTCACTTGACACAGAAAAGTCAGTCTGCGCTTGTTGTCGTTGTTGCAGTTTATTCCGTACAGAGTCACGAATTGGTACAAATCTCCTGATTGCATCCAGTCGTTCACGAGCCAATCGGGTTGTTAATGCTTCATTGACCATTATTTAAAATCAGAAACAATTTTTCAATTGCAAAACAATTTTTCAATCCCGACCTAACACCATCGTGGAAGTGTTATTTCATCGTGATACACCTTCGTTCATCGATGGGGAAAGTCACATAATTGTATATAAAATAATAATAATGTCACTTTCCCCACTTTGAATTTTTTAGTGTATTTGATACCGGACCAACCAGCCATCAATTTTTTATTCACTGATTTTGACATTTTTAATCAAAAAATGCTAAAAAAAAATTAAAATCTCTATGAGGGACGGTCACAATCAAATAATGATAAATGGTTGGTCAATCAAAATTGTTCATTTTCTTGAATTAACGCCCGTAGGTTTCTAACTTTAGAATTAACCTCCTTTTTCAATTCGTATTCGTACCCCAATACTTTTCGTATTCGTTCTACGATGGTATACAACGGAGCGAACACACTTACGTCACTGGAAAACGCGAGAGAGTCTTTAATAGAATTCTGAATTCTTTTGATGAGCGCATACTTCTTTGGTAGCATATATTTATTGTTGTTAACTCCGTATTCTATATCCTGAAAATCAGACATGATTTGATCAGGATTTAACCCATCTGATAGATCAATATCCCAACTTTTCAATTTTGAAATCTCGGATATGATGCTATTCATGTTTTCAGAATTCATTATTCTATAATAATGATATATTTCTAAATGAAAAATATGACGCATTAGACGTAACTAAATCGAATTTTCTGTCCGCGATTTTTTGAAAACGCAGATCGATAAACCCCCTCTGCAACATATCGTACTGAGGGTGGACAAATATCGAAGTGCCTACCGGCTTCATATAATGATTGAAATATTTTTTCTTCGTTAGTTGTCGTATTCAAAGATTTTACGGGTCTCGCTTTTTTCGAGTATTTCCCAGTCCTTCCTCGTTTGGTATTCTCACTCTGTGTGATAGCTTGCAGATTTGATAAAGAATTGTTTTTCGGATTAGAATCCTTGTGATAAATGACAGAATCATCCTCGATCAATCCATGGAAACACTCGTACACGAAACGATGGCAGTAATATGTCTTCTTTCCAGCACCAAACATCAACTACCCTTGATTATTCACAACACCAACTGGTTTCTTCGGTTTCTTACAACACCATCACTTGATGCTTCATAATTTGTGATCACAGGGTGTGGTCTGAATTCTTGGTTCATTTATATATTATACTATTGTTTGTCTAATTCATCGTTTGGTTCAATAATGAATCTTTCAATGTAGTCTTGAGGGGTTCTTATGATTTTATCCTTGATGTTGTCAGGGTCAAGGACCTTTTCAGGGTCAAAATTTCTGATTGATTGTCCATTTTTTATTCTTTTATCATAATATCGCTTCAACTCCCTGTATCGCTTACCACCGCAATTTAGACACAACTGAAATTTCCCCCTGACCCCAACTCCACATAGAATACAGGGTAACGGACCAAGGCTTCCACGACGATAGCTTTGCATATGATACCCACAAAACTCATTTCTGCATGATTTGTTACACGGGGTTATTGATCCAATCATAAGCCACTTGCAGTGATTCATTATCTAAAAATCTTTCATTTAAATGCTTGTTTTAATTATTGCATGAAGGAATTAGGGAGAACGCCTTCGAAAAATGCTGATAAGGAGTTTAAGAGATTATTAAAAATCAATCCTAGATTTAATCTCGATAGACCCAAAAAACGTCCAAGAGACGGAAACATGAAGGAGTTTAAGAGATTATTAAAAATCAATCCTAGATTTAATCTCGATAGACCCAAAAAACGTCCAAGAGACGGAAACATGAAGGAGTTTAAAAGATTATTAAAAATCAATCCTAGATTTAATCTCGATAGACCCAAAAAACGTCCAAGAGACGGAAACATGAAAGAGTTTAAGAGATTATTAAAAATCAATCCTAGATTTAATCTCGATAGACCCAGAAAACGTCCAAGAGATTACCCTGGAAGGATGCTCAATTCAATCTCGATATAGTTTCTAATAAACCAAAGAATACAATTCTTGATAAAGCCACGATTAGTAAAATCAGAGACTGTTTTAATGAATTCAAGCGTGATGGAGCATCTTATTGTTGGTCAACATTTCGAATTGATGGTGTTGTTGATGCTACCATGAATGATGAAAAAGCAGCAGTGATAATTTCACGTGTTGGGGAAAAAAGACATTTTTTCCGAATCAAATTCATTATCGAAGTCGATGGCAAATGGATTATTAAGGATAAATTTGAACCAATCCTCAAGAATAAAAAAGCTGTCATTGTGAGTAGAGATTCCAAACCAGGGATTCTAACCGGCATTGACAAACCATGCTACGAAAGATCTTATCCCGTAACAGCAATGGTTTATGGGATATATCCGTTAAATGATAAACCCGATATCGCAAAACTAGCTCCTATGAAATATTCGTCAGAGCTTAATTGTGTAGCAGAACGAATAATAGAACACTTCACAAATGCATCCCGAGGAAATAAACTAACTGATCTGCGACGTAGGAAAATAACCGAGTGGGAACTGACAGTGAAACAGCATGGTGCAAATATTTCTGATATAGCTAAATTAGAAACATCATTACGATTCCCAATAACCGTTATGACGATAACCGGAGAGGTTTTATACGAACCGAAATATAACAAAAATGGAGCGCCAATACAGATTATTGATCATAACAAACACGCGTGGACACCTGCGGTAACAATATTTCCACGAGAACGAACCGTGAAATATATCCCTAAGGAGTTCGTCGGGGATGTTTTCTATGAAGAGAAATTATTCGAAGCTATTCATGCGTTGTGTAAGGATGATCCTGTGTCAGTGTGGTTACTTAGAAGTGATGAAGAATTCGATCAATTTGTAAAACCAAATGGTGAATTATATCGCATTGAAGAATTAGATAACAGAATGAGAAAAATCGCTAGTGATTTTTCACCGGAGAATTCCCATGAAAAACTACTCACGGATAGTTTTACTATTCCATCAGTGGTAGCTCACTTCGCAAGAGAAAAAAACTCATGGCGTCCAACACGAAGTGATTTTCTCGAGGATGTTAAATTGAGTTGCGTCGAATTTGGTCATGGAGGACTGTGGAATACGAAATACTCACGTGATGGTATGATTTCAATTGATATAGCCGCGTGTTATCCCGGAAGTTTTCTCGGGTATGGGGAATGCGCTGAGTACTTCAAACGATTTGGACACCCCACGCATGAAATGACTCGTGTTGCGATTAATGGACCATTGCCTGATTTTGATTTAACCGGATTCGCTCGTGTGATATCATTTGAATTAGCTACAGGGTTACATCCGTGTAGTTATGTTTGGCTCGGTAGACACCTATCTGAAAAACACTGGATGCCAATAGTGCTATTGAGATATATGATTGATTGTGGTATGCTAATATCGTTGATTGTTTCCGAGGCTATTATATGCTATCGAGCTCAGAAAGAAGTTTGGCTACCACAACCCGATCTAGATAGAATAATCAACGAACTACGAAAACAGTTTCCAGATTTCAGTGAAGAAGAAATCATAAATTGGTCTAAGAAGTTATTTGAAATTAAAAAAGAACAAGCAAAAGATCTCGGAAGAAGAATAATCGGTAAATTTACCCAGGGTGGACGATACGATAACGCAAAATACTCTTCGCGGTTGATCATAGATGTTGCTGAATACGATTTTATTGTAGCGGATTTAATGAAACAGGGAAAACTTGTATCCCGTAAGGATGCTTTTCTATCCAATGGTGAGAAATTAGGTACGGTTGTTACCTACTGTGATGGATATAATTCCCAGTACACACATTTGAGAAGTTCAATGCTAGCCTATGCTTGCATTAATCTATTTTCGATGATAAATAGATTTCCTAATACCGCGGTTAGAGTGGCCACTGATTCGATGTATATACACAATAAGTACAAATCAGCTGTAGCGGCATTCACAGATCCCGAAGAAAATTGGGGGCGTTGGCGATTTAAAAAAGAGATGCTACATGAGTATTGTGAATCCGCAGACGTTGCCATGGATGATAAATATCTTTGTTGTAACCGTATTGAAATTCAATCAGAATTTTCTAATGCACCACCGGTATCTGATCCAGTATGTAGATATAAGTTTATTTAAACGGTTGTGGTGGGTCAGGAAAGACAACTCGTGCAATTGAATTATTTCGTCGTGGAAACGCTAGCGTTTCTAACATGATTGTGCTAACACCGACTCACAGACTCGCCAGAGAGATGATACAACGAGGGGTAAATGCTTGCACTTATCACAGTTTTTTTCGATGGAAAGGTGACAAATGGACTCCTGAGCGTATGGGTGATAAATTCATTCCTGAAATCATAATTTGGGATGAAATATGCACAGTGTCATTAGATGTATTAAAAACATTTCTTGAGTGGTTGTTAAACAAAAACACAAAAGTCGTCATGTGCGGGGATCACGGCCAACCACCACCATTTGTCGGTGCATCTCCACATGAATGGCTAAAGGGTTTTGTAGACTACTATGAAGAAATCACCACTGATTATAGATCACTTGATGAACGATTACGCGAGTTCAAAGCGCTAATTAGATTACAACCGGATAGAATCCAATGCGAAATAGCGCGTGAAGTGATTTCAGAAACCCCAATGAATGATTTCTGGGAAGCGTGGAGACCAAACGATTTGATCATTGCAAGTTGAAAAATAGTCAGGGATACACTTCAGATGAAGTTATTTGAATTGCATAAAGAAAAATTTGCAACACTTCCAGTACCCCTTTGTTATAGGCCATCGGAAACACGAAAACAGAATATTGAAGTTGATATTCCAGGACAGAGTGAAAAACAAATTCTCGTATTAAATGATATTGTGCTGGTTGATATCAATGTCGTTGAAGATGCATTGCGTGCTAATAAATCCCCGTGGACGCTAGGATACGCAGCAACAATACACTCTTCACAGGGATTGACTATATCGAATACAATTGTTTGGATGGTTGATAATCACATCGAATGGTGAAATTTAGTCTATCTCGCAGTATCCAGAGTACGAAACATAAATCAACTTCGAAGAGTTGTTTTCGATGATAATGACACAACAATAAGTGATATTGATGTTAGCATCATTAATAAAAAACTCTCCGGTTACAAACAACAGGACAAAATAAAAACAACGAGAATTTGATATTGATGCTGAATTAATAATCACTTTGAAGAAACAACAGAATAATCACTGCGCGAGTTGCAATTGTATAATGCGTTGGCAGTATTGGGATAAGGATCCTCGCCAATTCACCGTAGACAGAAAAAATAACAATCTTGGTCATGTCAGAAATAATGTGATGTTGACTTGTCTTGAGTGCAATAGACGCAACGGTGCTAGTTAAGACCATGCGGTGGCAATTGAGTATCCTCGGGAATCACTTGTAGTTGTTGTCGAGTAAAACCCCGCTGAGGGGCAGTTGAATCCAGTTTATAGACTGGAGGTCTACCAGTTGATCGTGTTATACTAGATATCTTATGCGTAGTGACGCTCCAAATAGGATCAGTAGCCCTTTTTCTACCCCCTTCAAGCTCTCCTGGTTCGTATAAGTACCTCACAATGACACTACTACCAAGAATTGGTTCTTTGAAATCTTTTTGTGGTTGTACGGGTATTGACTTCTTTTTAATCGCGTTGATAGGTTTCATGTTGATTGTTCTAGTAATCTCGTTATTCAGTGCAGTAATCACAGATGGTAATCTTTTAACCCATTCACTGGATCGCTTTTCTTGAATGAATTCTTTTGCGTATTGATATCCAAATAACCGCTCAGCAATCGTCCGATTAAATCGTTCTACAATGGCCTGATCGCGATGTAGCGCAGTATGCCCTCGTCGTATGGTGACATTATGATGTTTCATTGTTGATAACACTACACCCTGAAATTCCTCGCCAGGATCAACTTGTAACAGATTTGGCCAGTGCAGAGGACCTCGTGGATAAATCCTTTCAAATGCAGAAGCGACTTCAGTGGCTGATTTTGTTTTTAACGGTTCTGCTTCTTTGTATCGTCTCGCAACATCAACTACGGTTAACGCGTATTTGTAACCACGATCATGTGGCAGAAATAATATATCAGCCTGATGAACTTCATTAGGAGCGGTCACGTCAAAATGCGAGAATTGAATTTGTTTAGGCGGTGGTAGATAAATTTGCCATAGTGCCTGTTTGGATAACCAATGAGCCACAGTGGTTTTTTTCACTTTTGCAGCTCTAGCGAGTTTATTAATTGCAGCGTTACCCCTCCAGTATCCCCTCGGAGAATAATAAATTGATTCCATATTATTAATTACCAGCACCTAACATCAATTTACTTTTCATAGCCGATTTTATCAAAAATGAAGACAATTTTTCTTTGAAGGATTTATCAGGAATTGCATTTAACGCATGAATTAATTTCACATCTGCTAGATGCCTGTGTTGCAGATTGCTTTTATAAGCAACATCATGAAGGTGACAGGCCTTATCAATGGCGTTTATTGGTTCTTCACCGGGGTTGGATTGATTATGATTATTGAGTCTGATATCAAGTCTGGTTCCCGGTCCACAGTAGCTATATCCTGGGAGGTGCTTTTCTCCGGGGTACTTTGCCCATGGGGTTCCAGGGAGCTTTGCCAATTTGGCTGCAATATCACCTCCTCGTTTTTTTTTAAATCAGATCTCATAGACACAAATCTAAATTTCTTTGTACCACATTGCACGCATTTACCAGAAAGCGCTGATCGGTTATTTTTAGTTGTAATCGTCGTCAAGTCATCTGTGCCAGTACGCGTTTTACACTTCACACAATATAGATCCATAATTTATGTATATAAATATGGATATAATTGATTTTTCAGCGACTAAAACAAGAGAACCAGTTAAGCATCATGCAGCGCTACCAAACTCTATCCGGATGATTATAATCGGGCCATCTGGATCCGGTAAAACGCAATTGTTACTCAATTTAATAATGAGATGGATGAAGTGGGATAAGTTGTATTTAATTGCCCCTAGCGTAGATGATCAACGATGTTATGAAGTGTTAAAGGATTTTAACGAGAATGCATCAGAAATTAAGGGTGAGAACGCCATTGATTTTATAACCGATATCGATGAAGCACCGAGTATTGATGATATTGATGGAGATATTAACAATTTAGTCGTATACGACGATATAATGTTGGATAAACAAAAAAATCCTGCTAGAATATTTTCCCGTGGGCGTAACAAAAACACTGACGTGATATATGTCACTCAACGCTACACTCAGGTTCCAAAAGTCATCAGAGATAACTGCAATATTCTTTCTGTATTCAACGGAGTTGATACTCATACTCTTAGAAATATTTGGCAGACATGGTGTTCTGATATGGACTTCAATCAATTTCGAGATTTCTTTAGTCATGCTCAGTCGACTCCGCACGGATTTGCAACAATAAATCTACATGATCCTCGGACACGATATCGTATCGGACTTGATCAAATATTCGGTTAAAATCGTAAAAGAATTATTATCCCAGAACTGAAAACTTGTAGCAGCAGAGAGGGTGGATGACAACAAGTTGCGACCAAAATTGATTAAAAAATCGTAAAAGTCTCCGTTTTCATTTTTTTAGTTAAAATGAGATTTCGTAGGGAAAGCTCATTAAGATTTCAATAAATTTTTTTGTCTAAAAACGTTGTAGGGTTAGCCCCTGACACATTTTTTTTCGTTAAAATGAGATCGTAGGAAGGCTCGTTTTAATGATTCAATCAAAATTTTGTCTGAAAACGTTGTAGGATTCACCCTCTCTGCTGCTTACTGCAATGAGTGTTTTTCCTTTGAACTTCGTTAGAAATTCCTCTACGGTTGGCAGTTTTTCTACTCGACTATAATATTTTGGTGATCGCTTTTTATAGTACAATAATAACGACCTATAGTTTTTTTTCCACCACAATTGCCACATATTTGATACGGTCCTTTTACGCCCTCGCCACAACTTAAACAAGACCTATGAGCGGCGTTTGAGTTTTTCCTGATGAGATAACCGTGTTCTCCGCAATACTCATCCTAACATGTTTTCCCAAAAGGGGATTTTGAGCAAACTGGCAGCTATCTACAATTATATGTTCCAGCTAGGAATGGCATATATAATTAAATATAATTTAAACTAAATAAATATGTTTCAAAAAATGTAATTTAAACTAAACGGTCCACCCATCTGTTAACCATTCCTGCAGGTTATTATTTTAGTGGTCAACATTTAGTGAATACGATTGTAACCAGGTTCAATGCTTTGTTTGGTAAAGCTATGGAGAAAGCCAAAAATGTGTTACCTTTGAGTACCATAAAGTGGCTCATATACTAATGATCACATTTTCAGAGGATACAATAACACCATTACCTTTTGTCCTGAATTGTACGATATTTTGGGTGGAGACTTCAGGTTGGTCAAGAAAAAAGAAATACCAATCATAACCAGTAACTTGGATTTTGCGAAATATTTTCGATTCACTGTAGAAAAGAACCAAGGACTCAACTTAATGTTTGTGTACTCCGATGTGGTGGAGTACAACGTCGTGGGACACAAACTCTGTACCGTTACTGCGTGTCATTCCTTTCAAAGTGGATTCTGCCATGATCGATGACGAGGAAAGTGGAAATACCTATCATGTTCACCGCGAATTTGTACACCCTCATTATTTGCCTGTCAGTAAGTCTATTTTGACAGTGTAAACATTAATATAAAAGGAGATCTAGGACAAAATATTCCATTTACCAAAGGGAAAGTCACAGTGAAACTCCATTTTCAAAAACGATTCTCTAACAACTGACAATTGATGTATCATGTGTACCGAGGAGTCGCTCGACAACGAGGACATGGTTTCTGAGATATGTTTAAATCAACCTTTCTTTCCGTGTTCTTTCCCTGTTTTGAAACCGATGGTGACACGAGGATTGTACGCCATAAAAGATGCCGCATTGACTCACGGCAAAGAATTTCTTCAAAATGTTCTCATTGACAAACAAAACCCCAAACAAACTTTCTTGAGAGCAGGCAAAGATGTCTTGCTTCAAATGGGTAAAGAAACTTTGGGTCAACGAGAAAGTCCTATCAATGCCATGAACGGTACCGAGTCTGGCATTCCTGCTTCATTGAGGACACAGCAAGGACAAGGCAGAAAGCGACGACGAAGACATCCTTCCAAAAGCCTCCATACCTCTAAAGTTAGAAAGACGAAGAAAAAAAGAACCATTCGAGACTTAGACATTTTTGATTATTAAAAGTAAAACAAAAATGATGCACCAGGAATCTTGTGCCTGTTCCAAGTAGGAACTGGATCTCTTTGCCATGCCACCCACTATGATGACCATGCAAGAAGCCCTATGGGTTGAATTTCATCCCGTCTCCTCTTTGGCGGATTCAGCTCCCATCGAGTTTGAAATCAAAGGGCAACCCGAACATTACATCGATCTGAACAGCAGTTACTTGTATTTGAAATTGAAAGTGATTAAAACGAACAATTCCGTTCCAGGAGCCGATGCCCGAGTAGCTCCCGTCAAAAAGTTGATGCATTCCTTGTTCAGCGATGTAGATTTGTACATGAATAACCAACTGGTGAGCAGTAGCATGGATACTTACCCTTACCGAGCGTACCTCGAAAACCTCTTGACATCCGGAAAAGAAGCGAAGAACACTCATTTAGATGATTGCGTAGTATGGAAACCTGAGTCCGCAGATAAGTTTAACGACACAGCCTTGACTGTAGATGACGATCCTCTCAATGTGGGTTTTAACGAGTGTCGAAACAAAATTTTGCAATGACGCAGTTTAGAACTGCTCGATCGTTTGCATTTGGACATGTGGTTTCAAGAGAAGTATTTGCTGAACGGTGTGGATATTCGCTTGAGACTAAATCGCAGCAGTACTGATTTCCATTTGATTGCTCATGCCAACGAATACAAAACCATTATCCAAGAAGCCAGGTTACATGTGCCTCGTGTGAAAGTGTTACCTAAAGTGGGAAATGATATCAGTCACAATTTGAACAGAACGACAGCCAAGTATCCGATACAACGCGTGGAAGTGAAATCTTTCACCATTGCCACTGGACTCCGATCTAAGATCGAAACTAATCTGTTCCAAGGACAGTTACCCAAACGCTTATTCATTGGTATCGTCAGCAATGCAGCCCTCAATGGTACCCACGATCAAAACCCTGTCTAGTTTAACCACTGCAAAGTATCCAAAATCGAAAACTTTGTGTACCCGACCCTTCGAATCCGACTTTGCCCAGAATAATTACTTGAGATCGTACTTGTCGCTGTACGAATTCACAGGACAGTTAGGAACCAACACAAGTCACGGTATTTCCTACGACGACTATTCAGGAGGTTACACTTTGTGGGTTTTTGATTTCACTCCAGACCAAGGCAGCGACGAGGGACATTTCCATTCTTTAAAATCTGGGCAACTGCGTGTGAAACTTCAGTTTGCAGGGGCTCTTGAAGAAACAGTGAATGTCATTCTGTATGCTGAATTTGATAATACCATAGCAATCAACAGTTTGAGAGAAGTCATTCTAGACTATTAGAAACTATGGAAGCCCTTTGTCCTTCTTTTCACAGTGGAGAATTAATGGAAATGGAATGGGAGGTTACAGAGAAAGCAAACCCCTAAGACCAAAAAGAAGAAGTAGTGATAATTCAGTCCAGATGGCCAGAACAGGAACAACAGTTAGTCATCTGTTTTGTCAAACACTTGGAGGATAAAATGAAGGACATGATTAAGAAAGATTGATATGGATGTCAAAACGATCACCGCAGTCAAATTCAACACGATAAATGTATGATGATGAATCATGAAGAAAAATTGGACGATTATCTAAACGAAGCTTGGAGTCTCATCTCATCAGAAACCGTGTTACTTCAGTGATATAACGACTTGCGTGATCATTCCTCTCCTCCATTGTTTGCTCGAGAAATTGATCACATCGAAGCTATCTTGGCTAGGATTAAGGAGACAAAGCAAACAAACAGTTACTTGACAGACCTTTTCTAGCAAAAACTCTAGATCGAACTGATGACTTATCATCACCTGTGAAGATAAAAAGGCCAAACAAAATATGGATACTTGGGAACATTATTACTTTTTGAACCGTAGTTCGTACACTGCTTCTTGGAATCAATATTTGTTAGTTAAAAAAAATTGTGTTTTGTTAGTTGTTTCTTATTTGAATAAAAAATGCCTTTTGAAACCAATGCGTCTGTCCTTTGTTTTACATTTTTTTTTAAAATTTTAAAATATAGATGCTCTTTGACTTCTTTCTATCCCTCACATCAAGCTATCCAACCATTTCCAACACTAAACCGTTTTGCTTCGGCTGCTTCCCCGTGTGTGGATAGTAAATTGTATGTTTTGTTTTGGCTTTTTGCCCGTGGTTGTGGATGGTAGATTGTCTGATTTTGGATAGTAGATTATATTGTTTTTTTTTCTGCTTCCCCATGTGGGGATAGTAAATTGTATGTTTTATTTTGTCCCTTACAACAATCAGAACCAAGTCTAATGAATGTTACCAAATAGTCCCTTACAACAATCAGAACCAAGTCTAATGAATGTACCAAATCGTCCGGTACAACAATCAGAACCAAGTCTAATGAATGTTACCAAATAGTCCCTTACAATAATCAGAACCAAGTCTAATGAATGTTACCAAATAGTCCCCTACAGCAATCAGAACCAAGTCTAATGAATGTTACCAAAGTACTTTGTGGATCTTGATTAGTATGTCCCCCTGGTTAGGTGGTGTGTGGAAAATATTGTGTGTATTTTCTTCACCAATGTAGTCTTGGATATTCTTTAGAACATTTTTTACTTGTTTTGGTTGTTACTCTTCTAGGAACGATAACAAAGTAGATCTATGGTTTTGTGAAATCAGGAAGGAGAAAGAAAAATGGACGGAAAAGAACTGAGAGAGAGAGAGAGAGAGAGAGAGAGAGAGAGAGAGAGAGAGAGAGAGAGAGAGAGAGAGAGAGAGAGAGAGAGTTCTTTTGTGGCTCCAACGAATCTTAGAAATGAATAGCGCTTTCCTAGTTAAACAAAGTATCTCTGGCATTTCTTAGTCCGTAACCTCCAGAATTTACCGAATGTACTTTTGCTGACCCAAATATCCAAGAGAAATGTATAGATAACGAATTTCTTGTCTTAGTTCATAAGGTCCTCATCTGTTCTATAGCATAAAGGTGTGATAAAGAAGTAAATGAAATTAATCTCAATATATTTTAGCAGAAAATTACTTTCAATATAATATAATGAAAAATTACTTTTAATACAATTTAGATACATTTTAATTAGTATTACTTTTACAAAGATTTCCGGTCTTATGTATCTGCTTGTTTCGCATTATTGCGCTTAGAAAACATAACACAGGCTACATGATTGCTGCCATAGGTCCATATTTTCTCGATGTGAAGTTGTCCATCCTCTGCAAGATCTCGAATTTGATCCAAAGTGTATTTGTGGCTCACACCCTCCCCTTCAAACAGGTTAATGTATTCTCCCTCTTCCAGCAGTAGCGTGAGATCGAGACCAGCTGGAACATGTTTAGGATGCATTCGTAATATTTTCAGTAAACTTGTAATGGTAGCGGCTAATTATATCATAATTACATCACATCAGACGTCTGCCACCATATATACTCTTACTGAAATTGTACATGCTCTTAGAAAATATATAGGTACTGATGTTTAATACGACGTAAATACACGTGATGGATGAGAATAATTTGTAACCCTTATTACTTTTAATGAAATACACGACGTGAACACACGTGATGGATAAAACGAAGTTGTCACCCTAAATACTTTAATGAAATACACGAAATTGAATACACGTGATGGATGAGAATAATCTGTCACCCTAAATACTTTCAATGAAATACACGACTTAAATACACGTGATGGATAAAACGAAGTTGTCACCCTAAATACTTTTTTTTTTTTTTTTTTTTTTAATGGTTTAACGCCATTTTTCAGCACAATATAGGCTATACATGGCGGCCAGTATTAATGTTTGAGGAAGAAACCGGACAAAGCCCGGAAAGAACCACCGACCCACGAGAAGCTTCTGGCAAGCTTTCTCACATAACTACATTTGCCGAATCTTAGACTCGAACACACGCAGACAGAGGTGAGATGGCAGTGGTCCGTAACGGACAGCGCTTTAGACCACTCGGCCACTCGGGGCCCCCTAAATACTTTTAATTAAATTAACGACGTGAATACACGTGACGGATGAGAAGAATTTGTCACCCTAAATACTTTTAATGAAATACAGGACTTCAATACACGTGATGGATAAAACGAAGTTGTCACCCTAAATACTTTTAATGAAATACACGAGGTAAATACACGTGATGGATGAGAAGAATCTGTCACCCTAAATACTTTGAATTAAATACACGACGTGAAATCACTTGATGGATGAGAATAATCTGTCACCGTAAATACTTTAATGAAATACACGACTTAAATACACGTGATGGATAAAAAGAAGTTGTCACCCTAAATACTTTAAATTAAATTAACGACGTGAATGCACGAGATGGCTGAGAAGAATTTGTCACCCTAAATACTTTTAATGAAATACACGAGGTAAATACACGTGATGGATGAGAAGAATTTGTCACCCTAAATACTATTAATGAAATACACGACGTGAATACACGTGATGGATGCAAAGAATCTGTCAACGTAAATACTTTTAATGAAATACACGAGGTAAATACACGTGATGGATGCGAAGAATCTGTCACTGTAAATACTTTTAATGAAATACACGAGGTAAATACACGTGATGGATGAGAAGAATTTGTCACCCTAAATACTTTCAATGAAATACGCGACGTAAATACACGTGATGGATGAGAAGAATCTGTCACCCTAAATACTTTTAATGAAATACACGACGTAAATACAAGTGATGGATGAAAAAAATTGAGGAGGGATGTGGTAGGCAGAATTGCAAGCTGGGTAAAGAGGAATAAATATAGTCTGTTTTGCAATAGAGTGGACAACGTTTGAAACTTTACGATCTATTTGATGACTAGAGAACCTGATCAATATATATTGTGTTTGTAGCTCTACAAATAAGCCGATAAGGTTAAAATGAGTATTTAATAATTAGGTATTCAGCCAAAAACATTGATTTTAAAGCTTAGTGTCAGAGAACTGTTAATGCAAATTGTCCAGTTTTTATGAGCTTAAGTTATTATCAATGTAATCTACTTACGAATGCAAACTTCATGCTTGCATGTAGATCGAACCCTCATGATGATGGCACTTGAACCTTTGACTGAGAGGTCACGTGAGAAGCTGACTTCCAGTTTGAAATTGTCGATTTTAAAATTGCCTTGAAAATCTCGATTCAATCTATGGAGGACATTCAAATATAGGTTTGCACAAATACCTAAAAAATATTATTGATGCAAA
This sequence comes from Unio delphinus, assembly GCA_029339505.1. Classification (NCBI taxonomy): domain Eukaryota; kingdom Metazoa; phylum Mollusca; class Bivalvia; order Unionida; family Unionidae; genus Unio; species Unio delphinus. The sequence goes on from JAQISU010000160.1 coordinate 6,626,293, forward strand.
AATTCTGAGATAGTCATATTCATATTATATAATAAATTGACATATAATTATTACGTTGAATATTATATTGAATAATTCATCGAACAGATTCAGGTTCAGACATAAACAAGGATCCTTTTCACGTTTGTCGAAGTTGTCTAGATCAACTTTCTTTCAATAATCAGGGTTTAGACTAAACAAAACACAAAGACAATCAAATATCCAAACACTACCTTAAAATAAGTACCAAAGCAAACGCCCATATGGACATCAGGTGCATTGTTTGGTATAGTTTTTCGAAACAAAGACTATCTATGTGAAATCGACTCAAACATGAGGATTTAACGAATATGTACCAAGTTTAAAAGTTTTTATTCACATACTGTGTGACAAAGGATACTCTTGATACATAAAAAAAATACATTATCTGTAAGATGATATTAATACATTAAAAGACCTCACCTGTAAGAAAATATTAATATATAATAAAGACCTTGTCTGTATGATATTATTAATACATAAAGAAGACCTTACCTGTTCGATGATATTGATACATAAGGAAGACCTTACCTGTAGGATATTATTGATACATACAGAAGACCTTACCTGTAGGGTCAAGATAAGCATTCAATATCTCCTCTTCATTTTGGGTTATATCGAATGAAATAAGTAGCCGGTCATCAGCTGAAGAAGAATAAAGCATGGAGCAGTGATTTAACTGAAAATTCATAAATATCGGATGATTTTCGTAACATAAAAATGCAGTTTCGGATGTCGCACTCATTTTAACTAATAATAAAATCAGCTTCTAATTTTCTTAAAGATCGTGGTCTCCAAAATCTTGTTGCTTCCGGATCGCACCTGATCAACCATAACCGGAAATGCGCAAATCTCTATTAAGATAAAAATGGCATAGAAGGATATGAAATAAGGTCTTTAGTATCCTTTTCTCCAATCAGGCCCCTCCCACCCCGTATCTAAAAAAGAGGGAAAAAACCTAAAAATTGAAAACTATAGATCCCGTGTGGATTGGACTGTCTACCGAACGATTTGTCGTGAAATCATACGATACGATTTCTTCAAGATAACTTTGTAATGGAAAAGATCATTAACTAAGTTACAACATGCACATGACGTTTACTAAGTGATTCTTATCCGTCTGACTGGCCAGCTAGCTTGACGCTACTAATAATGGCAGCAATTTTTTAAATGTCAAATTTGTCTCAATTTAGCATTATTAGTGTAATTGAAATCTAGATTGTTTACATGATTTATGTCATTATGGATCAACAAATATACATTTGTGGCATATGTGCTAGGAGAGGCTGTTTATGTTTCAGACAAACTTTCAAAACGTGTTTCATAATTAAAAAAGATAATAAAACAAATTAAAAGTTTTATGCGTACTGGAAATATTTCTCGACAGGCTCAGAAGTCTTGATGCCTGCTGGGTTCGGGGTTCGTTTTGGATACCTCCAAACCAGCAGATCAGCTTATTGTCTGGAAGATTTCTAGCGAATAAAGAGTAAACATGTACATGTTATTTTCTTGTTTAGCTCTAGATAAACTTTTACAAAAAATGAAAATGCAATCCTTTTGTCTTATTATACAACTTTTTTTCTCGGCTTGTTTTCGATAAACCATATACCGTTGGAGCAAATTAGTTGAGACTTACATTTCCATTGAACACGGCCTGCAGTTGCTGGTAAATAGGATTTGTTCTTCTCTATTCTTCATTTTATCACTTTTCTTACCTAACTTAAGTTTCAGATAATTTACAGATTTCGTTATTTAAACTGAATGTATCATTTAACACAAATTACTTCTCACTGATTTTTGACGTTCGCTGTAAGTGCAATGGATGAGTAGAGATTTTGATTATGACGACTAAAGTACACACGCATCCTTTCCAGATGGAAGCTGGTATGTATGTATGTATGTATGTATGTATGTATGTATGTATGTATGTATGTATGTATGTATGTATGTATGTATGTATGTATGTATGTAGGTATGTATGTATGTAGGTATGTATGTAGGTAGGTAGGTAGGTAGGTAGGTAGGTATGTTGGTAGGTAGGTAGGTAGGTAGGTAGGTGTGTGTGTGTGTGTGTGTGTGTGTGTGTGTGTGTGTGCACAGCGTTTTAACGTCATGTGAGGATAATAAATTATAAAGTGCCAGTAAAAAAAATAACGTATCTTCGTCTTGTAGGCCTATCGGTGAACTTTATAATATATGCGATTAATTGGAAATCATGCCACCATCATCATGTAGATGGCTGACATATGTCTGAAGCTTCAATGATGTTTGCATCAAACATTTTGTTGAGTAAAGAGAAAAGATTTTTAAATGTTAACTAGTGGTGTCTGTATGATAAAGCAATACTTCATGTTATCTTTTATTTATATTTGTCAGTGTTTAAGCATCTTTAATGTTAATGAATATTTTCTTAAACAGCAACACGAACACTACAGCAGCAATACCAGTCAACAAAAAATAATACTATGAATCTAACTAACTAACTAATTAACTAACTAGGAATCTATTTCCATGGACTTGCAAAAGGATTGATCATGTATATAAGATGAAAGACAGGCATACACTGATTTAATTAATAAATCAGTAAGGTCTATTGAGTAAATAATATTTTAAATACTAAACGTCATTCTTGGATAGTGCGTAAAATTGACTCATTCAATGGTTTCAGTCTTACGTTGTATACTAAGTCATTCTTGGATAGTGCGCAAAATTGACTCATTCAATGGTTTCAGTCTTACGTTGTATCTTGAAATCCAGGTAAACATCACGAGCAGCAGAGAGGGTGAATCGGACAACATTTTTAGACAAGTTTTCACTGAAATCACGCTTAAAAACAATGAAACCAATGACATCAGGCCCCAATGTGTGTGTGAATCTGATATCGTTTCATGGATTAGGTCCAAAAAAAAAATATGAAAAAATCAATGAAATTAATGAAATCCTCCATCGATTTTTGGGAAAAAGGGACTACAACGTCGTTGTCACTCACCCCTTCTGCTGCTAGAACTTTCAGTTGGGGTTAACCGAATATTTGATCCAGTCCGATACGATATCGTGTTCGAGGGTCATGTAAATTTATTGTTACAAATCCGTGTGGGGCAGACTGAGCATGACTAAAGAAATTTCTAAATTGATTGAAGTCCATATCAGAACACCATGTCTGCCAAATATTTCGTAGCGTATGTGTATCAACGCCGTTGAATACAGCAAGCATATTACAGTTATCTCTAATCACTTTTGGAATCTGAGTGTAGCGTTGAGTGACATAGATCACGTCCGTGTTTTTATGCCTGCCTCGGGAAAATATTCTAGCAGGATTTTTTTGTTTATCTAACATGAAATCATCGTATACAACTAAATTGTTGATACTTCCATCGAGGTCATTCACGGATGGCGCCTCGTCAATATAGGTTATAAATTCAATAACATCCTCACCAGCAATCTCTGAAGCGTTTTCATTAAAATCTTTTAGCACTTCATAGCATCGTTGGTCGTCTACGCTAGGGGCAATTAAATACAACTTATCCCACTTCATCCATCTCATTATTAAATTGAGCAACAATTGCGTCTTGCCGGATCCAGATGGCCCGATTATAATTGCGCGGATAGAGTTTGGTAGCACTGCATGATGCTTCACTGGTTCTCTTGTTTTAGTCGCTGAAAAATCAATTATATTCATATCTCTATACATAAATTATGGATCTATATTGCGTGAAGTGTAAGGCGCGTACTGGCACAGATGACTTGACGACGATTACAGCTAAAAATAACCGATCAGCGCTTTCTTGTAAATGCGTACAGTGTAGTACAAAGAAATTTAGATTTGTTTCTAAACCCAAGGAACCCAAGGAACCTTTAAAAAAAAACGAGGAGGTGATATCGCTGCCAAATTAGCAAAACTCCCTGGAACCCCATGGGCAAAATACCCCGGAGAAAAACACCTTCCAGGGTATAGTTATTGTGGACCGGGAACAAGACTTGATATCAGACTCAATGATCAAAATCAGCCCCGACCCGGTGAGGAACCAATAAACGCTATTGATAAGGCCTGTCACCTTCATGATGTTGCTTATAAAAGCAGCAATTTGCAACACAGGCATCTAGCAGACGTGAAATTAATTCATGCGTTGAATGCCATTCCTGATAAATCCTTCAAAGAAAAATTGGCTTCCTTTTTGATAAAATCGGCAATGAAAAGCAAATTGATGTTAGGTGCTGGTAATTAATAGCAACATGGAATCTATTTATTATTCCCCAAGAGGATACTGGAAGGGTAACGCTGCAATCAGTAAACTCGCTAGCGCCGCGAGAGTGAAAAAAACCACTGCGGCTCATTGGTTATCCAAACAGGCACTATGGCAAATTTATCTACCACCGCCTAAACAAATTCAATTCTCGCATTTTGATGTGACCTTTCCTAATGAAGTTCATCAAGCTGATCTATTATTTCTGCCACATGATCGTGGTTACAAATATGCGTTAACTGTAGTTGATATTGCAAGTCGATACAAAAAAGCAGAACCGTTAAAAACAAAATCAGCCACTGAAGTGGCTTCTGCATTTGAAAGGATTTATCGAAGGAGTCCGCTGCACTGGCCAAATCTGTTACAAGTTGACTCGGGCAAGGAATTTCAGGGTGCAGTGTTATCTACAATGAAATATCACAATGTCGCTATCAGACGAGGGCATACTGCACTGCATCGTGATCAGGCCATTGTAGAACGGTTTAATAAAACCCTTGCTGAGCGGTTAATTGGATATCAATATGCAAAAGAATTCATCCAAGAAAAAAGATCCCGTGAATGGGTTAAAAGGTTACCAGCTGTGATTACTGCACTGAATAACGAGATTACTAGAACCATCAACATGAAACCTATCAACGCGATTAAAAAGAAGTCGATACCTGAAAAACCACAAAAGGATTTTAGCGTTTCCCAACCAATTCTTGGTAGTAATGTCATTGTGAGGTACTTATACGAACCAGGAGACCTTGAAGGGGATAAAAAAAAGGGCTACTGATCCTATTTGGAGCGTCACTACGCATAAGATATCTAGTATAACACGATCTACGGGTAGACTTCCAATCTATAAACTGGATTCAACTGCCCCTCAGCGTGGGTTTACTAGACAACAATTACAAGTGATACCCGAGGATACTCAATTGCCACCCCATGGTCTTAACTATCACCCTTGCGTCTATTGCACTCAAGACAAGTCAACATCACATTATTTTTGACATGACCGAGATTGTTATTTTTTCTGTCTACGGTGAATTGGCGAGGATCCTTATCCGAATACTGCCAACGCATTATACAATTGCAACTCGCGCAGTGATTATTCTGTTGTTTCTTCAAAGTGATTATTAATTCAGCATCAATATCAAATTCTCGTTGTTTTTTTTTGTCTTGTTGTTTGTAACCGGAGAGTTTTTTATCAATAATATCATTATCATCGCCAATGATTTCATCATCGCCACCAATGATTTCATCATCGCCTGACTCTGTCAGGACAATTCTTCGAAGTTGATTTATTTTTCGTACTCTGGATACTGAAAGATAGACTAAATTCGACCATTCTATGCGATTATCTACCATCCAAACAATTGTATCCGACATAGTCAATCCCTGTGAAGAATGTATCGTCGCTGCGTATCCTAGCGTCCATGGGGATTTATTAGCACGCAATGCATCTTCAACGACATTGATATCAACCAGCACAATATCATTTAATACGAGACTCTGCTTTTCACTCTGTCCTGGAATATCAACTTCGATGTTCTGTTTTCGTGTATCCGATGGCCTATAACAAAGAGGCACTGGAAATGTTGCAAATTTTTGTTTATGCAATTCAAATAACTTCATCTGAAGTGTGTCCCTGACTATTTTTCTACTTGCAATGATTAAATCATTTGGTCTCCACGCTTCCCAAAACTCATTCATGGGAGTTTCCGAAATTATTTCACGGGTTATTTCACACTGGATTCTATCCGGTTGTAATCTAATTAGTTTCTTCAATTCTTTTAATTCATTATCAAGTGATCTATAATCGGTATCAATTTCTTCATAATAGTCTACAAAACCCTTTAGCCATTCATGGGGGGATGCACCGACAAATGGTGGTGGTTGCCCGTGATCACCGCACATGACGACTTTTGTATTCTTCAATAACAACCACTCAAGAAATATTTTTAAGACATCTTCTGACACTGTGTCTATTTCATCCCAAATGATAATTTCAGGAATAAATTTCTCTCCCATGCGCTCAGGAGTCCATTTATCTCCCTTCCATCGGAAAAAGCTGTGATAAGTGCAAGCATTTACCCCTCTCTGTATCATTTCTCTTGCAAGTCTATGAGTTGGTGTTAGTAAAATCATTTTTGTGAAATCCGTAGGATTTTGCCCACGGAATAACTCAATTGCCCGAGTTGTTTTTCCTGACCCACCACAGCCGTTTAAATAAACTGTTTTATACAGGCATATTGGATCAGAAATCGGTGGTGCACTAGAAAATTCTGAACACTGATTGCTTTCTAAGTAATTATTTTCAATGGTAACATCTGCTGATGGAATATAATCATGAAGCATTTCCTTCTTAATTCTCCATGACCCCCAATTCTCGTTGCCAGTAGCCTTAAAATCAGCCATTTTGCTATTTATGTAAAATGAGTCAGTAGCAACTCTAACTGCGGTGGTAGGAAATCTATTGATCATTGAAAACAGATTGATAGAAGCATAACCAAGCATAGAAGCTCTCAAATGTGTGTACTGCGGATGGTATCCATCAGTGTAAGTAACAATTGTACCCAATTTGGTTCCATCGGACATAAATGCGTCCTTACGATTGACATATAAGCCCCTATTTGTTAAATCTTTGATTACAAAATCGTATTCAGCATTGTCTATAATCAATCGTGAAGAATATCTCGTATTATCATCTTTGCCACCTTGGGTAAATTTACCGATTATTCTTCGTCCAAGATCTTTTGCTTCATTGTTTCTGATTTCAAATAACTGTCTGGACCAATCCATGATTTGTTGCTCATTAAAATCAGGAAACAGTTTTCGCTCTTCGCTAATTATTTTTTCTAGATCAGGTTGTGGTAACCAGACTGATTTCTGTGCTCGATAGGATATAATTGCTTCACTGACAATTAATGATTTTAACATCTTACAATCAAGCATATACCGTAATAACACTATTGGCGTCCAGTGTTTTTCAGACATGTGTTTACCAATCCAAAGATAACTACACGGATGAAGCCCTTCAGCCATTTCAAATGATGCTACTCAAGCGAATTCGGTTAAATCGAAATGTGGCAGTGGTCCATTAATAGCAACACGGGTCATTTCGTGTGTAGGGTGTCCAAATCGTTTGAAATATTTCTCACACTCTCCATACCCAAGAAAACTTCCTGGATAACATGCAATCATATCAACGGAAATAACGGTATCAGCGGTGTATTTTGTGTTCCATAATCCTCCATGGCTGTATTCAAGACAGGACAATTTGACATCTGATAAGAACTCACTTCGGGTTGGTTTCCACGCGTTTTTCTTTCTAGCAAAATGTGCTGCAACTGATGGAAGTGTAAAACAGTTTGCTAATAATTGATCGTTGTCTTCCCCCAGAGAACTCTGGGGAGAAAACTCACTAGCTAGTTGTTTCATTTGATTATGCAGCTCTTCAGTACGGTACAATTCTCCGTTGGGCCTTACAAACTGATCAAATCTACATTCTTCGTCTGAAGTACTATGAAATAGCCACACTGACACAGAATCGTTTTTACTCAAATGGTAAATAGCATCAAATAATTTCTGCTCTGAAAAAAACTCTTCGGTTCCAAACAGAGTTTGGGATAGATATTTTACGGTTCTATCCCGTGGGAATATTGTTACTGCAGATGATCACGCGTGTTCGTTATGATCAATAATCTGTATTGGGGTTCCATTTTTATTATATTTCGATTCGTATAATACTTCTCCGGTGATTGTCCTTACCGATATTGGAAATCTCAATGATGTTTCTAATTTGGCTATATCTTGAATTGTTGCCCTATGCTGTTTCACTGTCAGTTCCCATTCGGTTATTTTTTTTCGTCTTAGATCAGTTAGTTTATTTCCCCGGGACGCATTTGTGAAGTGTTCCATTATTCGTGCTGCTACACAATTGAGCCCTGTCGAATATTTCATGGGTGCTAGTTTTGAAATATCAGGTTTTTCATTGAGCGGATAGATCCCGTAAACAACTGCTGTGACAGGATAAGATCTTTCGTAGTAGGGTTTATCAATTCCAGTCAAAATTCCCGGTTTTGAATCCTGATTCACAGTGACAGTTTTTTTGCCCTTAAGAATAGGCTCGTATTTGTCCCTAATGATCCATTTTCCATTATCACGGATAAGGAATTTTATTCCAAAAAAAATTCTTTCTTCCCCAACATTTGAGATTATCACTGCTGCTTTTTCATCATTCATGGTAGCGTCAACAACACCATCATTTCGAAATGTTGACCAACAATGAGCTGCCCCATCACGCTTGAATTCATTAAAACAGTCTCTGATTTTACTAATCAAGGTTCTATCAAGAATTTTATTCTTTGGTGTATCAGAAACTCTATCAAGATTGAATTGAACACCTTTCCAAGGCTTAATTTTCGATAATCTCTCGAACTCCTCCATACTTTAATTAAAACAAGCATTTAAATGAAAGATTTAAGTATAATGAATCATTGCAAATGGCTTATGATTGGATCAGTGACACCGTGTAACAAATCATGCAGAAATGAATTCTGTTGGTATCATATGCAAAGCTTTTGTCGTGGAAGCCTTGGTCCGTGACCCTGTATTCGATGTGGGGTTGGGGTCAGGGGGAAGTCGCAATTATGTCTTTTGTGTGGCGGCAAACGATACAGGGAACTAAAACGCTATTATGATAAAAGAATAAAAAATACTGTCATTGACCCCAACGATGACAAAATCATAAAGACTCCTCAAGATTATATACAGAGACTTATAATTAAACCAAACAATGAATTAGAAAAATAGTGTTATTATACAAATGAACCAAGAATTCAGACCTCACCCGTGCTTGTTAATTATGAAGCATCCCGTGATGGTATTATCAAAAAATTCGATTTTCGTATGTCTATAACACCAAGGGGGACAACTCTTAAATATAACCAAGGGAGTTATCATTGTGATTTAGCGGCTGGGTATTGTTTTAGTGTTTAAGTCAAATAATCTGTCTCATTTAAATACCGTGAAACACCATTAATAAGTAATTTAAGAAAATAAAATAACACCCTGTGGATTGATGTATTAAGTCACCTTGTGTATACTTTCTCCCTTAGATTGTGTTAACTTGTTTTATGGGTTATTGCGATTCAGCGGCTGGGCATTGTTTTGTAAGAAAAGAAATGTTTTCAAATAATTATATTCTTTGTTTTAGTGTTTAAGTCAAATATGCTGTCTCATTTAAATACTGTGAAACACCATTAATAAGTAATTCAAGAAAATAAAATAGCATACCTTGCGGATTGCTGTATTAAGTCCCTTTATATACTATATGAATATTTACAACATATATATGTTAAAAAACGTTATTCTTTATGGACGTGAACAGTGGTCTAACGGTATCGTGTTTGGCTTGTAAACCCAGACAACTATTCTTCACATGTTCGCGCCCCATAGCAGACAAATTGTCTGATGGTGAAACGGTGGATGTTTTTTTTTCTATTTAATTGAGGGGTGGGAGGGCAACCCCTCTGTGTGCATTCACATAACATGCAAACCCATGCTATCAAATTTATGGTAGCGGTGGGTTGTCGGTTTTTGACAACTTACGCTTATGTTATGACAACTTATGTTGAATGTAAACACATAAATGCCCTAAAATAAATAGCATCCATGGATGTAATTAGCTCTCCATCACATTTGGGTAGCCCCGTATGGTGTTCAAAATGAATTACCGGCCAAAAAAAGGTTCGTGGATGCACATTGGGTAACCCCAGAATGAATTATCGGCTAAAAGAAACGGTCATAGGGTCATATCTCAAAGAGCAAAAACATTCTGATATAAAACAGAAACAGAAAAATGCTCTAACAAAGGACCCTATGAAAGACACAAAGGCCTAATAAGGGACCCAATGAATGCAAATAGAACCACAGCGGCCTATATCAAGGGGGTCAAATGACTGATAACCGCTCATCATGGTTGATATTTATTTTTGTCTGCATTTATATTTATATATACAGACTGAATTTTTAAAAAATATATTTATATATACAGAATTAATTTTAAAAAATATATTTATATATACAGAATTAATTTTAAAAAATATATTTATATATACAGAATTAATTTTAAAAAATATATTTATATATACAGAATTAATTTTAAAAAATATATTTGTATATACAGAATTAATTTTAAAAAAGATATTTATATATACAGAATTAATTTTAAAAAAGATATTTATATATACAGAATTAATTTTAAAAAAGATATTTATATATACAGACTGAATTTTTAAAAAAGATATTTATATATACAGAATTAATTTTAAAAAAGATATTTATATATACAGAATTAATTTTAAAAAATATATTTATATATACAGACTGAATTTTAAAAAAGATATTTATAATACAGAATTAATTTTAAAAAAGATATTTATATATACAGACTGAATTTTTAAAAAAGATATTTATATATACAGAATTAATTTTAAAAAATATATTTATATATACAGAATTAATTTTAAAAAATATATTTATATATACAGAATTAATTTTAAAAAATATATTTATATATACAGAATTAATTTTAAAAAATATATTTATATATACAGAATTAATTTTAAAAAAGATATTTATATATACAGAATTAATTTTAAAAATATTAACGGCTCATTTATTTTTGAAAAATGAATTAGAAATATGTATTATCATATATGAATTCTGAAATTATGAATAGCATCATAGTTGAAATTGCAAAATTGAAAAATCAGAATATTAAATTGTCAGATGGGTTAAATCCTGATCAAATCAAGTCGGATTTTCAGGATATAGAATACGGAGTTAGCACTAACAAGTATATGTTACCAAAGAAATATGCACTCATCAAAAAAATTCAAAATTCTATTCGAGACTCTCTTGCATTTTCCAGTGAAGTAGGTGTGTTTGTTCCGTTATATACTATCGTGGAAGGAATACGAAAAGAATTGGGTAACGAATATGAATTGAAAAAGGAAGTTAATTCTAAAATTAGAAACTTACGAGCGTTAATTCAAGAAAATGAACTATTTTGATTGACCGGCCCTCAAAAGATTTTGTCAGACAGTAAAATCTCCTTGAGATTTTCATTTTTTTGTCATTTTTTGATTGAATCAGTGAAAATATTTCACACTGCGAAAATAAAAATATTTCACAGCAATAAAAAATTGGACCGTTAAGGATGGAATCATCGATGGGAAAAATTGTTTTACAATTGAAAAATGGTTTCTGATTTCAAATAATGGTCAATGAAGCATTAACAACCCGATTGGCTCGTGAACGACTGGATGCAATTAAGAAATTTATACCAATTCGTGACTCTGTAAGAAATAAACTGCAACAACGACAGAGTTTACAAACTGATTTTGCTCTGGGGTCTGAAGAATTGTTTAAACCAGTAACCACAGCAACGGAAGGGGTAGAGCGTGCTTTACTGGGAGATTGTCCCGAGACGGGAAAATCTGTTCTTGGTGAACTTGAAAAACTAGCAGCAAAAACTGAACAAACAAAACAAATAGAATCAAAAAGAACAGTAGAGGACTTACGCATGAGATTTAACGAAGAAGGGTTAGCAGCAATTGATGAGACTGATCCAACAGAAATTCCTACGCTTGTTGTTACGTCCTATGAAGACAGAAAAAAAATGTTGAAACCAGAACATCATAAGTTTGTTAAGAATTTCACTCACTGGGCTGATATATTCTATAAAATCAAAACTGGAAAAAGTCAAAAAAAGACAGATAGTGCATCATACATTGAATATATCAGGATGGTGGATCACGTGTATAATCAATACGAAGAGTTTAAACAACAACAAAAACCGCCAAGATTGCAAAGAAAGCGACAGCAACCTGCAAAGAAAGTATCTTTTTCACCTAAAAAACAACAACTACCACCTGATGATGATGATGATGATGATACTCTTGATTATTTACAAACCACGGATACAGACAAACTAGATGAAGCAACTGGTTATAGCGGAAGTGGATTAGGAAATCCAAGGATTGGAAACACTTGTCCTGATAGTGTTATCAATGATATATCACGATTAGATGTTCTCATCGGAGGAAAACGAGCTGGAAATAACTCTCCAGAAATAATTAATGAAGCAGCTGATATCTGTAGACGGTTATTTGCCGACGGTATCATGGATATCAAAACATATCGAGATTTCATTGACGAGTTAGCAAATGGGTATCATAGCGATTAAATAACAATTGAAAACACTATTGTTTTTATAATAATGATCGTACACTACAATCATGGTAAACCAACCCTCGTCTATGTAGTTAATTCACGGTTTCCAGTTTATAGAGCATACTACGGAGATGGCCTCGGCAAGACCATTTTAGGATTCTTTTCAAGAATGGCCCCAAAAGTGATGCCGTTAGCTAAACAATTATCAATGAAAGCCATTGATGTTATTCGTGATAAGGGTATTAGTACTGTTGGAGATCTTGCCGGGAAAGCGTTTTCAACTGCGAAGGATAAAATAACATCATTAGTGAGACGAAAAAAGAAACCGTTACCGTCTACAGCAGAAATGCCTGCAAGTGTTAGTAAAATTATAAATAACGCAGTAGATGAAAAACTAGCGTCGATGGTAAATCAAAGGGACCAAAGCAATATTGCAAATATGATAGCGGGAAGTGGCTTTAAAAAACTACGTCGATGAGATCCTATGGATTTTCACGCTAGCGTTTTTCACGATGAAAATGGAAAATCGTTTACGATTTTACGATTTAGACTCTGATAAATAGAATAAAATGTTCAAACGGTCACCTGATCCAGCATTTGATATAGACGCCCCAGTCCCCAAGAATGATTCTGTACGCGATTATCAATATTACGCCTATCATGCCATAGACTCAAATAGTAGAGCAAGAATTGATCTTCAAGTCCATGATACCAGTAAATACTTTTTGCCCTGTGAAGCGTTTATCGAAATCGAAGGAGAGATTATACGAACAAATGATACAGAGTATCCAGCTGGTACTCAAGTCGGTTTTGTCAATAATGGTATTATGGCGCTATTTGAGAGTGCTAGATATCTCATTGATGGAAAAGAAATTGAGTCCATAGATCGTGAAGTTGATGTGGCCACAACAATCATAGGGTTAGCGAGATATTCTGATGATTATACAAGATCAGCGGGTCCATCTATGATGTTTGCAAAAGATGGTAAGAATACCGCTGGAGGAACTAAATTTATTATAAGACGACCAAATGATCGTGCTGCTCCTCCTGGTCTTGCTGGTATCGAGGATATGATTATAAACAACGATCCTAATTTCAATCTAGGAGCTGCAACACGAAACGCAATGTTGCAAGGAGCGCGTAAATCATTTTCATGCGCGATTCCACTGCATCACATATTTGGATTCTGTAGTTCGTACACTGCTTCTTGGAATCAATATTTGTTAGTTAAAAAAAATTATGTTTTGTTAGTTGTTTCTTATTTGAATAAAAAATGCCTTTTGAAACCAATGCGTCTGTCCTTTGTTTTACATTTTTTTTTTAAATTTTAAAATATAGATGCTCTTTGACTTCTTTCTATCCCTCACATCAAGCTATCCAACCATTTCCAACACTAAACCGTTTTGCTTCGGCTGCTTCCCCGTGTGTGGATAGTAAATTGTATGTTTTGTTTTGGCTTTTTGCCCGTGGTTGTGGATGGTAGATTGTGTGATTTTGGATAGTAGATTATATTGGTTTTTTTTCCTGCTTCCCCATGTGGGGATAGTAAATTGTATGTTTTATTTTGTCCCTTACAACAATCAGAACCAAGTCTAATGAATGTTACCAAATAGTCCCTTACAACAATCAAAACCAAGTCTAATGAATGTACCAAATTGTCCCGTACAACAATCAGAACCAAGTCTAATGAATGTTACCAAATAGTCCCTTACAATAATCAGAACCAAGTCTAATGAATGTTACCAAATAGTCCCCTACAGCAATCAGAACCAAGTCTAATGAATGTTACCAAAGTACTTTGTGGATCTTGATTAGTATGTCCCCCTGGTTAGGTGGTGTGTGGAAAATATTGTGTGTATTTTCTTCACCAATGTAGTCTTGGATATTCTTTAGAACATGTTTTACTTGTTTTGGTTGTTACTCTTCTAGGAACGATAACAAAGTAGATCTATGGTTTTGTGAAATCAGGAAGGAGAAAGAAAAATGGACGGAAAAGAACTGAGAGAGAGAGAGAGAGAGAGAGAGAGAGAGAGAGAGAGAGAGAGAGAGAGAGAGAGAGAGAGAGAGAGAGAGAGAGAGAGTTCTTTTGTGGCTCCAACGAATCTTAGAAATGAATAGCGCTTTCCTAGTTAAACAAAGTATCTCTGGCATTTCTTAGTCCGTAACCTCCAGAATTTACCGAATGTACTTTCGCTGACCCAAATATCCAAGAGAAATGTATAGATAACGAATTTCTTGTCTTAGTTCATAAGGTCCTCATCTGTTTTATAGCATAAAGGTGTGATATAGAAGTAAATGAAATTAATCTCAATATATTTTAGCAGAAAATTACTTTCAATATAATATAATGAAAAATTACTTTTAATACAATTTAGATACATTTTAATTAGTATTACTTTTACAAAGATTTCCGGTCTTATGTATCTGCTTGTTTCGCATTATTGCGCTTAGAAAACATAACACAGGCTACATGATTGCTGCCATAGGTCCATATTTTCTCGATGTGAAGTTGTCCATCCTCTGCAAGACCTCGAATTTGATCCAAAGTGTATTTGTGGCTCACACCCTCCCCTTCAAACAGGTTAATGTATTCTCCCTCTTCCAGCAGTAGCGTGAGATCGAGACCAGCTGGAACATGTTTAGGATGCATTCGTAATATTTTCAGTAAACTTGTAATGGTAGCGGCTAATTATATCATAATTACATCACATCAGACGTCTGCCACCATATATACTCTTACTGAAATTGTACATGCTCTTAGAAAATATATAGGTACTGATGTTTAATACGACGTAAATACACGTGATGGATGAGAATAATTTGTAACCCTTATTACTTTTAATGAAATACACGACGTGAACACACGTGATGGATAAAACGAAGTTGTCACCCTAAATACTTTAATGAAATACACGAAATTGAATACACGTGATGGATGAGAATAATCTGTCACCCTAAATACTTTCAATGAAATACACGACTTAAATACACGTGATGGATAAAACGAAGTTGTCACGCTAAATACTTTTAATTAAATTAACGACGTGAATACACGTGACGGATGAGAAGAATTTGTCACCCTAAATACTTTTAATGAAATACAGGACTTCAATACACGTGATGGATAAAACGAAGTTGTCACCCTAAATACTTTTAATGAAATACACGAGGTAAATACACGTGATGGATGAGAAGAATCTGTCACCCTAAATACTTTGAATTAAATACACGACGTGAAATCACTTGATGGATGAGAATAATCTGTCACCGTAAATACTTTAATGAAATACACGACTTAAATACACGTGATGAATAAAAAGAAGTTGTCACCCTAAATACTTTAAATTAAATTAACGACGTGAATGCACGAGATGGCTGAGAAGAATTTGTCACCCTAAATACTTTTAATGAAATACACGAGGTAAATACACGTGATGGATGAGAAGAATTTGTCACCCTAAATACTATTAATGAAATACACGACGTGAATACACGTGATGGATGCAAAGAATCTGTCAACGTAAATACTTTTAATGAAATACACGAGGTAAATACACGTGATGGATGCGAAGAATCTGTCACTGTAAATACTTTTAATGAAATACACGAGGTAAATACACGTGATGGATGAGAAGAATTTGTCACCCTAAATACTTTCAATGAAATACGCGACGTAAATACACGTGATGGATGAGAAGAATCTGTCACCCTAAATACTTTTAATGAAATACACGACGTAAATACACGTGATGGATGAAAAGAATTGAGGAGGGATGTGGTAGGCAGAATTGCAAGCTGGGTAAAGAGGAATAAATATAGTCTGTTTTGCAATAGAGTGGACAACGTTTGAAACTTTACGATCTATTTGATGACTAGAGAACCTGATCAATATATATTGTGTTTGTAGCTCTACAAATAAGCCGATAAGGTTAAAATGAGTATTTAATAATTAGGTATTCAGCCAAAAACATTGATTTTAAAGCTTAGTGTCAGAGAACTGTTAATGCAAATTGTCCAGTTTTTATGAGCTTAAGTTATTATCAATGTAATCTACTTACGAATGCAAACTTCATGCTTGCATGTAGATCGAACCCTCATGATGACGGCACTTGAACCTTTGACTGAGAGGTCACGTGAGAAGCTGACTTCCAGTTTGATTTTTTTGTTTGTTTTTTATGGTTTAACGCCATTTTTCAGCACAATATATAGGCTATACATGGCGGCCAGTATTAGTGGTGGAGGAAGAAACCGGAAAAACCCCGGAAAGAACCACCGACCCACGAGAAGCTACTGGCAAGCTTTCTCACTTAACTACATTAGCCGAATCTTAGACTCGAACCCACGCAGACAGAGGTGAGATGGCAGTGGTCCGTAACGGACAGCGCTTTAGACCACTCGGCCACTCGGGGCCCCACTTCCAGTTTGAAATCGTCGATTTTAAAATTGCCTTGAAAATCTCGATTCAGTCTATGGAGGGCATTCAAATATAGGTTTGCACAAATACCTAAAAAATATTATTGATGCGAAAATTCTGAGATAGTCATATTCATATTATATAATAAATTGACATATAATTATTACGTTGAATATTATATTGAATAATTCATCGAACAGATTCAGGTTCAGACATAAACAAGGATCCTTTTCACGTTTGTCGAAGTTGTCTAGATCAACTTTCTTTCAATAATCAGGGTTTAGACTAAACAAAACACAAAGACAATCAAATATCCAAACACTACCTTAAAATAAGTACCAAAGCAAACGCCCATATGGACATCAGGTGCATTGTTTGGTATAGTTTTTCGAAACAAAGACTATCTATGTGAAATCGACTCAAACATGAGGATTTAACGAATATGTACCAAGTTTAAAAGTTTTTATTCACATACTGTGTGACAAAGGATACTCTTGATACATAAAAAAAATACATTATCTGTAAGATGATATTAATACATTAAAAGACCTCACCTGTAAGAAAATATTAATATATAATAAAGACCTTGTCTGTATGATATTATTAATACATAAAGAAGACCTTACCTGTTCGATGATATTGATACATAAGGAAGACCTTACCTGGAGGATATTATTGATACATACAGAAGACCTTACCTGTAGGGTCAAGATAAGCATTCAATATCTCCTCTTCATTTTGGGTTATATCGAATGAAATAAGTAGCCGGTCATCAGCTGAAGAAGAATAAAGCATGGAGCAGTGATTTAACTGAAAATTCATAAATATCGGATGATTTTCGTAACATAAAAATGCAGTTTCGGATGTCGCACTCATTTTAACTAATAATAAAATCAGCTTCTAATTTTCTTAAAGATCGTGGTCTCCAAAATCTTGTTGCTTCCGGATCGCACCTGATCAACCATAACCGGAAATGCGCAAATCTCTATTAAGATAAAAATGGCATAGAAGGATATGAAATAAGGTCTTTAGTATCCTTTTCTCCAATCAGGCCCCTCCCACCCCGTATCTAAAAAAGAGGGAAAAAACCTAAAAATTGAAAACTATAGATCCCGTGTGGATTGGACTGTCTACCGAACGATTTGTCGTGAAATCATACGATACGATTTCTTCAAGATAACTTTGTAATGGAAAAGATCATTAACTAAGTTACAACATGCACATGACGTTTACTAAGTGTTTCTTATCCGTCTGACTGGCCAGCTAGCTTGACGCTACTAATAATGGCAGCAATTTTTTAAATGTCAAATTTGTCTCAATTTAGCATTATTAGTGTAATTGAAATCTAGATTGTTTACATGATTTATGTCATTATGGATCAACAAATATACATTTGTGGCATATGTGCTAGGAGAGGCTGTTTATGTTTCAGACAAACTTTCAAAACGTGTTTCATAATTAAAAAAGATAATAAAACAAATTAAAAGTTTTATGCGTACTGGAAATATTTCTCGACAGGCTCAGAAGTCTTGATGCCTGCTGGGTTCGGGGTTCGTTTTGGATACCTCCAAACCAGCAGATCAGCTTATTGTCTGGAAGATTTCTGGCGAATAAAGAGTAAACATGTACATGTTATTTTCTTGTTTAGCTCTAGATAAACTTTTACAAAAAATGAAAATGCAATCCTTTTGTCTTATTATACAACTTTTTTTCTCGGCTTGTTTTCGATAAACCATATACCGTTGGAGCAAATTAGTTGAGACTTACATATCCATTGAACACGGCCTGCAGTTGCTGGTAAATAGGATTTGTTCTTCTCTATTCTTCATTTTATCACTTTTCTTACCTAACTTAAGTTTCAGATAATTTACAGATTTCGTTATTTAAACTGAATGTATCATTTAACACAAATTACTTCTCACTGATTTTTGACGTTCGCTGTAAGTGCAATGGATGAGTAGAGATTTTGATTATGACGACTAAAGTACATACGCATCCTTTCCAGATGGAAGCTGGTATGTATGTATGTATGTATGTATGTATGTATGTATGTATGTATGTATGTATGTATGTATGTATGTATGTATGTATGTATGTATGTAGGTATGTATGTAGGCATGTATGTATGTATGTATGTATGTGTGTATGTATGTATGTATGTATGTGTGTATGTATGTATGTATGTATGTATGTATGTATGTATGTATGTAGGTATGTATGTATGTATGTATGTATGTGTGTATGTATGTATGTATGTATGTGTGTATGTATGTATGTATGTATGTATGTATGTATGTATGTAGGTATGTATGTATGTATGTATGTATGTATGTATGTATGGATGGATGAATGTATGTATGTATGTATGTATGTATGTATGTATGTATGTATGTATGTATGTATGTATGTATGTATGTATGTGTGTATGTATGTATGTATGTATGTATGTATGTATGTATGTATGTATGTATGTATGTATGTATGTATGTATGTATGTATGTAGATAGGTAGGTAGGTAGGTAGGTAGGTAGGTAGGTATGTTGGTAGGTAGGTAGGTAGGTAGGTAGGTGTGTGTGTGTGTGTGTGTGTGTGTGTGTGTGTGTGTGTGTGTGTGCACAGCGTTTTAACGTCATGTGAGGATAATAAATTATAAAGTGCCAGTAAAAAAAATAACGTATCTTCGTCTTGTAGGCCTATCGGTGAACTTTATAATATATGCGATTAATTGGAAATCATGCCACCATCATCATGTAGATGGCTGACATATGTCTGAAGCTTCAATGATGTTTGCATCAAACATTTTGTTGAGTAAAGAGAAAAGATTTTTAAATGTTAACTAGTGGTGTCTGTATGATAAAGCAATACTTCATGTTATCTTTTATTTATAGTTGTCAGTGTTTAAGCATCTTTAATGTTAATGAATATTTTCTTAAACAGCAACACGAACACTACAGCAGCAATACCAGTCAACAAAAAATAATACTATGAATCTAACTAACTAACTAATTAACTAACTAGGAATCTATTTCCATGGACTTGCAAAAGGATTGATCATGTATATAAGATGAAAGACAGGCATACACTGATTTAATTAATAAATCAGTAAGGTCTATTGAGTAAATAATATTTTAAATACTAAACGTCATTCTTGGATAGTGCGTAAAATTGACTCATTCAATGGTTTCAGTCTTACGTTGTATACTAAGTCATTCTTGGATAGTGCGCAAAATTGATTCATTCAATGGTTTCAGTCTTACGTTGTATCTTGAAATCCAGGTAAACATCACGAGCAGCAGAGAGGGTGAATCGGACAACATTTTTAGACAAGTTTTCACTGAAATCACGCTTGAAAACAATGAAACCAATGACATCAGGCCCCAATGTGTGTGTGAATCTGATATCGTTTCATGGATTAGGTCCAAAAAAAAATATGAAAAAATCAATGAAATTAATGAAATCCTCCATCGATTTTTGGGAAAAAGGGACTACAACGTCGTTGTCACTCACCCCTTCTGCTGCTAGAACTTTCAGTTGGGGTTAACCGAATATTTGATCCAGTCCGATACGATATCGTGTTCGAGGGTCATGTAAATTTATTGTTACAAATCCGTGTGGGACAGACTGAGCATGACTAAAGAAATTTCTAAATTGATTGAAGTCCATATCAGAACACCATGTCTGCCAAATATTTCGTAGCGTATGTGTATCAACGCCGTTGAATACAGCAAGCATATTACAGTTATCTCTAATCACTTTTGGAATCTGAGTGTAGCGTTGAGTGACATAGATCACGTCCGTGTTTTTATGCCTGCCTCGGGAAAATATTCTAGCAGGATTTTTTTGTTTAACTAACATGACATCATCGTATACAACTAAATTGTTGATACTTCCATCGAGGTCATTCACGGATGGCGCCTCGTCAATATCGGTTATAAATTCAATAACATCCTCACCAGCAATCTCTGAAGCGTTTTCATTAAAATCTTTTAGCACTTCATAGCATCGTTGGTCGTCTACGCTAGGGGCAATTAAATACAACTTATCCCACTTCATCCATCTCATTATTAAATTGAGCAACAATTGCGTCTTGCCGGATCCAGATGGCCCGATTATAATTGCGCGGATAGAGTTTGGTAGCGCTGCATGATGCTTCACTGGTTCTCTTGTTTTAGTCGCTGAAAAATCAATTATATTCATATCTCTATACATAAATTATGGATCTATATTGCGTGAAGTGTAAGGCGCGTACTGGCACAGATGACTTGACGACGATTACAGCTAAAAATAACCGATCAGCGCTTTCTTGTAAATGCGTACAGTGTAGTACAAAGAAATTTAGATTTGTTTCTAAACCCAAGGAACCCAAGGAACCTTTAAAAAAAAACGAGGAGGTGATATCGCTGCCAAATTAGCAAAACTCCCTGGAACCCCATGGGCAAAATACCCCGGAGAAAAACACCTTCCAGGGTATAGTTATTGTGGACCGGGAACAAGACTTGATATCAGACTCAATGATCAAAATCAGCCCCGACCCGGTGAGGAACCAATAAACGCTATTGATAAGGCCTGTCACCTTCATGATGTTGCTTATAAAAGCAGCAATTTGCAACACAGGCATCTAGCAGATGTGAAATTAATTCATGCGTTGAATGCCATTCCTGATAAATCCTTCAAAGAAAAATTGGCTTCCTTTTTGATAAAATCGGCAATGAAAAGCAAATTGATGTTAGGTGCTGGTAATTAATAGCAACATGGAATCTATTTATTATTCCCCAAGAGGATACTGGAAGGGTAACGCTGCAATCAGTAAACTCGCTAGCGCCGCAAAAGTGAAAAAAAAACCACTGCGGCTCATTGGTTATCCAAACAGGCACTATGGCAAATTTATCTACCACCGCCTAATCAAATTCAATTCTCGCATTTTGATGTGACCTTTCCTAATGAAGTTCATCAGGCTGATCTATTATTTCTGCCACATGATCGTGGTTACAAATATGCGTTAACTGTAGTTGATATTGCAAGTCGATACAAAGAAGCAGAACCGTTAAAAACAAAATCAGCCACTGAAGTGGCTTCTTCATTTGAAAGGATTTATCGAAGGAGTCCTCTGCACTGGCCAAATCTGTTACAAGTTGACCCGGGCAAGGAATTTCAGGGTGCAGTGTTATCTACAATGAAATATCACAATGTCGCTATCAGACGAGGGCATACTGCACTGCATCGTGATCAGGCCATTGTAGAACGGTTTAATAAAACCCTTGCTGAGCGGTTATTTGGATATCAATATGCAAAAGAATTCATCCAAGAAAAAAGATCCCGTGAATGGGTTAAAAGGTTACCAGCTGTGATTACTGCACTGAATAACGAGATTACTAGAACCATCAACATGAAACCTATCAACGCGATTAAAAAGAAGTCGATACCTGAAAAACCACAAAAGGATTTTAGCGTTTCCCAACCAATTCTTGGTAGTAATGTCATTGTGAGGTACTTATACGAACCAGGAGACCTTGAAGGGGATAAAAAAAAGGGCTACTGATCCTATTTGGAGCGTCACTACGCATAAGATATCTAGTATAACACGATCTACGGGTAGACTTCCAATCTATAAACTGGATTCAACTGCCCCTCAGCGTGGGTTTACTAGACAACAATTACAAGTGATACCCGAGGATACTCAATTGCCACCCCATGGTCTTAACTAGCACCCTTGCGTCTATTGCACTCAAGACAAGTCAACATCACATTATTTCTGACATGACCGAGATTGTTATTTTTTCTGTCTACGGTGAATTGGCGAGGATCCTTATCCGAATACTGCCAACGCATTATACAATTGCAACTCGCGCAGTGATTATTCTGTTGTTGCTTCAAAGTGATTATTAATTCAGCATCAATATCAAATTCTCGTTGTTTTTTTTTTGTCTTGTTGTTTGTAACCGGAGAGTTTTTTATCAATAATATCATTATCATCGCCAATGATTTCATCATCGCCACCAATGATTTCATCATCGCCTGACTCTGTCAGGACAATTCTTCGAAGTTGATTTATTTTTCGTACTCTGGATACTGAAAGATAGACTAAATTCGACCATTCTATGCGATTATCTACCATCCAAACAATTGTATCCGATATAGTCAATCCCTTTTGAAGAATGTATCGTCGCTGCGTATCCTAGCGTCCATGGGGATTTATTAGCACGCAATGCATCTTCAACGACATTGATATCAACCAGCACAATATCATTTAATACGAGACTCTGCTTTTCACTCTGTCCTGGAATATCAACTTCGATGTTCTGTTTTCGTGTATCCGATGGCCTATAACAAAGAGGCACTGGAAATGTTGCAAATTTTTGTTTATGCAATTCAAAAAACTTCATCTGAAGTGTGTCCCTGACTATTTTTCTACTTGCAATGATTAAATCATTTGGTCTCCACGCTTCCCAAAACTCATTCATGGGAGTTTCCGAAATTATTTCACGGGTTATTTCACACTGGATTCTATCCGGTTGTAATCTAATTAGTTTCTTCAATTCTTTTAATTCATTATCAAGTGATCTATGATCGGTATTAATTTCTTCATAATAGTCTACAAAACCCTTTAGCCATTCATGGGGGGATGCACCGACAAATGGTGGTGGTTGGCCGTGATCACCGCACATGACGACTTTTGTATTCTTCAATAACAACCACTCAAGAAATATTTTTAAGACATCTTCTGACACTGTGTCTATTTCATCCCACATGATAATTTCAGGAATAAATTTCTCGCCCATGCGCTCAGGAGTCCATTTATCTCCCTTCCATCGGAAAAAGCTGTGATAAGTGCAGGCATTTACCCCTCTCTGTATCATTTCTCTTGCAAATCTATGAGTTGGTGTTAGCACAATCATGTTTGATTTGGAAACGCTAGCGTTTCTACGATATAACTCAATTGCCCGGGTTGTTTTTCCTGACCCACCACAGCCGTTTAAATAAACTGTTTTATATCTACAGATTGGATCAAAAATCGGTGGTGCACTAGAAAATTCTGAACACTGATTGCTTTCTAAGTAATTATTTTCAATGGTAACATCTGCTGATGGAATATAATCATGAATCATTTCTTTCTTAATTCTCCATGTTCCCCATTTCTCGTTGCCAGTAGCCTTAAAATCAGCCATTTTGCTATTTATGTAAAATGAATCAGTAGCAACTCTAACTGCGGTGGTAGGAAATCTATTGATCATTGAAAACAGATTGATAGAAGCATAACCGAGCATAGAAGCTCTTAAGTGTGTGTACTGCGGATGGTATCCATCAGTGTAAGTAACAATTGTACCCAATCTGGTTCCATCGGACATAAATGCGTCCTTACGATTGACATATAAGCCCCTATTCGTTAAATCCGCCATTACAAAATCGTATTCAGCGTTGTCTATAATCAATCGTGAAGAATATTTCGTATTATCATCTTTGCCACCTTGGGTAAATTTACCAATTATTCTTCGTCCAAGATTTTTTGCTTCATTGTTTCTGATTTCAAATAACTATTGGGACCAATCCATGATTTGTTGTTCATTAAAATCAGGAAACAGTTTTCGCTCTTCGCTAATTATCTTTTCTAGATCAGGTTGGGGTAACCAGACTGATTTCTGTGCTCGATAGGATATAATTGCTTCACTGACAATTAATGACTTTAACATCTTACAATCAAGCATATACCGTAGTAACACTATTGGCATCCAGTGTTTTTCAGACATGTGTTTACCAATCCAAAGATAACTACACGGATGAAGTCCTTCAGCCATTTCAAATGATATTACACAAGCGAATTCGGTTAAATCAAAATCAGGAAGTGGTCCATTAATAGCAACACGGGTCATTTCGTGTGTGGGGTGTCCAAATCGTTTGAAATATTTCTCACACTCTCCATACCCAAGAAAACTTCCTGGATAACACGCAATCATATCAACTGAAATAACGGTATCAGCGGTGTATTTTGTGTTCCATAATCCGCCGTGGCTGTATTCAAGACAGGACAATTTGACATCTGATAAAAACTCTCTTCGTGTTGGTTTCCACGCGTTTTTCTTTCTAGCAAAATGTGCTGCAATGGATGGTACTGTGAAACAGTTTGCTAATAATTGATCGTCTTCTTCTCCGTCCCCAGAAAACTCACTAGCTAGTTGTTTCATTTGATTCTGCAGCTCTTCAGTACGGTATAATTCTCCGTTAGGCCTTACAAACTGATCAAATCTACATTCTTCGTCTGAATTACTATGAAATAGCCACACTGACACAGGATCGTTTTTACTCAAATGGTAAATAGCATCAAATAATTTCTGCTCTGAAAAAAACTCTTCGGTTTGGGATAGATATTTTACGGTTCTATCCCGTGGGAATATTGTTACTGCAGATGACCACGCGTGTTCGTTATGATCAATAATTTCAATGGGGGTTCCTTTTGATTGATATTTCGATTCGTATAATACTTCACCGGTGATTTTTCTTACCGATATTGGAAATCTCAATGATGTTTCTAATTTAATTAGATCCTGAATTGTTGCTCCATGCTCTTTTACCGTGAACTCCCACTCGGTTATTTTTTTTTCGTCTTAGATCAGTTAGTTTATTTCCCCGGGACGCATTTGTGAAGTGTTCTATTATTCGTTCTGCTACACAATTTAGGCCTGTCGAATATTTCATGGGTGCTAGTTTTGAAATATCAGGTTTTTCATTGAGCGGATAGATCCCGTAAACAACTGCTGTGACAGGATAAGATCTTTCGTAGTAGGGTTTATCAATTCCAGTCAAAATTCCCGGTTTTGAATCCTGATTCACGGTGACAGTTTTTTTGCCCCTGAGAATGGGTTCAAATTTATCCCTAATGATCCATTTGCCATCCTCACGGATAATGAATTTAATTCGGAAAAAATGACTTTTTTCCCCAATACGTGAAATGATCACTGCTGCTTTTTCATCATTCATGGTAGCGTCAACAACACCATCAATTCGAAATGTTGACCAACAATGAGCTTCTCCATCACGCTTGAATTCATTAAAACAGTCTCTGATGGGTTTATCAAGAATTTTATTCTTGGGTGTATTAGAAACTATATCAAGATTGAATTGAGCATCCTTCCATGGTGATCTCATGTTTCCGTCTCTTGGACGTTTGTTACGTTTTTTGGGTCTATCGATATTAAATCTAGGATTGATTTTCAATAATCTCTTAAACTCTTTCATGTTTCCGTCTCTTGGACGTTTGTTACGTTTTTTGGGTCTATCGATATTAAATTTAGGATTGATTTTCAATAATCTCTTAAACTCTTTCATGTTTCCGTCTTTTGGACGTTTGTTACGTTTGTTTCCGTCTATTGGACGTTTTTTTGGTCTATCGCGATTAAATTTTGGATTGATTTTCAATAATCTCTTAAACTCTTTCATGTTTCCGTCTACTATACGTTTTTTGGGTCTATCGCGATTAAATCTAGGATTGATTTTCAATAATCTCTTGAACTCTCTATCAGCATTGAATTTAGCATTTTTCGAAGTCAATCTCTTGAACTCCTTCATGCTATATTAAAATCAGGTGTCTAAATGAAAGATTTATGTATAATCAATCACTGCAAAATGAGTCAGTCATTGAATTAGACAATAGTGTAGTATATAATGACCCAAGAATTCAGACTACACCCAGTGATTAAAAATTACGAAGCATCCAGTGATGGTACTGTCAGAAACTGTAGACTGAAGAACCCAATTGGGTGGGATAATGGTATGGGGTATTTGGTGTTTAATGTTGGAAGGAAGACATTTCGCAATCATCGTTTCGTATTTGAATGTTTTAATGGATTGATCAAAGATGGTTTTGTTATTGATCACATTGATTCTAATCCAAGGAACAATTCTTTATCCAATCTGCAAGCTATCACACAGAGTGAGAATTTTAAACGAGGAAGGACTGACACTTGTTCAAAAGCGAGACCAGTGAAATCTTTGAATACAACAACTAACGAAGAGAAAATATTTCAATCATTATATGAAGCCGGCAAGTATTTCAATATTTGTAGAACTTCAGTACGATTCGTTGCAGAGGGGATAACCAAGACGGCTATTTCAAAAAAGACGGGGCAGAAAGTTCAATTTAGTTATATCTGATGCGTCATATTTTTCAATTAGAGATATGTCATTCTTATAGAATAATGAATTCTGAAAACATGAATAGCATCATAGTTGAAATAGCAAAATTGAAAAATCAGGATATCAAACTATCAGATGGGTTAAATCCTGATCAAATTGTGTCTGATTTTCAGGATATAGAATACGGGGTTAGCACTAACAAATATATGCTACCCAAGAAGTATGCACTCATCAAAAGAATTCAGAATTCTATTAAAG
Source organism: Unio delphinus (assembly GCA_029339505.1). Taxonomy (NCBI): domain Eukaryota; kingdom Metazoa; phylum Mollusca; class Bivalvia; order Unionida; family Unionidae; genus Unio; species Unio delphinus. The sequence goes on from JAQISU010000160.1 coordinate 6,653,578, forward strand.
ACTCTCTTTCATTTTCCAGTGACATCAGTGTGTTCGTTCCGTTGTATACTATCGTAGAGGGAATACGAAAAGAATTAGGTAACGAATACGAATTGAAAAAAGAAGTCAACTCTAAAATTAGAAACCTACGAGCATTAATTCAAGAAAATTGATTACCCGACCATTGATTGCCCGACCATTATCATTTTTTGATTGCTCGATTATTTATCATTTTTTTTAGCCGACCCTCAAAGGGTATGTCAAAAATCGATGGACGATGTGTCAGATTGATCAAAACTAGAATGTTGAAAGTGTCAGTATTATTTATTTTATATACAATTATGACACTTTCAACATCATTGATAGAGCTGTTAAAACAATCAAATAACACTTCCATGACCGTATCAAAAATCATCCGACATGTCATTGATGTCAAAATAGAATGGAGCAACTCACAGTATTAATTATTTTATATACAATTATGTGACTTGCTCCATCATTGATAGAAGGTGTCTCACGATGAAATAACACTTCCATGACTGTGTTAAAAAACCATCCGACATGAAACAAAAGTGGGAAAAAGTGTTTTACAATTGAAAAATGGTTTCTGATTTCAAATAATGGTCAATGAAGCGTTAACAACCCGATTGGCTCGTGAACGATTAGATGCAATCAGGAGATTTGTACCAATTCGTGACTCTGTACGGAATAAACTGCAACAACGACAGAGTTTACAAACTGATTTTGCTTTGGGGTCTGAAGAGTTGTTTAAACCAGTAACCACAGCAACGAAAGGGGTAGAGCGTGCTTTACTGGGAGATGGACCCGAGACGGGAAAATCTGTTATGGGTGAACTTGAAAAAATAGCAGCGAAAACTGAACAAACTGAAAAAACTGATCCGAAAAAAACGACTGTTTCTCTGTTGAATAAATTTACTGATCATGCTAAAATATTAATAAAAAAACCTAGTTTATTGAAATCAAAGGATTATCAAGCCTTTGGTAATTTTGCTGCTCAAAGTTATAATTCAAAAAAAGATTTTTTAAAGGACGAGTATAAAAATGATAGAATATCAAGTAATGATTGGTTCGATTATATGTATAAACTAAATAAGGGGATTGGTCGTTTGAATAAGGATGAGATAGGATACAAGGAATTTCGATGGGGGATTAGTAATTATAAAAGAGAACAAATAGAAGAGCGACAACGAGAATTAGAAGAACGACGTCAAACACCAACACGTAGACAAACAAGAAGACAAAAAAAACAACAACTACCACCTGATGATGATGATGATTTAGAAGAACGACGTCAAACACCAACACGGAGACAAACAAGAAGACACAAAAAACAACAACTACCACCTGATGATGATGATGATTTAGAAGAACGACGTCAAACGCCAACACAGAGACAAAAAAAACAAGAAGAACCTAATGATGATTATTGACAAGAAGAACCTAATGATGATTATTTACAAGAAACGAATTTAGAAAAACTAGATGAAGCAACTGGTTATAGCGGAAGTGGACTGCAAAATCCAAGGATTGGAAAAACTTGTCCTGATAGTGTTATCAATGATATATCACGATTAGATGTTCTTGTAGGAGGATTCCGAGCTGGAAATAACTCTCCAGAAATAATTAATGAAGCAGCTGATATCTGTAGACGGTTATTTGCCGGCGGTATCATGGATATCAAAACATATCGAGATTTCATTGACGAATTAGCAAATGGGTATCATAGTGATTAAATAACAATTGAAAACACTATTGTTTTTATAATAATGATCATCCATTACAATCATGATAAACCAACCCCCGTCTATGTAGTTAATTCACGGTTTCCAGTTTATAGAGCATACTATGGAGATGGCCTCGGCAATACCATTTTAGGATTCTTTTCAAGAATGGCCCCAAAAGTGATGCCGTTAGCTAAACAGTTATCAATGAAAGCCATTGATGTTATTCGTGATAAGGGTATTAGTACTGTTGGAGATCTTGCCGGGAAAGCGTTTTCAACTGCGAAGGATAAAATAACATCATTAGTGAGACGAAAAAAGAAACCGTTACCGTCTACAGAAGAAATGCCTGCAAGTGTTAGTAAAGTTATAAATAACGCAGTAGATGAAAAACTAGCGTCGATGGTAAATCAAGGGAACCAAAGCAATATTGCAAACATAATAGCGGGAAGTGGCTTTAAAAAACCACGTCGATGAAATTCTATGGATTTTCACGCTAGCGTTTTTCACGATGAAAATCACGATTTAGACTCTGATAAATAGAATAAAATGTTCAAAAAATCACATGATCCGGCGTTGGATATAGACGCCCCAGTTGGCAAGGATGATTCTGTACGCGATTATCAATATTACGCCTATCATGCCATAAACTCAAATAGTCGAGCAAGAATTGATCTTCAAGTCCATGATACCAGTAAATACTTTTTACCCTGTGAAGCATTTATTGAAGTAGAAGGAGAAATTGTAACAGCTGCTGATACTACTGCTGTACCAGCACCGTATCCAGCTGGTACTCAAGTCGGTTTTGTCAATAATGGTATTATGGCGCAATTTGAGAGTGCTAGATATCTCATTGATGGAAAAGAAATTGAGTCCATAGATCGTGATGTTGATGTAGCTACAACAATCATAGGGTTAGCGAGATATTCTGATGATCACACAAGATCAGCAGGACTCTCTATGATGTTTGCAAAGGATGGTAAGAATACCGCTGGAGGAAATCCATTTGTTGTAAGACAACCAAAAAAACGTGATAATAGTGATTCTGGTATCGAGAATATGATTATAAACAACGATGCTAATTTCAATCTAGGAGCTGCAACACGAAACGCAATGTTGCAAGGAGAGCGTAAATCATTTTCATGCGCGATTCCACTGCATCACATATTTGGATTCTGTAGAAACGTCAGAAAAGTTATCTACGGGGCGAAGCATACAGTATCGCTTGTACGAAAGGGTGATGATAATGATGCAATTTGGAGGATTCCAGTAGACGCTGCAGCCCCCAATGCTGATGCCGGTAGAGTCGATTTAACAAAAATATCATTGTGGATGCCAGTGTTGACTCCAGCAATCACCGCGGAAGAACGATTACTATCATTTATGGACCAAGGAGGAAAGTCGTTGTTGAGTTGGCTAACCGTGAGTACAGATGTGAAACAATCAAATATCAACGGGTTAATCACTTGGAACCAAGCATCAAAACAAGGCGTTTCTGCGCCACGTCATATATTTATTGCGTTACAGGATAACGCACGAGTTGGCAATCAACTCTCCAGTCATATGATATTTGATCAATTAGGTGTGAAAGACGTCTCACTGAGAATAAACGGCCAACAGGAACCATCTGAAGATATACAACTTTATTACACAGAAAATCATATTGCACGAGTTTATCATCGTCTGTTGTCATTTATGGCACGCGATCAAAATGTGGATACTGGTTTGCAAATATCACAATATGATTTTAAAAATCTGTATCCGATCTATTACTTTTCGCTGGAACATCTCGATTTGACAAGACAGTCAGTTGTTGATATACACTTTAGAGCTAATGTGACTCGTGGTGTTATTGCTGATTATAGAGCGGTTGCTGTCATTCTCAGTGATAAATCAATGCTACTCAAAGGTGTCGGTGGAAGAATGAGAGTGGTAGATGCCCCAGTAGAAAATCTTTGAACGATTTTTCTCGATTTTTCATTGAATTAGAATCAATCAATTATATATAATGTCATATAGTGTTATTAGTGTTACGTTAACTCCTGGTCAAATCAAAAAATTGCAATCAGAATCGGCTAAAAAATGTGGAACCACAATCACGTTGAAACCCAACCAAATGACTGGTGGTGCAAATAAATTATCGCTGACAACTCGTCAGGTGAAACATTTCAATGATGCACTTGCAGCCAAAAAAGGTGTTCAGATTACTCTTTCTGCGGCTGCTATTAAAAATATGATGAAAACGGGTGGTATATTTCCATTGTTAGCTGCAATACCATCATTGATTGCAGCAGCAGCCCCAGCGGTGGCTAAAGCAGCGGCGTTAGGAGCCGTTGGTACTGCAGCAGGAATGGCACTTAAGAAGGCAGCTGGACAAGGATATAAAAAAAGGGACGATCCGTTCACGGATTGGGTCTAAGACTACCAGGAACCCCGTATTCGTGGTACAGCGGAAAGGGTCTAAGACTACCAGGAACCCCGTATTCGTGGTACAGCGGGAGATCCGTTCACGGATCAGGCCTGAGACTACCAGGAACGTTTTATTAATTGAGGAACCTATGGTTCCCAAATCTTCGATGGTTCCAATGTCCAATTTTGATTTAATGGATGCTGCTAAAAAACTAGTGATTAAAAATTTCAGAGGTGTTTTTATGAAAGATCAATTCAAGATCAATGAAAGACCACATCAACCAAACAAAACTGAAACAGGTATTATTAATCTCGATAACAGCACCGGACCTGGAACTCACTGGGTTGCATACGCTAATGATCCACGTGGGATTGTCTATTTTGATTCATATGGATTAGCCCCACCAAAAGAGTTTATGCGTTAAATAAAACAATTTCCAATGAAGACTTGGTATTCTACGCTACCAACACAACAAATCAATGACCCACCAATATGCGGCAGTGAAGTATTAAATGTCCTTGATGCTATTTCAGCATCTAGAAAACCACCTCATATTGTCGTAAATGACTACACCAGCAATCGCTTTTTAGAGAGATAAAGAGTTTTACAATAACATGATTGATATTTGGGGGAGATCTTTGAAACCCAAACCCGATGGCACTGCAACCCCTGATTCTATCAAGGATATAACAAAAAAAATTAAAGATGAAATAGCTGAGACGTTGAATTTAGAAAGTTTTGAACCCAATGAAATAGTTGTATTTCAAGATCGCCAGGGTAAATTGAAATCTAGTAATATTTCTCTGGATGATATTTTAGTTAAACAACAAAACGCAATCGAGAACACCGTTCCGATCAGGGTAAACTCAAACCGGGTGTACTCGTTTCGACGATTACAGATCGATTAAAAATTCTCAACGATGAGTTAAACAATTCTGTGGTTGTACTAACAACACTTGAATCTAGAATTGAAGAACACATAAAACAGTTTACCGCATTTCGTAGAAATATCATTGATAAATTTATTGGAACTACATTCGATAAAATTGAACTAAAACTCCCTGATATTAAAAAATCCATCGATGAGACGAAAACTTTCATCGAAGCCGTCAAAGGTGATTTTTCGAGGATGATAACAGTCATTGAAAAAACAAAAATTCCTCATGAGAAAACCAATAACGTAGTATATACAATCCAACACGGATCATTTGTGTGGATACCTACAAACAATAAATTAGATACCACTGCAACCGTCAAGGGTATTTATCGATTAACACTGGTGACAACGGTTCAATTTAATATATCATCGTCGAGTTCATCCGGGGTCAATAATACGATTTCAACGATCATCGACAAGGGTACAATTGAAAAGTTCACTATAACAGCTACTGATAAACATTTGGCTAGAGCTCTGGTATCATGGTATGTGGAATTCGTAGTGGATTTAAGTTGAAAATTGAAAGGATTTCACAATTGAAAACGCTAGCGTTGTTAAAATAAAAAACGATTTCATCATCGCAATATCGCTATGATCAGGTCAGAGAATATCAAACTAGACTCAAAACCCTGTCTGAGGAGTATGCAATGAAAATTAAAAAATATCGCAGGAGAATTACCGCAATTGATGTTACTGTGTATTCAGTGAGTGGTGTAATCACCGGAGCCGGTATTATACTGTCTTCAGTGACAATGATGGCCCCGATAGCTGTTCCAATTTGCATTTCTGCGGCAACAACAATCGCTGGAATTATTTCAATAATCACAAAAAAATATCCTCATGCAGCCAACGGAAACTACAAGACTACATAATTCAATTTCATGTTGTGTCCACTGCATACTCGCAATTATCCTCATTGATATCGTCATCGCTCGATGATACAATTATATCAGAGAGTGAGATTTCAGCGATGGTAGATATATATGATTCTGCGATGTCAAAATTAGAAGTACAAAAACATGAGTATAATAACAATGACAACACAGATGGAATTACTTCAACAAATAGTGGAGAACACAAACCCAGTACAAACAAGCATGATCTCAATAACCTCAACGAATCCAGAATTCAGTGTGAATTTTCCCTCTCCGGTCCCAGTGAAGGAGATAGCGCTAGCAAAATTACGAGTATACCACAGTTGGCCAAATATTAGGTCAAAATCATTTGGTGGTCAACAACCCAATAATTCACTGGTATTTGCAAATAAGAATAAACCCGACGGTACCCCAGAATGGAATGTTGTTTCCATACCAACCGGATCATATCAAATTGAACAAATCAATGATGAATTCGCGCGTAGAATAAAATCGATTACTGGAGTAGAGTCAAAAATAGCTATAACAGTTCATGTGCCGACACTATCATCTGCCATTGAAATAAGCACAGAAGGATACGTCGTAGATATCTATCAGAGTTCTATTAGAACCGTACTAGGATGGCCTGAATTACCACCCGGTGGAAAAACCGTTAAATTATCAGAACCACAAAAAACTGATTATATCACCGACAGGACAAAATCTGATAATCCAGTAAAGAGTTATAGAGATTATGACAAATTGAATTTTTTCACTGAAAAGATAGATAAGGGAGGGGAGAAATACTACATAACTCGACAGGATAAAATCACTGAAAACTTCACAGCGTTCAATAACGATATTTCGTTGTTGTTAATATCCCTTAAATCCGGCTCTCTCACCCGAGATGAATTTATCAGCGTCATAGAAACATGTAACAGAATCCTCAGTGACATTTATATATTTCATTCACTAATTATACGAGAGGTAGCCCTTGCCAGACACCCTAACACGAAAATAGAATTTACGACAAAATATCATATAAGCGTAGAAAATATTTCCGAATTCAATCTACCAGGATATAATCTCTTAGAACTACAAAAATCTCTCAGTGATGCCATAGATGTCAGTTTTAAAATAATTCATGATACGTGGAAAAAAACAACATCACCGGAAACAACTATCCTGACACACAATAATGATCCAGACGGTGGTGGCAGGCATATTGCTCCGTTCAATGTGAATATTTCAACGGTGATTGCGCTCAATTTAGTGTGTGATGTGATCGAAGGAAGCTATCAAATAAATTTAGAACGATCAAATCAAGCTCAGCAGGGATATATTTTGTATTCATTTGCACCAACAGCTCCTCCAGGGTTTTTAATAATTGAGTCCCCGGTGAATCCAGTCTATATGCGATGTCATAATAATTCATTAACCAGAATTAATTTCAAACTCACTGACCAGTCTAATAATCTGATTGATTTACAAGAGGAGGTTTTACAAATTAGTCTGTTTGTAAAATCGTAGTGATTTTCGTCGTAGTGATTTACATGACCCTCGAACACGATATCGTATCGGACTGGATCAAATATTCGGTTAACCCCAACTGAAAGTTCTAGCAGCAGAAGGGGTGAGTGACAACGACGTTGTAGTCCCTTTTTCCCAAAAATCGATGGAGGATTTCATTAATTTCATTGATTTTTTCATATTTTTTTTTTGGACCTAATCCATGAAACGATATCAGATTCACACACACATTGGGGCCTGATGTCATTGGTTTCATTGTTTTTAAGCGTGATTTCAGTGAAAACTTGTCTAAAAATGTTGTCCGGTTCACCCTCTCTGCTGCTTCACGTGATGTTAAATGAGATTATGTTTTTTCATAGGATAGGGTGATGTATGTCTTGATTAGCTAGCTTTACTCACGTTACCATGTTTGCTCCTTCTTGTTACTTATTTAAGACCATGGGATAGTAAGAATGGTAATACAATATGGTTTGAAAAAAGTAAACATTTACCCGATTTCTTCTATACCAATACTGTAGTCCCCAGCAACAGGTTGGACCGTGCGGCAATTGGCGTAAATCTCCGACAGAGCATTGGAGGTTTCCAAGAGGAAGTCTTTTTTCAATAGAAAACGTTAACTAAACATTTAAACTTAATAAACACCGATAATAATTTTTAACTGTTCTTTATACAACGATGCCGTGAAAAAATATTTTTTGAAAACGAATAACAGATTTTTTTATTATGGTGTGACATTTTCACTACGTCGTGTCCAACTGAAATAATCAAATTTCCAGGAAATATAAACTCTAATATACGATCTGATTACAATGTAATGTAATTTAAAAACTTATTATATCACTATTTATCTAAAATTTGATAACAAATTCATATGTGAATCTACAAAATGGGAAATTAAACTTCTAACAAAGGTACATAAACTTCAATCACGTAGTCTGAATTTGGTTGGCAGTCGCTACTGTGGCTACAGTGGCTACTGTAGAACACGGAACGACCAGCGTTTCGCAAGTGTTTAAAGCTTGGTGTACTCGATTATGTTCTGTAGTTCGGAGCCAAACATTTATTCCGTATGAACGTACAACTGTATAAGACAAAGTCTACAGTATCACATGTGTACATGTTACGCTGTTTCTATTTCAAACGTTTATCCGAATTGGGTCCTCCGTACCTCAGTTGGTTAAGCGTTGGACCTGTGATCTAAACATCGATCGAGATTCAATATTCATATACCGACAGCCTGTAGGGACGCACCCTGAACGAGACTGTGAGAAAGGCACTTACGTCCCATTTTCTCTGCACGATATAGCCGATAAACTAACGAAAGAGAGATCTATCACCACCTTACTACTGTAAAATAGAGCAGCAGAAAGGCAAACAGACGTCGAGATAGAAGTGTCCATTTCACAATCTGAAGGTACACAAATATGCTCCGTTTAGAAAATGAAACCTTGTCTGGTTGAGAACAATAGCGGCTATACTGGCCTTGATGGGACACTTCATTGAGGTTGCACCCTTTCTGCTACTCTTTAGGTTTGAGAAATTAAATCATTATTATATCCGACTTGCTGCTATTTCTTAGCCGAATATTTTATCAAGACCTACACGATAACGCAACCTAGGATCGTGAAAATGTATTGTGATAAATCCACGTGGGTTAACTTGCGCTCGGGAAAAGAAGTTTTTAAACTGAATTATATCCATATCCCCTGAACACCGATTCTGATGAATATTTCGCAGATTATGTGTATCGATTCCATTAAATACAACTAAAATATTACAGTTATCTCTGATCACTTTATATATCTGTGAATATCGCTGAGTACACGAATCACATCAGTATTTTTATGTCTGCCTGGATAAAATATCAAAAATAGATTTGATTGTTTGTCTAGCATCACATCACAATAAACAACTATAAATACATCAAGCTCATCTACATATGTGGCTTCATCAATAGCGGTGATGAAATTTATAAAATCATCACCGTCTTCTTTAAACAAGTGTGCGTTCTCATTAAAATCTCTAAGTACAGCGTAACATCCCATTAGATTAAGTAATAATTCCGTCTTACCAGACCCAGACGTACCAAGATTAATTACTATGACAGAATTTGGTAGCGCTGGATGATGTTTGACTAATATTTGTCTTCGTGTCGCTGACATCCTTGTTGAATAAATATAATAAATAATATGGATTTATCGAGTGTTAAATTCATAGCAACCACTCCAAAAAGTTGATTAATATCAATAATATCTTTCTTAGAAAGCGTTCACTTACAGGCAATTTTGTGGAATGCGGTACCAAAAGTATAAATTTGTGTCTCTTTCGAAAAAAAGGTAGCGATATCCCTACTTCATTAGGAAAGATACCATGAGTTCCATGGGCTAAATAACCAGGATAAGAACATCTTCCAGGATATATTTATTCCAGTCCTGGAACTAGACTTGATATACGACTTGACAAACGAAATCAACCGAGACCCGGAGAGTATCCAATAAATTCAATGATCAAGCATGTCACGTTCATGATATAGCGTATGCAAATAAAGATTTACAACAAAGACATAGTGCAGATGTAATCTTTATTCATTCGTTGCAGTCCATAAAAAATAAATCTTTCAGAGGATCAATAGTTAATTGGTTGGTAAGATCTGCGATGAAAGATAAACTAGTTCTCGGGGCTGGTAATTAATTAACCGATTATTGTCATAATGGAATCAATGTATTATAGCGCAAGAGGATATTGCTGGGTAGAGCAGCGTTTAGTACACTGTTACACGTTCTGTTCCTGCAAAATTGTTAGCATGACAGAAAATATGGCAAATGTACCACCTAAACAAATTCAGTATGCACATTGTGATGTCCGTGCTCCTAGTGAAGTTCATCAGGCGGATATTTTGTTTTTACCTCATAATATTATTAAAATTGGTAGACGCCAATACATATACAAATACGCGTTACCTGTTGCTGGCGTTGAAAGTAGGTATTAAAAACAGAGCCGTTATCAACTAAAACAGTGGTTAATGTTTCATCTGCTTTCTAACGAATTTATCAACGAGCACCCTTGCGATATTCTCAGTAGCTACATGTTGATCCTGGCAATGTATTTCTGGAGCAGTATCATCTTTCATGAAACAAAACATAACGTCAAAATCACACGAGGATATACAGTAATTCATCGATCTTATCGAACACTTGCTGAGCGGTTATTTGGATATTCAAATGCAAAGGAAATAACCGTGAACAAAGTTAAAAAAATGTATGAGGTCTCGTGAATGGGTTACAAGACTACCAAGTGTGATAGCTGTATTTAATAATGAAATTACTCGTGCACGTTATGTTAAATCCATTAATGCAGTCACAAAACAAAACATATTCCAATACAACATCATTTATCAAAACAACCATTATTAGTACAATAAGATATGTATATGAACCTGAGAAATTTGAAGGCAGCCGAGAAAGAGGGAGTGATCCTATTTGAAGCGTAACTACATATAACACTTTCATGGTGATTAGATACACGGTTATGCCTGCTATATTCACATTATATTCAACTACTCATCCACGTGGATTTGTGCGTGAACAATTACAAGTGATTCCTGCATATAGACAATTACCAACAATCCAAACAACTGTATCAGAGATGGTTAATCCTGAGGTGAATGAATTGTAATTACGTATGCTAGCGTCATGTAGTTTTATCCATAGCTAATGCGCTCTCAGCAACACTGACAGGAACTAAAACAATATTATTTAACACGCGAGTTTGTTTCCTCTTGACTCTGTCAAGAGTCCTGGTATATCAAATTCAATATTTTGCCGTCGATTATCTGCTGGGCGATAACACAATGGTACAGGATAATTTAGAAAATTGTATTTGTGTAACAAAAATAATTGTAGTTGATGTCTATCACGAACGACTTGCAACTATCAAATCATCCGGTCTCCACAAATTCCGAAAATCGTTTTTATTTCTCATTGAACTTATTCAGTTGTAGTCTTATTCATTCCTTATAATTTTTATAATTCTAAATCAAGCGATTTATGATCATCAGTTATTTCTTCATAATGGTTATAAAATTACCTCAGTCATTCGTGCCGAGACAATCCAAGAAAGGCTGGTGGTTGACTATGATCATCGCTCATTATCACAGCAGTATTTTTGTCAATGACCTATTAAGAAATAGTTTAATATATCTTTAGATTATGTACATATTTCATCCCAAATGATGATCCTTGGGAAGTATTTGTCTCCAATTTCTTCAGAAGTCCATTTATCTTCTTTCCATCGAAAGAATTTATGATAAGTATATGCTTTAACATTTCTTTCCTTCATCTCTCTGGCGAATATGTTTATAAGGGATAAAACTATCATATCAAAATTTCGAAATAATTAAATCGCACGAGCTTTTGGTCTAGTCAGAAGATCATACACGGAGCAGAAGTAAATGTTGATAGTTGATTCATTTTGTAATAATACCACTGATTTCAATACCGGCAGATTCAGAATATTTGTGTGACGTTTTGTGTTTTACTCTCCATTCACCCCATGATATATTGTAAGCAATACTTATATAACATTGAGTTAGTAATTCTGAATATTTTCTCTCGATACGGAATAAATATGTAGCGACTCTAATCAAGGTTTTATGAAACATGTGTATTACGGATAATACTCGAGAATTGAATTTTTTTAATGAGGAGACTGCGGTGAGTTGCCATCAATGTAATTCATAATTGTACCTAATTTATTTCCGTTAGACACGTAAGCATTTATTTTTCATACTTATAAGCACATTTCTCTTCGTTTCATAGGCGATTATACAATCAAGTCCAGCATCTTCCATAATCAATCTTGTTAAATATCATGCATGATCATATCGTGTTCCTTGTGTAAATTTACCGATTATTCGTCTGCCAAGATCTTTTGCGGTTTAACTTTCAAAATCAGCTATATGAAGATTTTCATCATCGGAATATTTATTTTGCTGTGGTAACCAAACTTCTTTCTGCGGACGATATCAAATAACTGCTTCACTCACTGTCAGAAATATTATTATGTTTTCATCGATCATATATCGTAACAATACAATCGGTAACGACCTCTGTTCTCAAAAGTGTCTACCAAACCAGACAAAAAATCGGATGAAGATATTTAGCAAACTCAAATGACTCCATACACGCCAATCCAGTCAGGTCAAGATCCGGTAAAATTCCGTTTATCGCAACTCTGATGTTCTTGTGTGATCGATGGCCAAATCTTTTGAAATATCCATGACATTGACTCTTTCCAAGAAATGTTCTTTGATAACACGCTGCCGTATCAACTGAAAAAACATCTTTATAATTATATTTAGTGTTCCTCATTCCGCCCAGTCCATATTCGGTACAACTGTGTTGTATCTCCTCAAGAAATTGAAATTGTGTTGGCTTCCACGAATTTCTTTCTCTTGCAAAGTGAGCGGCAACTGAAGGAACGATAAAACAATTATTTAGTAATTGTTCAATATTGTTAGTCTGCTATGACAATTTCTGCGCAAGATTTCAATTTTTTATGTGGAGATATTGGACGATAAATATTTCATTAGGTCGTACAAATTGATTACATTTTCATTACCGGAACCTGAAACAACCACAAGCAATCCCAATCGCTTTTAATTATTTCTTAAATAAAATCATTAAACTCGTTCAGTTCGATTTCGTGCAAATATTGTGATTACATCAGTCAACGGATGCTTATGATTATCAATAATATTTTCTGAAGTTCCTTTAGATTTATATTTTGAATCGTTAAAAATCTTTCCTTTTATCGTTTTTACAAGTATTGGAAGTCTAAGTTTCTTTCCTTGCTCATGAACATCTTCAATAATCGCTCCAGTGTCTTAACTGTTTCTGCTCAATCTTCTATTATTTGACGTCTTTTATCTGTTAAACATTTACACGTAACGCGTTTATGAAGTGTCATGTACTACGATGTGTTTAGAAACAGAAATAAATCCACGTCGAAGTTATTTGTAATGGGAATGAGAATATGTAACTTTATAACAATTTCTTAAACGTATATCAAAACTAAGGTGTTCGTGGCGTATTTTAAAGCACAGATACTGATACTCGAGGTTTGGAGTTCGAATCCCGTTGTTGTAGATGGTTACATTAAAATGTAGGGGTTCACCCCAAGCTCATACTTCAACAGAAAAAATATACACCCTCCCACCATGTCACCACCATGGATTTCTTTTCTCGGGGATGATTATGGTGTGTGTGTGTGTGTGCAGAAATGTTTTGAAAGTAAAGACACCCTTAGATCTTAATTATAGTGCCGTCGTTAGAATTAATATGTTTTATGAAAACGATATTATGAACACCAGCAATGTTTGTTGAAACACAAATTATTGCAACTACTGGTGATATTTGCTATTGTTGAGAGCAATACACCGGTTCTAGTGATAACAGCTAACGACGAATATACAATTATATCAACAACAAATATGCGTCTGCGATTATGTTTTACTGTTGGTGTATACTCATCGACTATATTTGTTAGTTTAGTTTGCCATTACATCTGTACTGTTGTACGTTGATTTGGCAGCTCGGTATATTTAGGTAGCTGGTAGTTTAACTTCATTAAGACACCAATGGTAAATCAAGACGAGTTCTTTTTTCTGCAGGTTCCACTTCAAATATTACTTATTCGTTTTGCTCCAATATCACTTATACAGATCCAGAAGATCCAGTTAGCGGATAACGCCTTGGAACTGTTGTAGTAGATATTGTAAATGTTGTAACGCTGAGTACTGAAAACTGAATATACCATTAAACTCAGCTTGATATTTATTGGATTTATTAAGTAGTGACCATTATGTTTGTCCTGACGCTAATGTATATATTACGTTATTGGTGATCTTTTAATGTCCGAGAGCTTAATATCAATGACGGCTGGACTTCCACAAAATTTATTAATGGTTCTATTTATCCGACTTCGAAACTCAAAAGCGTGTTTAATGGAGCAATATAATCAGATCTAAGATTGGTTAAAATTCACTACTGAATATTATTAACGAGTTCCCTATTGAAATAGTTTTGTCGTCGACGTATTTCTTCATTGCAATGTCATGGTTTGATTCTAGTTCTAAAAGACCAATACGTTTTATTATCATATTAATGATATCCGATACTGTATTTCCGCATTTTTGTACTGGGTTGCATATATTATCTAATATCGTGGATATAGCAACAGAAAGCTTAATTTTTTTAAAACTTTTTTAATCTTTATATTTTCTTGTTTCTTCAATACTTTTTAGTAAAATTATTAATCATTTTAACTCTCTCTTTTTCTGATATTGGTTATAATTCTTATTTTGTGCTTTTAGTGTATATGTTTTAGCACGAGCTTCATCGAACTTTTTCAATAGGTTTAGCAGCAGCTATTTCATCTGCAAGTTCTCGTAAAAGTCTTTTTTGTTGTCTTACTTCTTTCTGCTATTTATTCAGTTGCTCTAGCGGTTTGTTCAAACGTAAGACGAATGCTTTCAGTAGCTTCTGCAACTATTTCAGTAACATTTGTCACTGGTTTGAATAATTGTTCTGATCCTTCTGCAAATTCAGCCTGAGACTCTTAACGTTCTTGTAATTTTTTTCTGACACGGACGGAAAGATATTTTGTGATTCTTCTAGGATATCTCGATCTAATCTATAAGATTCCATAGCTGGTGTCATTATTGATATATAATAATGATTTAATTGCTCATACCTAAACAGCAGTAGAAATGGCGAGATCACAATGAAGTGTAGTCACGAACCTTTTCGATTCTTAAATGGGCGCTTCTATCTCGAGGTATGTTCGCCGTTTCTGCTGTTAGACGATTATGAGAGAGTAACACACTCTTCGTTATTTAAATACAGGAAACAGTACACCTACCTTGCGATATATCCACTGGAATGTACTTTAATTTATCCTGGTATTTCAATAGGACATCAATAAAACTTCTAGTCTTTATGGAGTTTCCACTTCCTAGGTCAACAAGGGAACATGGGAATTTGACATGACAAACCATTTCCTGTTATAAATATTATAAAGAAAGAATTTTAATTAAACCAAAAGAATTGTGTCCAACACAATTTTAACAAGCATATTGAACTATCGTCTAAATGTGCAGCAACTGCATACAATTTTTATGAGTTTCATTCTCGTGAACTAATTTAGGAAAAAGTCTTTATTTTATGGATTATCGATATATATAATTACTAACTTAATTGAATGTTACTTAATGGGGGGGCATCGTTCTTAAACATTATCCAATTTCTGAATTGTGCAATCCACTCAGTTGATCTTCTCATCCAAACATATTGTACTTTCCAGACTTTTAAAAGAATTGACAGTCAGGGAAAATTTTAAATCACTTTCAAGAAAAACAAAAATTGATGGGAAATCTAATAATCACATAAGGTAACAAACACATTTTCCAGTAATCACAGGTGAAAAGTTTAATACTTACAGCTATATTATACCATTCAGCACAAAATATATGATATATCTCATAACATGCAAGGTGTCCAATGGGCAATATATCGGAGAAATGTAGAAATTAAATATTAGAATATTATCCACTCAGCTCAGACTGGCAAACCAATAAATTGCAAAGGAGCCCTGATGTGGAATATTACTCTTCTCGCGTCCATACCATGAATGATGTAATGCTGGCTGCAGTCCCCCATCAATCAAATTAAAAAACAAAATACGGAATGCAAAACGTATTTTGGATTCGCTTACTGCGAACAATCAAATCCAGATTCTTAAGTCAAGATAAATCCAAACAGGCTTTTATTCGTGCACAGGTAACAAGGATTTTACTTTCATCACATTTTCCTACCATTTATACGTTCTTTTCAAAGCTACCATTTTCTCTTTAGAAAAAATATCGTTAAATCTGTGTGTGTGTGTGTGTTATTATCTCAGTTAAATCTCTACGATGTCTGCAGTGCGGCAATTTATTGTGATCTCTTGCCAGGTGACATCAAGCAGCATCATCTAATATGATGTTCCACCTAGTCACATTATCCTGACATCAGGCCGACCAGTCCTAACACTATCCTCTTGTAGCTGAGCGCAAAGCGAGGCAGCTGTTAGTACTATTTTTATAAGTCTTTGATATGACTCGGCTGGGGTATTAAACCCGCGACCTCCAACATCCGAGACGGATGCTCTAACCGCTAGGCACACAACCGGAGCGGTGAAATGTCAAATGTAAAAGTCATATTATTCTACTAAGTTGGCTGTCATGATGTCATACAGAAAGCAGCAGCAACAGTTATAATATTTTTTTAAAGCAATTTAACATCATGCACTACATCGTATACTATAGTTACAGCTATTGCCATGATATCAACTTTCTTACCCTCTTCGAGAGAGCTCACCCACTTTTAAGGGTTCCTGCAATGATTAGCACTCCAACTATGACACCTACAGAGGGCCCTGCTAGAGATCATAGACAGCTGTCTCCATGAATGTATAATACTGACCTGCTACTGACTGTTATACAAACACTCCAGAAGCATGGAGGCAAGATGCAAAAACAGATGGACAAGTTAATAAATTAAAACGTTAAAATAGCTGCCCAGAGAGAGAAATCTCTGATTATCAGCAGACATTCACAAACCATTGGTCCTAAAGGTATGTCTCTTAGTAAAAGTGTACATATACCTGAAGAATTGCCAAAAGAAAACCCTATGCAGTTTTCCAACTCTGACACTGATTCAGCCAGAATTAATAAATCACCATACAATCCAATATCAATACAAAGTAAACATAATACTTTGCCTTCTATCAGCAAAGATAACATCCATCTTATTGGTAGTTCCATTTTACATAGAATTAACTACAGAGGACTGAGGCACTGTCTTAGAAAGCGTGCCATTTCAGGTGCCAAAATACAGACAATACTGGAAGATATAAAAATATATAATCTCTCTCCAAGTTTACTAAAATAGTCCTCTATATTGGAGGGAACAATGCCAGTGAAGGGACTGATCTAGAACTTTTTGAAGGACTCTATGACCAATTACTTAATTACAT
This sequence comes from Unio delphinus, assembly GCA_029339505.1. Taxonomy (NCBI): domain Eukaryota; kingdom Metazoa; phylum Mollusca; class Bivalvia; order Unionida; family Unionidae; genus Unio; species Unio delphinus. The sequence goes on from JAQISU010000160.1 coordinate 6,671,104, forward strand.
TCATAAGCAAAATCAAACTTGTCAGGCTGCATTGTGTGAAATGGCCCCAAAAGGGAGATTTTGATGTGTTGAGGTCATCAGAAGGCTGGCAAGTGAATGAAAGTGTGATATTGTTTACAATTACATGAGTTTCATGGATGAAGAGGTTAAAGTGATGCGAATAAGTCATTTGGAAAAAGAGATAAGATCCACCTGTCTCCCAAAGGGGTGGAAAAGCTGGCAAAAACTATAAATGCAGTTATTCATGTAGTCTGGTCTTACAGGTACATTACAAACTTCATCCGTCTCTATAAATCCAGGGTAGGTCAAAACAGCATCCGACAATATGGTCAGCCATACGAATACAGTCAGTACAATTTGGGATATGATTAGTGTCGTGAGATCAAATATTCAGCACAGAAATGCAGGCACAGACAGCCAATACAATGCCATCAGTGTGGTAGCTTTGGACACAAAGCCAAAACTCACGCTATATTTATGGAATAGGAAAAGGGCAATGATGCCATCTCAATTCCACAGGAAGACTATTCAGCAGGAGGACCAATCTCTCTATCAAGGACTGTCATATACACTGGGCATCTCTTGTCAAAACAGATTCGATCCCCTCGCTGATGCATGTTCTGACTGTGGAACGTTACAAGCTACTTATACATATTCCAATAGGAACGATAGCTCAGATTTATACAATGATTATAAAAGTAGAAAATGCAGTTGTAGAAAAACTAATTTTTGTATACAGTAATGATAGTTGTAATGATGATTAGTGTGAACATAGTTTTAATACTTTCAATGTATCCTTGAGTGCCTCTAATTGCATTGATATTAGTCTCATGAATTTAGAGTTTCTAGCAAAGGTTTACACATAGGTCATTCAAATATTCAGGGTTTTCGAGGAAAAGTCAAGTGAAGTTACTGTTAACCTCTCCAAATAATAATATCTATTTATTTGAACTCTCGGAAACAATGTTAACAGAAAATCAGGGTGAAAATTTCTTATATATTAATGGCTATGAAAAACTTTGTAGTAAGGATAGGAAAGCAGGCGGTGGTGGGCTCCTTGTGTATGTTAAAACCGGTACTATTTGTAAAAGACAGGAAGACCTAGACATACAGGAAATAGAATCCATTTGGCTACAGATCACTCTAGAAAAAGCAAAGCCCTATTTAGTAGGTTTTGTGTATAGACCCCCATCATCCTATACTGATTGGTGTGAATATTTTGAACTTCAAGTAGATAAAATTTCAAACGAAGAGAAAGAATTTTACATTCTAGGCGATATAAATAGAGATCTTCTCAATGATCAAATAAAAGGGAATTGGATGAAATTTATTGCTTCGTTAGGTATGGAACAACTAGTAAATGAACCCACCGGAGTAACATCTACCTCTAAAACACTCATGGATCATATTTATACCAATACAAAAGAAAATGTTTTGGAAGCAATGGTTCCAAAGATTGGTATAAGTGATCACTTTGCAATTTTTCTAACACGTAAAGTCAATGGCAAATCAACAAAAAATAATATCCATAAATCCATTACTTATATATCCTTTCAAAACTTTGATACTGTTAAATTCCTAGAAGATCTAAAACATATTCCATGAAATACAGTCCAAATCTTTGAGGATATTGATGATGTTTTAGATACTTGGACAGTTCTGTTCATCAGCATGGTGGACAAGCATGCCCCTTTAAAAACACACAGGATAAAAAAAAAGACCGTCAGCCAGGCTGGATCTCCCCAGAAATTTTAGAAGCAATAAAGCAAAGAGACCAACTAAAATCAGTAGGAAATCATACTGAATATAGAGTTTGGAGGAATAAAGTTCATAAAATGATAAATCAAGCCAAACAAGCGCATTACAACAAAGTGCTGGATGAAAACCGAAATAACCCTAAAGCTATCTGGAAAGTGTTTACAGGTTTTGGTGCAGGGAAATGTAAGCGTAAAGCTGAAATTTTATCCCTCAATCATTAGGGCATTTGTACTGATAATCCAAAGGACATCTCGGATATTTTAACAACTTTTTTGTTCTAATTGCTGAAACAGTCAAATCCCCAGAACTTCATCTGATCATCTGGAACTAAAACATTTTAGTGCTAAAAAAACTACGAAACAATATCAAATTTGCAATTCCTGAATTGAGTCCAGAATTTGTGTTGAAATATATTAAAACAATGGATGTTTGTAAAGCTACATGACATGATATGACTGGACCAAGGCTACTAAAAGTGGCTGTACCTGCAATTGTAGAGAGTATAGCTTTCATTTGCAATGAAATCTTTAGAAAATTGAACAGTGCTAGTACCAAAATAATTCCCTAAAAACACTGCCTGCTTTTCTGTAATTTTGCTTCATTTTCAAAGCTGAATGTTTCAACGCAGAATGATAATTTATTAGTATTTTTTATATGTTTATGTTTTTACAGACGAATGTGCATGTGTTCCTTGTATGATACTTTGAAATTTAAAATTCCTTAATTATTTAGTGTCGAGCCATCATGTTGTATGTATTGTATATATTGTACATAACAGACAGAAGGCCTTAAGGTAGATAAGTTCTGTAACTAATTGAGTTACCTTCTCTAAATTATTATTATTATTATTATTATTATTATTATTATTATTATTATTATTATTATAGATGTATATACAACCTTTTTTATGAAGAAGTGAACAATTACTTATTACAGAACTTCTAAAAATTTTAAAAAAGGCAGCCAGTTCAGCAAAACATTAACCTTTTTCCAATATCTATTAAAAAATTAGCTATTATGTTATTGGAAAAGATTTCTAATCGTATACTATTTGCCTTTTTCTGACAGGCACTACTTTCTCTGAACGTTCAGGTTTGATTATAAAATGACATTCTTTTTAAGAGCACAGGCGCAAGAAAGAACTCCCGCTTTGCACATCAAAAAACAACAAATTCTCTCCCTTAGATCGATCGCATGCATTTTTCTATCGGCTGTAATGCAAGTTAATGAAAGTATTGATAATTCTTAAGTAAACTCTTGAGCGGCGTTAAAGCTTAGACATTTTAGGGACACTACATATGTATCAAGGTTTATAAAATGTGAGAGAGACGACGCATATAGGTGAATGAATGCTGATTCCCGTTTTTGTAATTCAGCTGAGAAAAAAACACACTCAAAAAAACAACACACTCCTCTTCCTCATTACAGCTTTAATGACAGTTGTATATTGGACCTAAGTGCGATGTGATGGTACCGACTTCTGCCCTAATTTCTAGTTCCAGCATGGACTAAACCTGTTTTCCAATTTGAAAACTAACTTCCTGCAATGGGATGGATTGGCTCTGGGATCAGCCTTGGTACATCAGACTAAAGAAACAACAACGGCAATAATAATAATAATAATAATAATAATAATAATAATAATAATAATCAACAACAGTTTCAAACCATTACAAAAATGTGGTTATTTATGATCACTTACATTGATATATCTATGTATGATATCCAACTCCGACTTGTGGAAGTAGTAGTACTTGTTGTCGGTAAGACACTTATCGTTTAGGATGGATCCAATTTTGTCGTACCGAAACCAAACTGGCAAGTAGCGTGGCGAGGATGTTAGACCCTGGCGTACTGCATCTGTGATGTCCATTCCTTATTCCCTAATAAGTTACTGATAACGAATTAAAACGGATCTTCAAACTAAAATAATTCTCATAAACTGTAATTTGTATGGAATTTAGGTCTTCAATGGCTTGACGTTGATTGAAGTTTCTTTTAGGACGGCAATTCAAGGTAAATAAAATATCGTACATCAATGAAAGGTGGAAGCTATGGTGTCTAGGTAAGCTGTACAATAAACACATGTTGTACAGCACTCATAAATGATCTCGACTACGATTATACTATTATAATATACCATTAGGAATTATATTTACTGCAGTCAAGCAAAGGTTCTCGGATACGGTTATTGATCAGGGTTTTTTCAATCACACTCGACGGCTTTCCTACTCGTGACGGCGGTACAGACTGGTTGCTTTAGCTACATATAGCAACAGATCGATACACAGTGTCCTCAAACGCTTTCCATTTCAGTCAGCATCGTCTTCAACTTAATCGTAATAATCGTTTTATATTTAATAGTCACCTAGAACATCTTGGCAAATAATAATTAAGGAAAACAAAACTGTTTAATGGGACATTTGCTTTTCGACTAAAATTTTACCTTTTACCCTGAAATCATATTGGTGAAATTTTTTTATGTTATTTTGTTTTTACAACAAACAAAATTACTTCATCAAAACACTACAGAAAGGCATAAAACATAGATTTGAATAATGCAAATGGTCTGACAATCGTTACACATTTTGGAGTTCGAATAAAATATTAAGTAGGCACTAATAGAAACAACGAACTATAGCAGTCGATTGGTGTCATAAAGCTAAATCTGCTGATGAAATGTTGCTATTGTTTTAAAAGGGTTTAACGCCATTTTCAGTACAAAATAGGCTATACATAGCGTCCAGTATTATTGGCGGAGGGAAAACCACGGAAAGAACCACCGACCCATGAGTAGCTACCAGCAAGCTTTTTCACATAGCCACATAGACAGAGGTGGGATGACATTGTTTCGTAACGGTGATCGCTTTAGATCACTCCGCCCCTCGGGTCAACTCTGATAAAATGTAGCATCGAAATACAAGCTACACACGATGTATAAATTGTGCAAATTTATATTGATATTATATTGCAGAAAGAAACAACTAAGAAAGCAAAGAATAGTTAACTGTTAACGTGGAAAAACCATAACGAGAGGATCAATAATAAATCATAAATAAGTATAAGTAAAGTTCATTCTAATTCTGTAAATAGAAAACCGAAGATTACTATAAATAGACCAGCAAGATTATGTTTAAAATATGCACTGAAATTTTAATTGAAACAATGTTGTCTTATGTAAACACCACATAATTTGGATAATACAATATTAAAGCTTCCTTTAATTCGTCTCAAAACTGCTGGAGGTAGTGGTGATTCAACCAATTTTATTTGTGACCAATTGTGAAGAAAGAAAATAAAGTTAAGAACAAAAGTGCCAGTCATCAACTTAGGGGATCAATCATAATTGAACTATTAGAAGGATATTATGAAAGAAGGACATCGGAAATTCTTATAAACAATACCTTAAATAGAAGAAAATTGACGACGTCGTTAATGAATTGTTAAAAAAACAGGCATTATTATAAAAAGCTACAAGACAAATTTATTAAAATTTAAATAAACATGGATTGGTACCTGAAATAGTGCAATGTTATCAGCATCATGTCATTGATGAGAGTTCTTTTTGAAGGAATTAAACCATACTTTTAATAAATAATAGATAACAAACATTTAGGCTTGAATTATCTATTAAGCGCAGGTACCAGCATATTAATTCAAATGCGTGTTCCATCTGTGATGTCAAATTCATGGATTATTTGAAATGCAAGCTGTGGTTCTAAAGTTTCAGGTGGTCAAATGTGGTCTAATTTGAATGTGAAAATAATCTTCAAGGTGTTACCTTACGACTTTCGGTCTTGGCTGGTATTGACTCTCAATTCAGTGCTGGTATATAGTGTTGAATACTGGTCAATCAGGCCTTGTTCAAAATTCGCTCAAGTGAATTATGTTAATACATTTTCACAGTATGAGGCCAAACAGAATGTCATCGACGCTCAAGTTTTGTTTCCATATGGAAATGGTATGATCTTTTCATGATGACGGTTCATTTAAGCATGATTTGACTGTTACACATTTTACTTGTGTTGATACATGAGTTTTCAGAGTCGCTACTGTCGATAGCTAAGTCGATAGCTAAGTGAAGAATTTGTCGAACCGTTTTTTGTTTATTCATGGGGTATATTTCATTCGTAAGTTTAAAAATTAGAATTTGGTAAGGCTGTTATCAAAGCAAGCAAACAAACAAAACCGCCAGAAGAGAGCAGAAAGAGCTATTCAAACTATAAGAATGTAGTATTATCTAGTATTGTATAGTATTGTGTAGCTTTGTGTAGTATTGTATAGTATTATATAGTATTGTGTATTGTGTAGTATTGTGAAATAATATGTATTTTATGTAGTAGTATGTATTATTGTGTATCACTGTGTAGTATTGTGCAGTATTATATAGTATTGTTGTGTAGCATTGTGTAGCATTATATAATGTATGTGGTATTGTGTATTATTATGTAAAATTATAACTGTATCTATGAAATTCATACGTATGCACTTACTAGGTAGATTTTATTCCAACAGTGGATGTATTGTCACTAATATATGGGGGCCACTGGGGATCTATGGACTTCTGGGTTCAAATATGTGGCTTGCACTATAGGGTCAATGGAAATTGTACATTGGAGGTCATGTGGTTTATAGAGTCAAAACTATTTATATGGTCAAAAGTGTTTACAGGGACAAAGTGTTGATTGGGACAAACATAGGCATACAGATACAAGCAAATGCACATCCAAAGAAGAAGTAAACAAACAGCAATGTTATACATGTACAGAGATGTTCCAAAGAAAGAATCACAGTCAGAGCTTTCTTTGTAAATTGCGGGTATAGAGTTTGGTTGATTAATTGTAGATTTCATAGCGCGTACAAGGCCAGGCTGAAAATGAATTAAATTTATGGTTACCGTATCGTCTAGCAAGGAGAACGTTTGTGTTTCTAGATTCACCACAGCTTTGTATTTAGTAAACAAAATTCTATTCCCAAAATCACTGAATGCTTTAAAGCAGGTACAACCTAGAATTAATGAGAGAAGCGTATGCCTCCTATTTTCAAATTAAGTTGAAACAGACCTGAAACTATGATGTTCACCACTGGCTCCTACTATCTGAGAAATATTTGATGGTTTGTAGTGACTTGAATTCTAACCTGTACGTTAGAGAAATGTTTCATTAATTGCACAGATATGTGCGCCTGAAGTACAAAAGTTCCCTTGTCTCTGACATAGTTAGGAATGAGATTTTTAGGAACTGGTTCTACGGCGGTAACTTGGGGCTCTCGAGGTTGTTTGTGGCAAGGTTGTGTCCTAGATTTGACGCGAATTCATTTTGTTGTTGTGATGAAAAGCATACTCGTGAAAAATGACCTGTTTTGTGACACAAGTGACACTGTTTATAGCGTGCGCGACATATATAGTATACGATTTAAACAGTTATTGCATCTGAGACAAAATGTTTAGGAACGTGGAGGTAAATAATATGCGTAAATATCGGAAGAATGATGTACTGAACTGGAGGAAAACTTTGGAAATTTGGCTGTCTGGTAAGACAAGGTATGATGATGATAACTATAGCTGTGCGACCGAAATGGTTTGTTATTTACATGTACGAAAGATTGAGAGAATAAATCGTTTTCTGTGTTCTGCTCTGAGCTGACTACTTTAAATTCATCTTTAAGTTGTCTAAGTTAATTTAAAAGTGCGTTAAGTGTTGACCAATCATTGTTATCAGTAGTGACACTATATTGCTCTGCTAAATTTGCGGCTTGACGTAAATCATCCATGTTTGTTGGGTTTTTATTCAGAACATTTGTTCTAATGGCTGGTTTAAAACCTTGCAAAGCAACTGCTATCAATATTTGATCTGGGATAGTTTGGTTATTTGCAATTTGTAAGAGACGATTTAGAAATTACAAAACTGTTTCAGAAGACTCTTGTCGAGTTTGTAAAATTGATAAATCCAAAATGATATCGTCAGTGTGAAACTTGGCGGTATGAAGTCTGCTAGTCACAAACGTTTTGGTGCGAGTCTCTCTTGTGGATCATAATTATGAGTGACACCTTTATTCATAATACTCATCCACTACTATTACGTAAAGCTGTCGAATTTGTTCTCCAACACTTGTTATGTAAGTTTTGTATACATTATCACAACCTTCATCTCATTTCTTGCTATGAGAAGGAATTAATAAGTTAAGGAATATCGATGTCCATGGTGTGTGTGTATGTGTGTGTGAGGGATTGAGAGAGAGAGAGAGAGAGAGAGAGAGAGAGAGAGAGAGAGGAAGAGTTAAGGCTCTCTTAAAAGAAGGTCGTCACTCATAACGGTGTATATAAGGCTACATCTTGGGGACATTGGCAGTGCGAGATGTCCAGGGATACTGTCAAGTCCCGGATTACCCATTAGGCAGAGTAGGCAACTGCCTATGGGCCCCGCGACTTTTATGGGCCCCATCAGGGGCCCCCATGAGACCGTGACCGTGGGTCTGGGGCCCCAAAAGTTTGACTGCCTATGGGCCTCCACGGTGCTTAATCCGGCGCTGGATACTGTAGTTAGAGAGGCGAGTCATTCTGGCTTTAGAATGAAGAAACTGATGGTGCGTTGCATGCACCTCTTTTTATGTGCAATCAGGACGTAACCACACGACCAAATATGGTTATCTATGGATATATAATGTGTCTAGCCAGAACGAGGCTATCTTCTCCACTACATGAAATCGGCCGTCATTCGACAGAAAGTTTGCTGGATTACCAATGTAGTCACTAAATTGGAACTCTACGAATGTGTAGTCTGTAACCTATGTGGTTGTTGAGCGCATTTTTCTTGCTGACTTTGCAATACAAGAGAAATGTACAAATTCAAGAGAGTTTTGCCTTTGCTCGTAAGGGCGAAACTTTATTAAAGTAGTGTATAGTTTTGAGATAAAAATAAATGAAATTAATCTTAATACAGTTTAGTAAAAAGTCACTTCCATATATATTAGCGAAACATTACTTTAATACAATTTAGAGAAAACGTCAATCTTATTACTTTCTCTAAAAATATAATATTTATAATTTCACTTTGTCTTAAATCTATAGACATGTATAACAGGATTTTCAATCTTGACTCTAATGAAAAGGCCAATTCAACCATTTTAACAATGGAATCCCCTTGCACCTCAAGTGTAGAAGGGAAATCATACGTTACAAGGGTTAAAAGTGCCTTAATGTAATACAAAACGATAGGGAAAATAGACCCAGGTTGTCTTACAAATTCTTAAGAAAATGTATGTCGTGTATTGCTAAACCTAATGATACAGTAATTTTTCCATTTGTGCAATGGTATTCTTAAAAGCAGATTGACCATCACAAGACCATTTTCCCTCTGGCTCTTCCCAACCTCCAGGTTTTATACCTGTACAAGCCCTTACGATGTCAAAATGAAATGCATGACATTTATGTATAACATTTAAACATTGGGTAAAAATTATAAAATAAAAATTAAATTCCATTTTCTGTGTCGCCATTTATAAAGATACGGGTGTCCTTAGAGAGCAAGATAGAACGAGGCGATTTAAGGTAGACAGTGCTCTACCTTGGGTATCAATTCTAATGTTTATATAATAACATGGTAGCATTGATATCTTCATCATAATGTAATGGAAAACAGGAAAATTTAACAGATATTGATAGGACCAGGTTACAGCATTTAAGTCCACTAAGTTGTGGTGGATAAATGTACATGTGTTTAAATTGACCATATGTAGGTCCTAAACCGTCCAGTACTAACCCTGTTATAGCTTTGTTTTCATAGTGTATTTACCAATGTGCCACCCAAAACCTATTACATGTCAAGCTTTTTGAAATCAGGTAAACAAGGGTATACATTTATTCAAAAATTGTAACGGCGCTGTTACGCGATATTATGGGTCCTTCTATTTCATACGATATCCTAAAAGTGCTAAATTGTAAAGGTTTTACATTTGATTACTATTCTGTAGAAACATTAAAGCTTTATCTGCAATGGTCATAATACAGTTTTATGCAAAGCAGGGCGTATTAAACGAGCTGAAGGTCATTGCATTGGTAAATATCTATAGTTGAAGATCCTTTCATTAGGGAGTTATAATAATTTCTTTATGTGCATTTTATGTATATCCTTTGAGGCATGACAGGTTTGTATTTTTGTATATCCTTTGTGGCATGACAGGTTTGTATTTTATGTATATCCTTTGAGGCATGACAGGTTTGTATTTTATGTATATCCTTTGAGGCATGACAGGTTTGTATTTTATGTATATCCTTTGAGGCATGACAGGTTTGTATTTTATGTATATCCTTTGAGGCATGACAGGTTTTTATTTTATGTATATCCTTTGAGGCATGACAGGTTTGTAATTTATGTATATCCTTTGAGGCATGACAGGTTTGTATTTTATGTATATCCTTTGAGGCATGACAGATTTGTATTGTACGTATATCCTTTGAGGCATGACAGGTTTGTATTTTATGTATATCCTTTGAGGCATGACAGATTTGTATTGTACGTATATCCTTTGAGGCATGACAGGTTTGCGTTGCTAACAATTTCTGTGCTCATTATAATACTTTCCTACATATACATGACACTGCCATTTTAAGCTATCCAGTATTTTAATGTCAAATACAAACCAAGATTATTAATTATCACAACTGACACTAAATCAGCAATAATACTTATATAACCAACTTTACAAAGTAGTGTTAACTCTTTCACTATATCTTACCTTTTCAGTTTGTTATTTTGTTAACGCGTATTTTTCTTAGTTTTAACACAGGAGTCAGACGTTTTATCAATAGAGTACGGCGAAATCTCGGAAAACATGAAATCACCTTATCGGTTATATCAATCTTCATTTATATAACTGATAAGGTGATTTCATGTTTTCAGAGATTTCGCCGTGCTTTATTGATAAAACGTCAGATGCCTGTGGTTTGAAGTACACTCTTACTTTGCGGGAAGTGTCTTCTCATACGAGCGGAAACACGCATACCACACCCACCCACCCTGCGAAGACTATTCGCATTGCCAATAGTACTTTAGAAATATATAATCGAGGAAGGGAAGAGATCCACAACATCGGATCGATATTAACGTGTCCAATAATGTAGCTGTGAAAATGTCCACAACATTGGATCGATATTATAGTGTCCAATAATGTAGCTGTGAAAATGTCCACAACATCGGATCGATAGTATCGTGTCCAATAATGTAGCTATGAAAATGTCCACAACATCGGATCGATATTAGTGTCCAATAATGTAGCTGTGAAAATGTCCACAACATCGGATCGATAGTATCGTGTCCAATAATGTAGCTATGAAAATGTCCACAACATCGGATCGATAGTATCGTGTCCAATAATGTAGCTGTGAAAATGTCCACAACATCGGATCGATAGTATCGTGTCCATTTTATCATTTTCATTTGGGACTGTCTAGCAACAAGAGAATTGGAGGCAAAGAAAGCAAATATCTTTTCGAGGTATATGAGTGGCCCTGAAAACAAACCACACAATATCCTATCAAAACAAAAGGGAAGGAAAATAAAATCACATATCTCCTATACACACAAAATGAAAGGAAAACAAAACAAGGATAATTAACATCATACATTCTATGTGAAATATGTTCATTGTTTTCATTTATTCATCAATTTAATAGAAAGGTAGTATATTTATTGTCGACTGACTTCTTAACATATCTCAAATTTAAGGGATGTTCTTTGTTTCTAAGCACACGCTACAAACAATGTTGCCAAGGTGTAACAAATCTAAGTCCAAGGGAAAAAAAGCTGCAGCAAAATATGCTTTGTTATATCGACAGTCTGAGTCGTGTGTTTTGATTTGAAATTCAAAGTTAATCATAGGCAGGGTCATAAAGTGCAATGTCACTCGCGTCAATCATTGTTCCAATTCTTCCTAACGTGTGTTTTTGTTCTGGTATTTTTATTTCAAAGTTAGCCATAAGCAGGGTTATACAGCGCAAAATCACTCGCATCATTCTTGAAATAGTTTTGTATTTGTTTCCTTTCTAAAGAAAAAACGGTAGATCTCATGCTTAAAAAAATTTCCGTGACACATTGCAGTGCCAAAAAAAAGATAAAGCTCTGATAACTGAATTGTATAAGTTTGTCAAAAGAAGATTTTATTTCATCCAACGATTTACTGATTGACTATTTGTAAGGGTGTAGCGTTTGAAAAACAAATTACATGACAAGCGAAAATTATGGTGCCTAGTGATTAAAATTTTGGAGAGGTATCTTCAAACGGGAACATCTACCATTAGGATTTCAATCAAACGTATTAAGAGAGAGAGAGAGAGAGAGAGAGAGAGAGAGAGAGAGAGAGAGAGAGAGAGACTATGTTATACCTACTTTTAAAAAAAAATCAGGACAGACAAATATGACTAAAATGTTCTCACAAAATAGTTAATCTAAATACACTGTGATGTATTTGACTATACAATTGACATAATTTCTGTGGACTCGCCCAGGGTACGATTTTTCTTGCTTTAGCTTTACTCCTTTTTTATATAAATAATCTAGCTTTGAAACACGACCTATCTCGAAACTAGGTGAAGAGCTACAGAAGTCAATTCGAAGTGAACGCGGTAAGAAAATTAGTCTAGCCAATGAAATTGTTTATGATGAGTGATGCAATGTTTTGTACGAAGGTAGTATGGGAAAATAATAAATACGCTCTCAAGTTGTTCCCATTGCAGTGCAGACTGGAATGTGAATTTAAATCCATCCGTTGTGTATTGCAACACTTCTTCTCACCACATCAACTACTGAATGGTCACAGTACTCGTACCATTTCTTTTTACCACATCAGCTACTGAACGGTCAAAGTACTGGTTCGCATTTTGAAACTGACAATTTATTTGTATCTCACTTAAACATTTTGACGTACACACATCGGTTTAGTCAGGACTGGTGCATTAAGTGGAATGGATTTTTGTTTCTTATTTTTCTTCTTTTCTTTTCAAACTTGTGAATCTGGGATTTGTACGAATTAACGAAGCAAGTTCAGTGAACCTCAAGGATAAAAACCCAAGTTGTCTGTCTATTGATGTCAATATTTACATAAAAAACAATATGACCTTCAAAACACAAAGATATACTGCAAGCATGATTAGAATGAACACAACAACACCTAACTGTAGTAACAAAGAGATGTTTTTCTTCACGTCCGCGTAACTTAAGAGTTTCAATCCTCTTTCAAGACAAACTTGGTATCCTTTTGTGAGCGTGAAATTAAAATACTGAAGAAACTTCAGTGCTTTGCAACAGACTATAGTATAGATAATTTCAGCAACAAACTAAAAAAAATAAATACCGTTACAACAATAGATAGCCCGATATCGTCTATTAAAAAAGAAATGCGTTTAAAAAATAATTAAAGATTAACGATGGCTAAGTAATAAAACCGAATTTAAGAAAGGCAATGTCATTTGAATATAAGCATTTCACTTTGGTATGCGGATGTAATCTGCCATGTATTAACAGCTTGAAAAAAGGTATACTCAAAGAGAAACCTCAATTCAGGGAAAATACACATATCAAAACAAAACATACAATTTGCTATGCACACACGGGTAAGCAGATAAAACAAACCACATAATTTACTATCCAATATCACACCATCTACCATCCACACACACATGGAGAAGCAGCTAAAACGTACCACATAATTTACTATCCAATATCACACCATCTACCATACACACACACAGGGAAGCATCGAAACAAACCACATAATCTACTATCCAATATCACACAAACTTTCATCCACACACGGGAAGCAGCCAAAACCAACCACATAATCTACAATCCAATATCATATTTTCTTCCATCCACACACCGGTAAGCAGCCAAAACAAATCACTTAATCTACTATCCAAAATCACACCATGTACCATCCACACACGGGAAGCAGCCATAACAAACCACATAATCTACAATCCAAAATCATACAATCTTCCATCGACACACGCGTAAGCAGCAAAAACAAACCACATAATCTACCATCCACACACGGGAAGCAGCCAAAACAAACCACATAATTTACTATCCAATATCATACAATTTTCCATCCACAAACGGGGAAGCAGCCAAAATTAAACATACAATTTACTAACCACACACGGGAAGAAGCCAAAACAAACCACATGATCTACTATCCAATATCACACAATCCACACAGAAGAAGCAGCCAAAATAAAACATACAATTTAGTATTCTCACACGGGGAAGCAGCCCAAAAAAAACCATAATCTACTATTCAAAATCACACAATCTACCATCCACACACACGTGCAAGAAGCCAAAACAAAATATACAATTTACTGTCCACACACGGGACTGTCGATTTCTATGGTATTATCAAATTCAGCATACAGAATGACATTCACCGTTTCTTCAAGAGCTCCTGCAAACTGAAGTTCCACACGCAGTTGCCCAGATTTTAAAGGGTGGAAATCTCCCTCGTCGCTGCCTTGGTCTGGAGTGAAATCAAAAACCCACAAAGTGTAACCTTCTGCATAGTCGTTGTAGGAAATACCGTGACTGGTGTTGGTTCCTAACTGTCCTGTGGATTTGTACAATACACAAAGTTTTAGATTTTGGCTACTTTGCAGTGCTTAAACTTGAAAGGATTTTGATCATGGGTACCGGTGAGGGCTGCATTGCTGACGATACCAATCAATAAACGTTTGGGTAACTGTCCATGGAACAGATGATCTTCGATCTTAGATCAGAGTCCAATGGCACTGGTGAAAGTTTTTACTTCCACGCATCGCAATCGGATACTTGGCTGTCGTTCTGCTCAAAGTGTGACTGATATCATTTCCCACTTTAGGTAACACTTCCACACGACCATAGCTGCCAATCTGCCAGGCTAGCAATTAGTGAAAATAGGGATAAAAATTAGTGAATTTGGACATGAATTAGTGAAAAATACCAGAAAAATAACTATCCACTCTGATCGTCCGTACTTGTAGTACGGTACTACATTATATCACTATCAGTATTGCAAAATAAAAATAAAACACTACATATACGCAAAAATGTCTGCATTTCTATTTATTGTATTAAAAAAACTTCATTTGTTCTTGTGTTTATTTATCGTTAGTAGCTTTCAGGTCTTCCGTCGACGTCTTAAAAAAATCCAGAGCTGAAATCTGTGAGTTTTTACTTTTTCCAACCTCAATGTGTTTTTTGCTTCCCATGTGCTTCTTCACATCGTCTCTGCCACCATGCCCAATACTAAAATTTACTATACACTGTGTGCAAAATGTATGATGTTTATCAATGCTTGATCGCTGAATGGACGGCTAATTTTTGGTATACTCCACATTAAATCGCACTTGTTGTTTGGTACATTTTTTTTTCCTCGGTGGTGATGCCATTTTCATAATGCAATGCTGAACGAACGCTATTTCAAAAGTGTAGGCCACGCATGCGCGGAACAAATTCCGGTTAGTAGTTCTACTAATGCTGTGACCAGCAGTACTGTACCGTTTCGGCAACGGTCAATATTACGACACAAGCACTTAACGGGAAATATTTAATTTAAAAAAAAAAAAATAACTAATAAAAAATAGGAAATTCGTGAATTTTTTACATGCAGCGTGAATTCGTGAATCGCTGAAAAATTCGTGAAATTCCCGCCAAATTCGTGAGGGTTGGCAGCTATACACGATGCATGTATAACCTGGCTTCTTGGATAATGGTTTTGTATTCATTGGCATGAGTAATCAAATGGAAAGCAGTACTGCTACGATTCAGTTTCAAGCGAATATCCACACCGTTCAGCAAATACTTTCTCTTGAAACCACATGTCCAAATGCAAACGATCGAACAGTTCTAAACTACGTCCTTGCAGAATTTTCTTTCGACGCTCATTAAAACCCACATTGTGAGGATTGTCATCTACGGTCAAGGCTGTGTCGTTAAACTTATCTTCGGTGTCGGGTTTCCATACCACTGAAGCATCTAAATGAGTGTTCTTGGCTTCTTTTCTGTATGTCAAGAGATTTTTGAGGTACGCTTGGTAAGGGTAAGTATCCATGCTACTGCTCACCAGTTTGTTATTCATGTACAAATCCACATCGCTGAAATAAGATCAAGGCCACATAAATAATGTATGTAGATTTTAACACTTTAATTAGACCATTTAATATTCCAATGGGTTAAAAATAAGTACAGAATAACCACCATGTGGCTATTCATATATAACTGTCTGCTGTGGTAGTAGTGGTGGTATGAATAAAAATTTTATTGTGCAACAAATAAGGGACACATTCTTTTACACTCTTTTTAGAAAGTTCTTATTATGAACAACAATGAATAGGATGGTACTTTAAAGATGATCCAAGCAGCTGTGTTTCAAATTTTTTGAAGTTTCTGGAGTAGATATTGAGATGAACCAGCAAGAACTGAGTTACAATAGTCCAGTCTTGAAAGTACTGATGAACATACAAGTGTTTTAGTGGCATCAACTGAATGGAATGGAGCTGATGTGTCTTAGCTCAAGATATGCAGTCTTGCATAAGGTCAAGACATGTTGGTGCAATGTGAGAGTACTGTCTAGAGTAACACCTAGATTTTGTACTGACTGTGTGAATTTAATGTTGGTGTTTCTGATATTTATTGTTTGGGGTAAAGGATGTGAATGAGAAAGTATTTGTGTTGTGATCAGAATTGTCTCCGTTTTTTCATCATTCATCTGCAGCTTGTTACATGTCATCCATGATTTCACATCAGAAATGCACTTCTCTACTCCTTGGATGGTAGCTTCAACTACAGTTGGGGGCTAGACTATTATATTACAGTGTCATCAGCATACAATTGGTGAGACACTGATTGAAGATCTATGATACTTGAGAGTGGCTGAGGGTATAGAATGAAGAGAACAGGTCCAAGAACCAACCCCTGTGGAGTACCACAGCACCCTCTCTGCTGCTGAAGGCAATATTGGGTCTAAAAACTTAAGCAGCAGTGATTTCGAAATTAGGGTCAAGTTCACATGACTTTGGTGCACTTTTCATCATGATTGTCTGTACTAAATCCATAGAGACAAGTTCAAATACTGCTAACGGTGGTCCCTGAAATTTTGTATCATAACTGTATGGTGATAATGAGTCAATACAAAATATGTTGTTAAGTGTATCTCTAATGGTTTGTACTTTACCACAGAAGAAATTTGCAAATATGTCTGGAAGGTCTGCTAGAGAGAAGGTTGTTGGAAGTGGCATAGATTTTTTCCTTGACATTAGTTTGCTAGTTATATCAAAGAGCAGAGCTCTTTGCAGCTGAAACTCTCCATGATTTTAGTACTGTAGTGGTATAATTTGGCAAAATGGACTATGTGACATTCTTCTTAGCGGCTTCATATATTTGTTTATGAATAGTGAGTCTGGTAGAAAGCAAAAGACTCTCTGCTTTTCGGCAGTTTCTTTTAGCAGTGTGAAGCTGTTCCCTAACACTACTATACCACGAAGAAAACTTTTTTTTGAATTGATACTCTGCACTTAGTGGCTGGGGCATGTTTTTCAAGCAGTGAACACAGGCAGTTATCGAGTCATGCATTAGTTTCGTTCTATTTATCATACATAAGTTCATCTTAGTAGCAAATAAAAGTGGATGGTTAGGGACTGATATGTCCGGATGGAATATAAAAATGCAGAGGTGATCTGATGCAAGTTCATGGCATATAAGGGTGGATTGCTGAATATTTTCATCAGGTCTATAAAAAGCCAATCTATGTTTAAAGTTGAAAACATAAATAGAATCTAGGAGCTCTGATGTATATGAGCTTCCAGGACAGTCAAAGTGAAAGTTGAAATCTTCAAGAATAATCAGGTTGCCACCTATCAAATTTCCATACTCCAAGGGTAGGAATATCCGGGGTGACAGGAATTGCCTGAAAGTAGAAACATCCGTGTGTCCGGAGCATTTAGGATCAAGAGTAACGAAGGAGACCCAGCTATAGATCCGTCAAAGGACCAGGGTGATGGGAAGGTCTAATGTTTCAAGGGATTTAGGCAAATTATGGGTTTGTAAGACCCAGTGTTTTCTTCGAGTCTAGAAAGATAGGTGGTATGTCTGAGCGAATACATTTTTACTATATGAGTAAAAAAAATCCAACCCTGCATTGTGTACTAAGTGAGTGAACTATATTCATCTTTTAGAATCATTTGTGTACATTTCTCTAGGGGTTTTGTAGCATTGTATAATTTATCTGTATCCTTGTATAATTTGTTTGCATCTTTGAGTATGTGCATTTTATGTTTAAATAAATCCAATATTTAGATTACAATACGCACACGTCATTTTTGTGCTTATATATATCGCCACATTAAATCATATTTATTATCTGTATCATCAAATGTGTTCTGTTGTCAATCCGAAATATCCCTCCCAGTTATCTTGTTACAGAGATTCAGTCAGCTTGTTTTTTCTACTAGGAGGAGGGCAGTAGTGGCAGGAAAAATGGACTGACCTTTGTTCTGAAATGCAAAAACAAGGTCTTTACACACACACACACACACACACACAATGATTGTTTCATATTATCAATCAATATTGAAGGTGTTTTTTTTATTAAGATGTGAAGAAAAATCTAGACTGGTTAGATGCATCATATATATTGATAATGAGTAAAAAGTTTAAAATAAAAGTAATATTTAAAAATTATATAAATGGAAAGCATATAAAACAATTTGTTGGATTATGCCAAAAAAGACTGGTGTATTAAACGAAAAAGAATCAAAAAAGAAATTAAACTAAATATATCCAAATACATACAGCTGAAGGTATTTCAAAACTAATTTATAAAATAGAATTCAATCATGAATTATATCAATGCACATTATTTGAAAAAGGAGAAATGATATATCTGATTTATCGAAAGTAAATATGTTTACATGAAGAAATTCTTTGCAACTGTTTATGAGGCCAAATATTTTTAGGATTTTATCAGCAATTTATTCAATTATTTATACCCCTTACCAAATTCCATTAATTTATTGCAAAATAAAAATATTTTATTATGAATAGTTGATATTGTTATGTATATTGTATTTGTCCTGTGTGCATGATCTTTGTCTGATATTGAAAATAAAGTCCTATCTAACTACTCTCATATGTGTCTGATATTGAAAATAAAGTCCTATCTAACTACTCTCATATTTGTCTGATATTGAAAATAAAGTCCTATCTAACTACTCTCATATTTGTCTGATATTGAAAATAAAGTCCTATGTAACTACTCTCATATTTGTCTGATATTGAAAATAAAGTCCTATCTAACTACTCTCATATTTGTCTTGTTTGTAAATTATAGATTGTTTTCTTGCCTAGCCTTGATAATTGATTATAACCTGAGATGGTTCTGGAGGTGAACTGGTTTATGACTTGATGGGAAAATGACCCACATCCTGGTGGTGTCTTAGATTTAATGACCCACATCCTGGTCAGCTTAGCATGTCTTAGGTTTTTATATAAGGTTCAAATAAATAAGATTCTTTATACAAAGGTCAGTCTGTAGTAGGATCATATTTAGTTGTGTTAAGTCATATGTTGAGATGAATTATTTATTTCAATTATTCCTTGAAATTATAACTGCTCATTGCCATTTAGGACTAAAATACTATTTGTAGGGATTAACACATTTTGGATTATGATATATTAGCACAGTCAAAAATGTTGGTACATCAGCACAATCAAAATTGGAACACTACAGAACACTCTAGTCTTATGAACTTGTGATAGAGCTTTTAGAACTAGCTGGGTTTTAATTCACCATATTGTAAGTTCATTTTATAACTTAGAAAATTACTTTATTTGTTGAATTTTACTTAACTTGTTGATTTTGCTTTTTTCCTTACTTAGCTTAAGACATAAGAGTTGTAATAGAAAATATAACACTCAGCATCACTTTTAATCTTCTGAAACATAAAATACATGAGCTATCTGTATCGCTTGATTGAAACATAATATCATTTATGAAAACAATTAACATATAAAATAATACAATGAATTACTTTTTGAAATTATCGTATTACATACAGAATTCTATTTTTGAAATGAACATCTGAAATACTGCACTGATTTAATATTTTGATGATAACATCTAAATTACATCTTGCATTACTTTTTTAAAAGTTCCTTCTGAAATAATACATTGCCCTTGTGTGTGTGTGTGTGTGTGTGTGTGTGTGTGTGTGTGTGTGTGTGTGTGTGTTGTAGATCTCTGCTGCGCGGCATGGCTTCAAATACAACAACATCGGAACTTTCTTTTAATACAAATTAGTACACGAGTATTTCTTCCTTGAAATATTTTCTCGATCGGAATCTTTCCTAACTATTCGTATAATTTTGGTGGATAAAATCCAAGGTATCCTAAAATTTGTTTTGTTGACAGTATGGCGGCCAGTGACAGCGATACGTCCGATAAGGCGCAAGAATTGACGCCTTCCTTTGCAGAACAAGAAACATCTTATCTGTACGTTCGTTCTCTTGGAGCAGGGGCATTTGGAGAAGCAAATCTGTATAGGAAAACAGAGGTACAAGTCATGCATTTTAAGCAGTTAGCTGAAACCCGTTTGGTTCATCCCATGGTGTTGTGGTTTAGCTGATTTGTCTTTTTCTATTTTCATTCCCCTTATTTTGGAAGAAAAACGCGGAGACTTTTTATGTAAGATTCACATTATCTGTATGCGTGTGCAGATATCAGTCCGGCCAGAAGGGTATATTGTTCAAGAAAACTCCGGTCATGATTATAGCATACTGAGCACTTCACTAAAAATGCTTTTAAGTTAGTATATTTGTATTTCTGTGGTATAAATAATATAATGATATGTTTTGGATCTATTCTGTGCCATTGATTTAGAACGTTGCTGCGAGGTTTGTCTGTGTTTTCGGGAGATCGTGAATGTAGAGATATGGGATTTTGATTGTGATGATAAAAGACTTAACACTGTCCTCCTTATCATGTTGGCACCTAGGTAAATATATATGTATTCCTCTACAAGGTGGTTGGAGGCTTGTTGCTTAGTGTACTGTTTTATTCCTGTGTGAAACCACTTTTTTGGTACCAGACTAATCCCAATAAGTTGCTCATACGTTAGTTACAAAAGTCCTGTTTTACACTTTACACACTTGGGGCCGTCCATAAATGACATCATACATCTGGGGGGGGGGGGAGGAAGTGGTCACACATTTGTGACGCTGTGTGAAGTTAGGAAGAGGTGTGTTTAAGAAATGTGACGTCACATCAAAATGCACAACTTTAAATAAAAGTTCCACTTAATTTTTTGATTGCTTACAAGTTATTTAATGACGTTTTAAGTAGCTTCACGTATGTCGTGCATGAGCTCAAATTAAGATGGACTCGTCTTGGAACTACTAACACCCCTGCTAGCCCCAATAGTGGCTTTTTCCAAATAGCAGTCTTCTGTTTCCAGTCTGCTGGTGTCGGCAAAGTGAGGTCTTTTTCTCGCCAAAATTTTTTACTTTTTAATTTTAAACTTTTTTGTACTATAAAATTAAGTTAAAAAAGTTTGATAGACATGTAAATAATTTATAAGTTTTATAGAATAATTAAAGTTTATATATATAATTTTATATTACAAACAGAATGAATTAAAGTTTATATTACACCAATAATAATCTCAAATCTTTTTTGGTGAAGAATTGACCGATACGATGGATGAAAGTAAAGTGTTCCAATGTCTTTTTGAGACGTATGTGCTGGCATATTCTACAAAGAGCAGAAGATTTGCCAAGAAGAAGTGGTTCAAAAGCGGAATAGAATTTTAAAAAATGATGCAGATTTACAAGTTAAAGTTGATCACTCGTTGCAAGAATAATTAAAAACAATTGCCGCCTCACAAAAGAAGGATAATTTCTGACATTTTGGGCTAAACTAACATCATGTGCCAATACAAAAAAATCCAAAAAAGTGCTTGTGGCAAACCCCGAGAATTCTATGTTCTACTACAAAGTTTCAAACTATTTTTTTTAGTTATAATTACTCTATTTGATAATTATAGGAGAATTTGAATACAATATTCTGAACAACTGCAGTTTTAGCTAGACGATGAATATTTTTAAAAGAATTTTATGCCAATATCAGCTTTCCATTGCGTCCATATTAATACATGTTTTCTTCTACAATATCAGAGTGCAGCGCCACACTAAATACATACTACAATGATAATAAAGTGATTTGAAACATGTTAATTTTCAAATAGGAAATAATGCTTTTTCGGGTGAAGTTGGGGGTGGGGGATCAGGGCTTTGTGACATCATTTTTGAGGAGGGGTCTGAATTTTTGTGACGTGTGATGAGGGGGTAAAAATTGGCCAGAATCATGTGACGTCATTTATGGATGGCCCTTTTGACAAGAAAGATGGCAATCTATAAGCTATATTTAATTTCATTGATTATAAACTATGATACATATGTGCCCAAAGCTCATTCAATTGATTGGGTAAACAGATTAATGCCAAGCATTCATGCCAAAAAACATGGTCTTTATTTCCTATAACTGAACTTAGTGTGTACACTCGCACTTTAAAAAAAATCACAAGCCCAGACTCCAATTTCAATATGCTTAAAATTTCACCTTTTTCAAATATTATTTGTCCTTTGTCATACAGTATTGCAATTGGTACAAGTCAAATATAAATGCAATAGGGTTTAATAGCAGGGTTTGAAGGTAATGCAAGTCTCATTACTGTAGTGTTCATCACTACATTCATTAGAGACTGGTTGTTCAAACTGCTAAATCATTCTCGGAGCGAATCCTCATCATAACCAAGTTATTGTATGTTGATATGCTAGTTGCAGATAAATACCTCCCTGCCTACCTTTTTTTTTTCTGGTATGTTTCACAAGTAAAACTGTCAACCAGAATTTCTGAAATTTACTTTTGTAGTGCTTTGCTGGTAGATAATTGCTTCCTAAATCAGCTTAAAAAATTAATCCTTTCTTGAGCACTTTTCTGATGACTGAAATGTTTTGTATTTTATACATGCAGTAAAAATCTTGCTTCAAAGAATCATTGCCTTTGTTTACAAACTTGTCAAAAACTATAATACAAAGGGCTTAAACATTCTTATTCAAGGCAATGATTTTCAGAGTTCTCACCAATATTTAAAACTAGGAGTCAAGGACTCCTATTTTGGTAAAAATTGGAGTCCCACCAGCAAATGTTGCAGTTTCATAACAGACAATGCAGATTACAAGAACTGTTGGTTGCCATTGCGTTTAATTTCCAAAATCTTTATAACACTGACATGTACAACTGTGTCAGCCTATGTGGCACATCTGGTAATTCTGCACAACAATTACGTCATTTTTGTAAACATTGGATCATTTGTTGTTTTGGTTGAAGATTCAATTTTTGGCTGAAATGCCAGAAAGAGTCCATCCAAGTAATGTATTTCATTTCCATAGCATGATGCATAAACATTACATCTTTCAAAGTCATGCGCAGAATAGGCTGCCATATCTCGAGTCATGGAAACATATGGGGTGATATCCCATTTGTCCAAACTTAATATTCTGGTGACAATTGCCACTTTTCAATTGGTAAGCATTGCAGAATTTTATTTTCATCAATTGAATTCAGTATGGGTTTTGCACCAATATTGGTGACCTTAAATACGCAGAATAGTCTGACAGGAATGTAACTTTTGTTAATCCTTCAGGTTGAGACAGAATTATGTCAATCCGAGGATTGGTCGTATTCCTAACACTAAGCCAGGCATCACACACTTTCTTATACTTTGCTCCTATTCATCTATACTGTCAGTTTTAGAAACTTCAGCACTCTTCTGAATCTCATTAAAATCATTGTCAGTTTGCCATTTATCCTCAAAACATTTATCCAAATTTGCAAACAACGTTTTGTCCAAGTCAGTCTTGATGATTTCGAGATCAAACACAATATTTATTTGTCTATAATCAGAAATGAATACAATAATGGAAGCTAAAGTTTTGGTGTACTCTTATAATAATGATATGTACAGCTCTGGATCTTTCTGTCCCTAAACTTAGTCATTGTGAATTTAATTTTAATTTTCCCACCCAAGTTGCTAGTCAAAGTCTTTTGTTCATAAGCTATTGCAATGTTTTTATTTGATGTACACTTATAAATACAGCAGGCACATCTGAGGATATTTAACCACTGAATTCTGTCATTGTAAATATCAGCACAGCTAAAATGATAAAGTAATCAAATTATTCTCACTCGATCGGTTGTTGAAGTATGACTGGCAAATCTTTGAATTTGCTTCTCAGATATTTGCATGCATATGGAGAACTCCTGCAATGATGATTTTCTGCATCCCAGATCAAATACTTGCGTCCAAATATGCATATTCAAGCGTTTCTGTGACCTCTGATTTTCTTCTCTTACATGCATCTGACATCTCATTGATTTACTTAATATATTAGGTTGTTCCTGATCTTACTTATGTAAATTGACACAAATGGCTCATCCACTGCAATCTTCAAACACATCTTATTTTTTATTTATGGTGAAACGCTAGTTATATGCATAACAAACTTTGAGTTACTTGCATTTTTGCAGCAAGACATTTTATAAGCCAAAACAAGTCCAAAATTTTGAAGCTGGACTAATATGGAAAGATCATCATTTGGCAATCACAGAACATTTTATTTACAGCAGTATAACTCATAACTTTCATTGTGCCAAAATTGATGAGAAAATTGTTTGTGAGATTTCTCATCTCTACTGGCTACCTCTTCAACAGTTGAGATGGTAAAAGGCCATACACCATACTGGACAGAAAATGTCCAAGATTTAATAAATAAGATTACCTATTTTGGGACTGAAAATTATTGCCAATCCATGATTAGTATATTAATTTTCAGTCCCAAAAAACAGCAGTCCTCACAAATCTGTTGCATCAAAATAATTGCCCAGCAGTTGCTATCACAAGCTAAGAAGTCTTGTGCTGGTTGCTGAGTTGTGCATGTAACCTAAACTCCATCTGCCTGGGACTGCTCCAGTGACCTTGTGATTAGAGCGTCTGTCTCAGATGCTGCAGGTCGTGGGTTCAATCCATGGCTTAGTCATACCAAATACTTATACAAATATTACTAACACTAACAGCTGCCTTGCTTGGCTCTCAGCATTAAGAGGCTAGTGTTAGGACTGGTCAGCATGGTGTCAAGATAATGTGACTGGGTGGGACATCATGCTACCTCTCTGCAGCATAATGTTCGATTGCTAGACATCACTGCAGACATTGTAGCAGTATGACTGGAAAATTGTTAAAGCTACATTCAAGATATGAATTCCCCTCATCAGCCTGGATACAGAGTTATCGATCCTATTTGAATACATGATAACTGTGGGTTGGGATGTACTACAATGGGGGTCAGTGGGAAATTTCAAGAGCAGAGAGGTAAAAGGAATTAAAACATGGAGTTTAGCAATGACTTTGTTCAAATAACAAAGCAAACAATGTTCTAATGTTTTCCAGTTTTATGGATATTCATACTTTTTTTCCAGTAGTACATGTATAAGATTATGTTTTTCAATGCAAGGAATTTTTTAATATAGCTACATTAACTGTTGCAGCAGAAGAAAAAAGAATTATCTGCTAATGCAAATGGCTTAGAAATACTAGTATACAACATTTTTCACCCTGTAAATCCAACAAAACAGATATATTGTATTTTCCCAATTATTAAAATAAATTGTTTCAAATATTATCTTTGATTCAGGACAACAGTCTGGTGGTATGGAAGGAAATCAATTTGGCTCGACTTGGGGAGAAGGAGCAAAGAGATGCCATGAATGAGATTGAAATTCTATCCCTTCTTAATCATGCCAACATCATAACGTATTTCAACCACTTCCTGGATGGGGACATACTTCTCATTGAGCTAGAATATGCAAATGGTAAGCCTTGTTCCTTTCATGTTCATCATACTATGTAAAATTATATAGACAAATTCACGCAAGTCGAGGAATATTTATCAACAGGCTGCCTTAAAAACAGCAAAATAAGAATGATCAATATTGTTTCAAAATTTGATATTCTGAAGGACATTGATGAAGACTGTCTTAATTTGCAAGACAAACATTTTTTTTTAAAGTTTAAAATTAAGTTGCAAGCTAAGCACTGTTTATATTCTGCCCCAGCTTGTCCACTTGTGAAATGTCATGTTACATACTCAGACCTACATTAACAAAAATCGGTTGGTATGAAACTCATTATCTGTCCTTTACAATTAAACACCCTCTTCTCGCTTATATCAAGTATGCACTTTGATGTAATCCTTTTTAGTACATTTTGTCATGATTATTTATTCTTATCAGTACTGTGAGCAGGTTGTGTCCCCTTGTTGGCTTAGGAATGTATTTTCAACTAATGGAATTCAAGTTTATGGTACTATTGGATAAGGATGGGTCAGCTACAGAACTGTTGTTTGTCCATGCTAATGGCTCTTTACTATAATTGCCATGGCTCTAAATCACCTAATAACGTTACAGTGTTGTAAAATACAAAACCAAATTAAGTTTCAGCAATGACTTCAGTAAGTAACATCTTTAGCAGGACATTACAACATCATTAAAGGGAAAGAATCAGAATAATCATGAAATAATTTTTCAGGTGGCAATCTGGCTCAGAAACTCCAAAACCAAACAGAACTTATGGATGAATGTGTAAGTATTTATTTATCATGGTAAAATTTATGTGGCTTTAGAAAGCATCTTAAGTATGTACATTATGCAACCATCTTAATAATTTAAGCATAATAAATATTTATATTCAGCTACAATGTTATGATCCACTGGAAAATGTTATTGAGATTGAGAAAAATTGAAAAATATTCATGTCTCTCAGACGCATCTATGATTATATAACCATTTTTAGATTTCATTTAGAATTTGATCAACTAATGAACAGTTGTAATTTTTGTTAATTGAATAAAAATTGATGTGTTCTGTTGAAGATTTTCTAAGTCAACAAGATATAAAATATCATGTGGCAGGGTTTGTTGCAATGTGGCAGGGTTTGTTACGATGTGGCAGGGTTTGTTACGATGCTTAATCTGATTTTTTCAGGTGGTAAAATGGTACTTGTTCCAGTTAGCATCAGCGCTTGATCACATTCATCATTACGGCATTATACACAGGTATACTTTTGGACTTTTGACATATCAACACTTTTCAGGTGTCACACTTCTTTTAAATTGTATCGGCTGGTATGTTAATGTCTTTAGCAGATGATGGCTCATTGATGTGATTCGATCGCTCAAGAGTATGTTGTTTTAATTCAGTTTTGTTAAAACTGAATTCAAATCCTCATTCAAGAATGGATACATTGTCCTGGCATGCACTGGATCAAATAAAGATATATATATATATTATTACAATCTGGTTAAAATCAGATCTCTGCTATCTGGGTGAAGATCTGACAACGACCACTTAGGGGTTATGCCTGGTGACCATTGAATTAGCCAATGAAAATGCAGCTTTCAGAAATTTGAAAGTTAATCAGATTAATAGGCATGCACTGATGCTCTTGAGTTCTACTGCCCAGTCTCACAAACATGATGATATAAGACTTCATCCAATTGGCTGATACAAATTTGTGATTATGATAATAACATAAGTCACCAGAACATGACCCCTGTGAAGTCACTGTCAGATTTTCATGTTGGACAGTGGAGATCTGATATTAACACAGTTATGGGTTTTATACTGGGTCATGAATTACAGGATTTTCATAAGTATAATAATTGTGATGACTGACTGGAAGGAATTATGAGAAATGATTTCATTGCTGCATCAAAGATAGCTTATGCTTAATTGCTTCTGAATTGAGTTTTATCCAAAGGCATGAATTTATTTTCTTAATTGCTTCTTAATTGAGTTTTATCCAAAGGCATGAATTTATTTTCTTAATTGCTTCTTAATTGAGTTTTATCCAAAGGCATGAATTTATTTTCTTAATTGCTTCTTAATTGAGTTTTACCCAAAGGCATGAATTTATTTTCTTAATTGCTTCTGAATTGAGTTTTATCCAAAGGCATGAATTTATTTTCTTAATTGCTTCTGAATTGAGTTTTATCCAAAGGCATGAATTTATTTTCTTAATTGCCTCTGAATTGAGTTTTATCCAAAGGCATGAATTTATTTTCTTAATTGCTTCTGAATTAAGTTTTATCCAAAGGCATGAATTAATTTTTTTAATATGCTATTTTGGTTACTTTAAAACGGAAAGGAGAATTATGTAACTATTTAAATATAAAAAAACACACAACATAACAAAAATAGTTAAACAGACATTTCCTGGGATTCACTTGTTTTTGCTTAAAAATAAACATGTTGCTTCAGTCGAGTATATTGCAATTTTTCTAGCCAATATGTTTAGGCATTAAATAGATTGAAAATTTGCTCACTACAAGTTTATTATAGATTTATTTCATCTCGGGGAAATTGTGAGGATTTTACCCATGATACCTTTTTTACTTGTTTGAAGCAAATATCAGCTATTGAATCTGAATTGTCTATTCATCATCATTATCATCATCATTATCATCATCATTATCATCAGTCTCTTGACCTAGTGTGGTCATTGAGGCACTATGCTGCTGAACATGTGACCAGTTCCCTCCACTTGTCTTAATCATGTGCCAATGCCTGTGTCTATGCAAAACTTTTCTGGTCCATTCTGTGATGTTGTCAGTCCACTTGTTTCTCTGTCTACCTATCTTACTGCCACCCTGGACGCTGCCCTGCAGTTCTGTTGTGGATAGACTGTTGGCTTTAGTGACATGGCCATCACATTTCAGTTTTCTATTTTTTACAGTGGTAGGGAGGTCTTCATAATGGCCTACTTTGTGTCTGATGGTGTTATGCACTTCTTCATTTGTGACTTGGTCCATGTAAGTGATGCCAAGGATAATTCTGTAGCATCTCATTTCAAGTGCCTGGATTTTTCATTATAATTCTGCTGTCAGGGTCCAAGCCTTAAATGAATACAAAAAGATTGAGATGACTAGTGCTCTCAATAGTCTGATTTTAGTTTTCAGACAGATATTCTTGTCTCTCCAGATGGGTCTTAGCTTTGACATAGCTTCTGTTGTTTGTGCTGCTCGTGACAAAATTCCTGTTCTTAATCCCTCTTTGGTGATTATGGTACCAAGATATTTGAACTGGCCCACTTCTTCCAGTTTCTGTCCTCTGAGTTTCATATTGGCTGAGATTTGTTTGCCACTATTTGTCATCAGTTTTGTCTTCTTGGTGCTTATCTTCATGTCAAATCTGGAAGATGTTTCATCCAGGTTCTTCACTAAGGTGGCGAACTTGTCTTCACTGCCTGCCAGCCCATCAATGTTGTCTGCAAAGTAGAGGTTGATGATGTTACGCCTTCCAATGCTGACTGTCCCACAGTTTTTTTCCAGGGCTTTGCTCATGATCCACTCTAAGTATATGTTAAAAAGCATGGGTGACAGGAGACAGCCTTGACATACTCCAACTGTTGTCTTGAACCAGTTCCCCACAGAACCTTGAGCAATTACTGCACTGGTAGCCTTGGCATACAGCTGCTTGATGGTATTGGTCAACGTTTGACCCAGGCTGTACTTATTCATCGTGGTCCATGTCACACTATGTCAAAAGTCTTTTCTGAAATCTATGATAGATGTCTTGTTGATGTTGTGAGTACTTTTCACACAGAACCCTAAGATTGATATTTGTTCTGTTGTGCTTCTTTCACTCCAGAACCCTGCCTTATCTTCAGCAATTATTTATTTTGCTTGTGGTTGCAGTCTGTTCAAGATGATCTTCAGCATCACCTTATTAGTATGGCTGATTAACTGATAGTTCTGTAATTTTGGCACAGCTGGAGATTGCCTTTATTGGGGAGTGTTATAATCAGTGACTGGGTCCACTGTGTTAGCCATTCACCTGTCTGCCAGATCTTGTTGCAGATTTATTTAGTAGCTCTAACACTGATTCTCCACCATTCTTGATAAGTTCAGCTGGGATGTTGTCTACTCCAGCTGCCTTCCCATTCTTCAGTGCTCTTATTGCTGACTCCCTCTTCTTTGAGAATGGGGAAATCATCTTCATTTGTGGAGTTTGGAACTTCAAGCACCTCTGGGTCTCCTGTGGATGGATGGTTGTAGAGTTCTTTACAATACTCAATCCATCTTTCTGCAATGTCACTTGCTTCTGTGAAGTATTTTCCATTTTTGTCTTGAATGGTAGTGACTCTTGGTTGCTTCTGTTCGGTGAGGTCTTTCACAATTTGGAATGCGTTTTTGCTGTTATTCATTATCAGACTGCTCTCTATTTCTGTGCGCTTTTGTCCAATCCAATCTTCTTTTGCTTTCTTCAAGTTTTTTCCCCAGATATTCTTGTTTATTTCAGTCTCCTTGGATGATGAGGATGTCTGTTTTTACTTACCATGTTTATAATACCCTGGAATTTGTTGTAAAACTCCTATTTTTTCATCATCATGATCAATAGTTGTCTATTAGGTAATTATGAAATGCAAATCTAATTTTTAGTATTGTTTTATAAATATATGCATGTTATAACAAACAAATTTAGATGGATATTGCTTATTAAACAAAAGATATGCTCTAATGAACTGCATGTATGCACACACACACACACACACACACACACACACCTCCCTCAAGAACTTGCACACAGCAGGGTACAAAAATACAGACCACAATATAGGCAAGATGGACAAGGAACTTCTGACAGATTAAGAAGTAGATTCCATCCCAGCTGGACAGCAGCAATGAGAAGGGGGTGGGGTGCAGTTAGTGTTTAATGGTTTAATACCCATTTTATGATCACATTGGGAACACCTGTCAATAAAATGCTTTTTCTAATGAAGTTGTTAGGTATTCTGAATAGATTACCCTTATTTTGAAGATAACTAGCCTCTTAAGGATCATTAAAAATATTACTACAAGAGGTTTCAACATAAACAAACATGTGCACCCTGTGAATACATTTTGTAATTAATAATTAATTTGCATGTGAAATTATTTGAATGTTATTTATGAGTCACAGATAAAATGTTTTTAAAAAAGCTAGGGATATTTTAATTCATGAAACAACAGCTGTCACCATCAAAATTAGACTCTTTTTTATTGTTCTGTTAGTAAATTATTGATTCCAGGATGTAATTGTAAGTACATGTAATAGTAAGTACATGTAATAGTAAGTACATGTAATTGTAAGTACATGTAATAGTAAGTACATGTAATAGTAAGTACATGTACTTGTAAGTACATGTAATAGTAAGTACATGTAATAGTAAGTACATGTAATAGTAAGTAGATGTAATAATAAGTATAATAATTACATGTAATAGTAAGTACATGTAATAGTAAGTACATGTAATTGTAAGTACATGTAATAGTAAGTACATGTAATAGTAAGTACATGTAATAGTAAGTACATGTAATTGTAAGTACATGAGCAGCAGAGTGGGTGAACAGACCAGCTTTTTAGACGTCAACGATGCTTCCTTCTAGTTAATATTTACTAGGAAGTTCTCAATTTGTCAAATAAACCCTTCTAGTTAATATTTACTAGGAAGTTCTCAATTTGTCAAATAAACCCTTCTAGTTAATATTTACTAGGAAGTCCTAATTTGTCAAATAGACCTAATAAATATTAACTAGAAGGGTCCATTTGGTAAAAAAAAAAGACGCCATTTAGTTGACGTTCACCTCCTCGGCTGCTAATGCGCTAACTAAATATTTGATCAAGTCCGACACGATATCTTGTCCGAGGGTCTGATAAATTTATCGTCACAAATCCGTGTGGGATTGTCTGAGCGTGGCTAAAGAAATTTCTAAATCGATTATGATCCATATCACCACCGCACCAAGTTTGCCAAATATTTCTAAGAGTATGAGTATCAACTCCGTTAAATACACACAGCATATTGCAGTTATCTCTGATCACTTTTGGTATTTGAGTGTAACGTTGAGTGATATATATCACATCGGTGTTTTTATGTCTGCCTCTGGAAAATATTCTAGCAGGATTCTTTTGATTATCTAACATGATATCATCATATACGACTAAATTGTTAATACTTCCATCAATATCATCAATACTAGGTGCCTCTTCGATATCGGTTATAAACTCAATAACACCATCACCGTTAATT
This sequence comes from Unio delphinus, assembly GCA_029339505.1. Lineage (NCBI taxonomy): Eukaryota > Metazoa > Mollusca > Bivalvia > Unionida > Unionidae > Unio > Unio delphinus. The sequence goes on from JAQISU010000160.1 coordinate 6,703,073, forward strand.
TCTCGCGCGGCATCATTAACATCTTTTAACACTTCATAACATCGTTGATCGTCTACACTCGGAGCAATCATGTATAATTTATCCCACTTCATCCATCTCGTTATTAAATTAAGTAGCAATTGTGTTTTACCACTTCCAGATGGTCCGATGATAATCGCGCGAATAGAATTTGGTAACATTGCATGGTGTTTAATAGGTTCCCGTCGTCGAGTAGCTGAATAATCAATTACATTCATAACTGTTATATATAAATTATGGATCTATATTGTGTGAAGTGTAGGACGCGTACTGGAACAAATGACTTAACGACAATTACAACGAAAAATAATCGATCAGCGCTTTCTGGTAAATGCGTACAATGTAGTACGAAAAAATTTAGATTTACTTCCACGAAACCTTTAAAAACAAACGAGGAGGTGATATTGCAGCCAAATTGACAAAACTCCCAGGAACACCGTGGGCAAAGTATCCAGGAGAAAAGCACCTTCCAGGATATAGCTACTGTGGACCGGGAACACGATTAGATATCAGACTTGATGATCAAAATTTACCTCGACCCGGCGAGTATCCAATAAACGCTATTGATAAGGCGTGTCATGCTCATGATGTCGCTTATAAAAGCAGCAATCTTCAACATAGACATCTCGCAGATGTAAAATTAATTCATGCGTTAAATGCTATTCCTGATAAATCCTTCAAAGAAAAGTTGGCTTCTTGGTTGGTAAAATCTGCTATGAAGGGTAAATTGATGTTAGGTGCTGGTAATTGAAAATGCTAGCATTTTAATATGGAATCTATTTATTATTCTCCGAGAGGATACTGGAGAGGTTACGCAGCAATTAATAAACTCGCTAGCGCATCAAAGGTGAAAAAAACTACAGCGGCAAACTGGTTATCTAAACAGGCAATATGGCAAATTTATCTACCAGCGCCTAAACAAATTAACTATTCGCATTTTGATGTTACAACACCTAATGAAGTTCATCAAGCTGATATACTATTTCTGCCGCATGACAACGGTTACAAATACGCGTTAACGTTAGTTGATATTGCGAGTAGATACAAAGAAGCAGAACCGTTAAAAACAAAATCATCTACTGAAGTAGCTTCTGCATTTAAAAGAATTTATCGACGAGGTCCTCTGCGCTGGCCAAATCTGTTACAAGTTGATCCTGGCAAGGAATTTCAAGGTGTTGTTACATCTACGATGAAACATCATAATGTCGCCATCAGACGAGGACACACTGCGCTACATCGCGATCAGGCAATTGTTGAACGGTTTAATAAAACCCTTGCTGAGCGGTTATTTGGATATCAATACGCGAAAGAATTCATCCAGGATAAACGATCCCGTGAATGGGTCAAGAGATTACCAGCTGTGATTACCGCAATCAATAATGAGATTACTAGAACAATTAATATGAAACCTGTCAACGCTATTAAGAAGGCGTCTATCAAAATGGAAATCCAAGGAATTTCACAAAAAGAACCAATTCTTGGTAGTAATGTCATTGTAAGGTACTTATACGAACCAGGAGAGCTTGAGGGTGGTAAAAAAAGAGCTACTGATCCTATTTGGAGTGTCACTACGCATAATATATCCGGCATAACACGATCTACGGGTGGAAACGCTAGCGTTTCTAGACCTCCAATCTATAGACTGGATTCAACTGCCCCTCAACGGGGTTTTACACGCGAACAATTACAAGTGATTCCTGAGGATACTCAATTACCACCGCGTGGTCTTAACTAGCACCTAAGGTGCTGGCACCTCTGCGTCTGTTGCACTCAAGACAGGTCAACATCACATTGTTTCTGACATGACCGAGATTGTTATTTTTTCTGTCTACCGTGAATTGGCGAGGATCTTTATCCGAATACTGCCAACGCATTATACAATTGCAACTCGCGCAGTAATTATTTTGTTGTTGCTTCAAAGTGATTATTAATTCAGTATCAATGTCAAATTCTCGTTTATTTTTTTTATCCTGTTGTTTATAGCCAGAGAGTTTTTTTCTGATTATATCATCAGTGATAAAATCACCAGTGATAATATCGTTACCAATGATTTCATCGTCAACAACAATTCTTCGAAGTTGGTTTATTCGCCGTACTCTGGATACTGCGAGATAAACTAAATTTGACCACTCAATATGATTATCTACTATCCAAAGAGTTGTATCGGATATAGTCAATCCCTGTGAAGAGTGTATTGTTGCTGCATAACCTAACGTCCATGGGGATTTATCAGCACCTAATGCATCTTTAACGACGCTGATATCAACCAACACAATATCATTTAATACTAAATTCTGCTTTTGTTGTTGTCCAGGAATGTCAACGTCGATATTCTGCTTTCGTGTATCCTTAGGTCTATAACAGAGTGGTACTGGAAGCGTTGCAAATTTTTCTTTATGTAGCGCAAACAACTTCATCTGAAGTGCGTCTCTGACTATTTTTCTACTCGCGATTATTAAATCATTTGGCTTCCACATTTCCCAAAAATCATTCATGGGAGTTTCAGAGATTATTTCACGCGCTATTTCACATTGGATTTTATCCGGTTGTAATCTAATTAGCGCTTTGAACTCTCGTAATTGTTCATCAAGTGATCTATGGTCGGTATTAATCTCTTCATAATAATCTACAAATCCTTTTAGCCATTCATGTGGAGATCCACCAACAAATGGCTGCGGTTGGCCGTGATCCCCGCACATGACGACTTTTGTATTTTTCAATAACAACCATTCAAGAAATATCTGTAATACTGTCAACGATACCGTGCATATTTCATCCCAGATTATTATTTCAGGAATAAATTTATCGCCCATTCGATCAGGAGTCCATGTATCGCCTTTCCATCGAAAGAAGCTGTGATAAGTACAGGCTTTTACCCCCCGCGCTATCATCTCTCTGGCGAGTCTGTGAGTTGGTGTTAGCACAATCATGGTTGACCGACGAAATAATTCGATTGCACGAGTTGTCTTTCCTGATCCACCACAGCCGTTTAAATAAACTGTCTTGTATCTACAAATCGGATCGGATACAGGTGGTGCAGTAGAAAATTCTGATTGAATCTCTGAGATATTATGGTTACTTTTCAAGTATTTATCATCCATAGCAACGTCTGCGGATTTACAATACTCATGTAATGTTTCTTTTTTAAACCTCCAATTTCCCTACGCTTCCTTAGGATCTGTGAATTTAGCTACATCTGATTTGTATTTCTCATGGATATACATCGAATCAGTAGCTACTCTAACCGCGGTATCGGGAAATCTGTTTATCATCGAGAATAGATTAATACAAGAATAGGCTAGCATAGAACTTCTCAAATGTGCGTACTGACAACTATATCCATCACAGTAGGTAACAACCGTACCTAATTTCTCACCATTGGATTGAAAAGCATCCCTACGGGTTACAAATTTTCCTTTTTTTATTAAATCGGTTATGATAAGCAGCAGGGAGGGTGTATCGGACAACATTTTTAGACAAGTATTCACTGAAATCACGCTTAAAATCAATGAAACCAATGACATCAGACCCCAAAGTCAATGACATCAGGTCCCAAATATGTGTGTGAATCATGGATTAGGTCCAAAAAAAAATTATGAAAAAATCAATGAAATTAATGAAATCAAAAACTTTTCAACTATTACATTTTTTGGGAAAAGTGACTACAACATCGTTGTCACTCACCCTCTCTGCTGCTATGGGTTAACCGAATATTTGATCCAGTCCGATACGATATCGTGTTCGAGGGTCATGTAAATTTATTGTTACAAATCCGTGTGGGGCAGACTGAGCATGACTAAAGAAATTTCTAAATTGATTGAAGTCCATATCAGAACACCATGTCTGCCAAATATTTCGTAGCGTATGTGTATCAACGCCGTTGAATACAGCAAGCATATTACAATTATCGCGAATCACTTTTGGTATTTGTGTGTAGCGTTGAGTGACATAGATCACGTCCGTGTTTTTATGCCTGCCTCGGGGAAAATATTCTAGCAGGATTTTTTTGATTATCTAACATGACATCGTCGTATACAACTAAATTGTTGATACTTCCATCGAGGTCATTCACGGATGGCGCCTCGTCAATATCGGTTATAAATTCAATAACATCCTCGCCGGCAATCTCTGAAGCGTTTTCATTAAAATCTTTTAGCACTTCATAGCATCGTTGATCATCTACGCTAGGGGCAATTAAATACAACTTATCCCACTTCATCCATCTCATTATTAAATTGAGCAACAATTGCGTTTTACCGGATCCAGATGGCCCGATTATAATTGCGCGGATAGAGTTTGGTAGCGCTGCATGATGCTTCACTGGTTCTCTTGTTTTAGTCGCTGAAAAATCAATTATATTCATATCTCTATACATAAATTATGGATCTATATTGCGTGAAGTGTAAGGCGCGTACTGGCACAGATGACTTGACGACGATTACAACTAAAAAAAACCGATCAGCGCTTTCTGGTAAATGCGTACAATGTAGTACAAAGAAATTTAGATTTGTTTCTAAACCCAAGGTACCCAAGGAACCTTTAAAAAAAAACGAGGAGGTGATATCGCTGCCAAATTAGCAAAACTCCCTGGAACCCCATGGGCAAAATACCCCGGAGAAAAACACCTTCCAGGGTATAGTTATTGTGGACCGGGAACAAGACTTGATATCAGACTCAATGATCAAAATCAGCCCCGACCCGGTGAGGAACCAATAAACGCTATTGATAAGGCCTGTCACCTTCATGATGTTGCTTATAAAAGCAGTAATCTGCAGCACAGGCATCTAGCAGATGTGAAATTAATTCATGCGTTAAATGCTATTTCTGATAAATCTTTCAAAGAAAAATTGGCTTCCTTTTTGATAAAATCGGCTATGAAAAGTAAATTGATGTTAGGTGCTGGTAATTAATAGCAACATGGAATCTATTTACTATTCCCCAAGAGGATACTGGAAGGGTAACGCTGCAATCAGTAAACTCGCTAGCGTCGCAAAAGTGAAAAAAACCACTGCGGCTCATTGGTTATCCAAACAGGCACTATGGCAAATTTATCTACCACCGCCTAAACAAATTCAATTCTCGCATTTTGATGTAACCTTTCCTAATGAAGTTCATCAGGCTGATCTATTATTTCTGCCACATGATCGTGGTTACAAATATGCGTTAACTGTAGTTGATATTGCAAGTCGATACAAAGAAGCAGAACCGTTAAAAACAAAATCGGCCACTGAAGTCGCTTCTGCATTTGAAAGGATTTATCGAAGGAGCCCTCTGCACTGGCCAAATCTGTTACAAGTTGATCTGGGCAAGGAATTTCAGGGTGCAGTGTTATCTACAATGAAATATCACAATGTCGCTATCAGACGAGGGCATACTGCACTGCATCGTGATCAGGCCATTGTAGAACGGTTTAATAAAACCCTTGCTGAACGGTTATTTGGATATCAATATGCAAAAGAATTCATGCAAGAAAAAAGATCCCGTGAATGGGTGAAGAGATTACCAGGTGTAGTTACCGCACTGAATAACGAGATTACTAGAACCATCAACATGAAACCTATCAACGCGATTAAAAAGAAGTCGATACCTGAAAAACCACAAAAAGATTTCCCTAGAAACGCTAGCGTTTCCCAACCAATTCTTGGTAGTAATGTCATTGTGAGGTACTTATACGAACCAGGAGAGCTTGAAGGGGATAGAAAAAGGGCTACTGATCCTATTTGGAGCGTCACTACGCATAAGATATCTAGTATAACACGATCTACGGGTAGACCTCCAATCTATAAACTGGATTCAACTGCCCCTCAACGGGGTTTTACTAGACAACAATTACAAGTAATTCCTGACGATACTCAATTGCCACCCCATGGGCTTAACTAGCACCCTTGCGTCTATTGCACTCAAGACAAGTCAACATCACATTATTTCTGACATGACCGAGATTGTTATTTTTTCTGTCTACGGTGAATTGGCGAGGATCCTTATCCGAATACTGCCAACGCATTATACAATTGCAACTTGCGCAGTGATTATTCTGTTGTTTCTTCAAAGTGATTATTAATTCAGCATCAATATCAAATTCTCGTTGTTTTTTTTTGTCCTGTTGTTTGTAACCGGAGAGTTTTTTATCAATAATATCTTAAATTGTGGTGTCATTATCATCGCCAATGATTTCATCATCGCCACCAATGATTTCATCATCGAAGACAATTCTTCGAAGTTGATTTATTTTTCGTACTCTAGACACTGCGAGATAGACTAAATTCGACCATTCTATGCGATTATCTACCATCCAAAGAGTTGTATCCGATATAGTCAATCCCTGTGAAGAGTGTATCGTCGCTGCATAACCTAGCGTCCACGGGGATTTATTAGCACGCAATGCATCTTCAACAACATTGATATCAACCAGCACAATATCATTTAATACTAAATTCTGCTTTTCACTTTGTCCTGGAATATCAACTTCGATGTTCTGTTTTCGTGTATCCGATGGCCTATAACATAACGGTACTGGAAGTGTTGCAAATTTTCGTTTATGCAATTCAAATAACTTCATCTGAAGTGTGTCTCTGACTATTTTTCTACTTGCAATGATTAAATCATTTGGTCTCCACGCTTCCCAAAACTCATTCATGGGAGTTTCCGAAATTATTTCACGGGCTATTTCACACTGGATTCTATCCGGTTGTAATCTAATTAGTTTCTTCAATTCTTTTAATTCATTATCAAGCGATCTATGATCAGTATCAATTTCTTCATAATAGTCTACAAAACCCTTTAGCCATTCATGGGGAGATGCACCGACAAATGGTGGTGGTTGGCCGTGATCACCGCACATGACGACTTTTGTATTCTTCAATAACAACCACTCAAGAAATATTTTTAAGACCTCTTCTGACACTGTGTCTATTTCATCCCAAATCATGATTTCAGGAATAAATTTCTCTCCCATGCGCTCAGGAGTCCATTTATCTCCCTTCCATCGGAAAAAGCTGTGATAAGTGCAAGCATTTACCCCTCTCTGTATCATTTCTCTTGCAAGTCTATGAGTTGGTGTTAGCACAATCATGTTAGAAACGCTAGCGTTTCCACGACGGAATAACTCAATTGCCCGGGTTGTTTTTCCTGACCCACCACAGCCGTTTAAATAAACTGTTTTATACAGGCATATTGGATCAGAAATCGGTGGTGCATTAGAAAATTCTGAACACTGATTGCTTTCTAAGTAATTATTTTCAATGGTAACATCTGCTGATTGAATATAATCATGAATCATTTCTTTCTTAATTCTCCATGATCCCCATTTCTCGTTGACAGTAGCCTTAAAATCAGCCATTTTGCTATTTATGTAAAATGAGTCAGTAGCAACTCTAACTGCGGTGGTAGGAAATCTATTGATCATTGAAAAGAAATTAATAGAAGCATAACCAAGCATAGAAGCTCTCAAATGTGTGTACTGCGGATGGTATCCATCAGTGTAAGTAACAATTGTACCCAATTTGGTTCCATCGGACATAAATGCGTCCTTACGATTGACATATAGGCCCTTATTCGTTAAATCCGCCATTACAAAATCGTATTCAGCGTTGTCTATAATCAATCGTGAAGAATATTTCGTATTATCATCTTTGCCACCTTGGGTAAATTTACTGATTATTCTTCGTCCAAGATTTTTTGCTTCATTGTTTCTGATTTCAAATAACTGTCTGGACCAATCCATGATTTGTTGTTCATTAAAATCAGGAAACAGTTTTCGCTCTTCGCTAATTATTTTTTCTAGATCAGGTTGTGGTAACCAGACTGATTTCTGTGCCCGATAGGATATAATTGCTTCACTGACAATTAATGATTTTAACATTTTACAATCAAGCATATACCGTAACAACACTATTGGCATCCAGTGTTTTTCAGACATGTGTTTACCAATCCAAAGATAACTACACGGATGAAGCCCTTCAGCCATTTCAAATGATACCACACAATCGAATCCGGTTAAATCAAAATCAGGAAGTGGTCCATTAATAGCAACACGGGTCATTTCGTGTGTAGGGTGTCCAAATCGTTTGAAATATTTCTCGCATTCTCCATGCCCAAGAAAACTTCCTGGATAACACGCAATCATATCAACTGAAATAACGGAATCAGAGGTGTATTTTCTGTTCCATAATCCGCCGTGGCCGTATTCAAGACAGGACAATTTGACATCTGATAAAAACTCACTTCGTGTTGGTTTCCACGCGTTTTTCTTTCTAGCAAAATGTGCTGCAATGGATGGTACTGTAAAACAGTTTGCTAATAATTGATCGTCATCTTCTCCGTCCTCAGAAAACTCACTAGCTAGTTGTTTCATTTGATTCTGCAGTTCTTCAGTACGGTATAATTCTCCGTTGGGCCTTACAAACTGATCAAATCTGCATTCCTCGTCTGAATTACTATGAAATAGCCACGCTGACACAGGATCGTTTTTACTCAAATGGTAAATAGCATCAAATAATTTCTGCTCTGAAAAAAACTCTTCGGTTTGGGATAGATATTTTACGGTTCTATCCCGTGGAAATATTGTTACTGCAGATGACCACGCGTGCGCGTTATGATCAATAATTTCAATGGGGGTTCCTTTTGATTGATATTTCGATTCGTATAATACTTCACCGGTGATTGTTCTTACCGATATTGGAAATCTTAATGATGTTTCTAATTTGGCTATATCCTGAATTGTTGCTCCATGCTCTTTTACCGTGAACTCCCACTCGGTTATTTTTTTTCGTCTTAGATCAGTGAGTTTATTCCCCCGGGATGCATTTGTGAAGTGTTCTATTATTCGTTCTGCTACACAATTGAGCCCTGTCGAATATTTCATGGGTGCTAGTTTTGAAATATCAGGTTTTTCATTGAGCGGATAGATCCCGTAAACAACTGCTGTGACAGGATAAGATCTTTCGTAATAGGGTTTATCAATTCCAGTCAAAATTCCCGGTTTGGAATCCTGATTCACGGTGACAGTTTTTTTGCCCCTGAGAATGGGTTCAAATTTATCCTTAATAATCCATTTGCCATCTTCACTGATAACGAATTTGATTCGGAAAAAATGACTTTTTTCCCCAATACGTGAAATGATCACTGCTGCCTTTTCATCATTCATGGTAGCGTCAACAACACCATCAATTCGAAATGTTGACCAACAATAAGATGCTCCATCACGCTTGAATTCATTAAAACAGTCTCTGATGGGTTTATCAAGAATTTTATTCTTGGGTGTATTAGAAACTATATCAAGATTGAATTGAGCATCCTTCCATGATGATCTCATGTTTCCGTCTCTTGGACGTTTTTTGGGTCTATCGCGATTAAATCTAGGATTGATTTTCAATAATCTCTTAAACTCTTTCATGTTTCCGTCTATTGTGCGTTTGTTACGCTTTTTGGGTCTATCGAGATTAAATTTAGGATTGATTTTTAATAATCTCTTAAACTCTTTCATGTTTCCGTCTCTTTGACGTTTGTTACGTTTGTTTCCGTCTATTGGACGTTTTTTGGGTCTATCGAGATTAAATCTAGGATTGATTTTTAATAATCTCTTAAACTCTTTCATGTTTCCATCTCTTTGACATTTGTTTCTGTTTACTACACGTTTTTTGGGTCTATCGAGATTAAATCTAGGATTGATTTTCAATAATCTCTTGAACTCTCTATCAGCATTGAATTTAGCATTTTTCGAAGTCAATCTCTTGAACTCTTTCATGCTATATATAAAACAGATGTCTAAATGAAAGATTTATGTATAATCAATCACTGCAAATGGGTCAGTCATTGAATTAGACAATAGTGTAGTATATAATGACCCAAGAATTCAGACTACACCCAGTGATTAAAAATTACGAAGCATCTAGTGATGGTACTGTCAGAAACTGTAGACTGAAGAACCCAATTGGGTGGGATAATGGTATGGGGTATTTGGTGTTTAATGTTGGAAGGAAGACATTTCGCAATCATCGTTTCGTATTTGAATGTTTTAATGGATTGATCAAAGATGGTTTTATTATTGATCACATTGATTCTAATCCAAGGAACAATTCTTTATCCAATCTGCAAGCTATCACACAAGGTGAGAATATCAAACGAGGAAGGAATGGCACTTGTTCAAATAAAGCGAGACCAGTGAAATCTTTGAATACAACAACTAACGAAGAGAAAATATTTCAATCATTATATGAAGCCGGCAAGTATTTCAATATTTGTAGAACTTCAGTACGATTCGTTGCAGAGGGGATAACCAAAACGGCTATTTCAAAAAAGACGGGACAAAAAGTTCAATTTAGTTATGTCTAATGCGTCATAATTTCCAATTAGAGATATGGCATTCTTATAGAATAATGAATTCTGAAAACATGAATAGCATCATAGTTGAAATAGCAAAATTGAAAAATCAGGATATCAAACTATCAGATGGATTAAATCCTGACCAAATTGTGTCTGATTTTCAGGATATAGAATACGGGGTTAGCACTAACAAATATATGCTACCCAAGAAATATGCACTCATCAAAAAAATTCAGAATTCTATTAAAGACTCTCTTTCATTTTCCACTGACATCAGTGTGTTCGTTCCGTTGTATGCTATCGTAGAGGGAATACGAAAAGAATTAGGTAACGAATACGAATTGAAAAAAGAAGTCAACTCTAAAATTAGAAACCTACGAGCATTAATTCAGGAAAATGAACAATTTTGACTGACCGACCATTAATCATTTTTTGATTGCCCGACTCTTATCATTTTTTGATTGCCCGATTATTTATCATTTTTTTTAGCCGACCCTCAGAGGGATGTCAAAAATAGATGGACGATGTGTCAGATTGGTCAAAACTAGAATGTTGAAACTATCAGTATTATTTTATTTATATACAATTTTGATACTTTCAACATCAATGATAGAGCTGTCAAAACAATCAAATAACACTTCCATGACCGTATCAAAAATCATCCGACATGTAACAAAAGTGGGGAAACTCACAGTATTATTTATTTTATATACAATTATGTGACTTTCCCCATCATTGATAGAAGGTGTCTCACGATGAAATAACACTTCCATGACCGTATCAAAAATCATCTGACATGTCAAGTGTTTTGCAATTGAAAAATAGTTTGCGATTTCAAATAATGGTCAATGAAGCATTAACAACCCGATTGGCTCGTGAACGACTGGATGCAATTAAGAGATTTGTACCAATTCGCGACTCTGTAAGAAATAAACTGCAACAACGACAGAGTTTACAAACTGATTTTGCTCTGGGGTCTGAAGAGTTGTTTAAACCAGTAACCACAGCAACGAAGGGGGTAGAGCGTGCTTTACTGGGAGATGGTCCCGAGACGGGAAAATCTGTTATTGGTGAACTTGAAAAACTAGCAGCGAAAACTGAACAAACTGAACAAACTGATCCGAAAAAAACGACTGTTTCTCTGTTGAATAAATTTACTGATCATGCTAAAATATTAATAAAAAAACCTAGTTTATTGAAATCAAAGGATTATCAAGCCTTTGGTAATTTTGCTGCTCAAAGCTATAATTCAAAAAAAGATTTTTTAAAGGACGAGTATAAAAATGATAGAATATCAAGTAATGATTGGTTCGATTATTTGTATAAACTAAATAAGGGGATTGGTCGTTTGAATAAGGATGAGATAGGATACAAGGAATTTAAAAAGGGAATTAGTAATTATAAAAGAGAACAAATAGAAGAGCGACAACGAGAAATAGAAGAACGGCAAGAACTAAAACGTCAAACACCAACACGGAGACAAACAAGAAGACAAAAAAAACAACAACTACCACCTGATGATGATGATGATGATACTCTTGATTATTTACAAACCACGGATACAGACAAACTAGATGAAGCAGCTGGTTATAGCGGAAGTGGATTAGGAAATCCAAGGATTGGAAACATTTGTCCTGATAGTGTTATCAATGATATATCACGATTAGATGTTCTTGTAGGAGGATTCCGAGCTGGAAATAATTCACCGGAAATAATTAATGAAGCAGCTGATATCTGTAGACGGTTATTTGCCGGCGGTATCATGGATATCAAAACCTATCGAGATTTCATTGACGAGTTAGCAAATGGGTATCATAGCGATTAAATAACAATTGAAAACACTATTGTTTTTATAATAATGATCATCCATTACAATCATGATAAACCAACCCCCGTCTATGTAGTTAATTCACGGTTTCCAGTTTATAAGGCATACTACGGAGATGGCCTCGGCAATACCATTTTAGGATTCTTTTCAAGAATGGCCCCAAAAGTGATGCCGTTAGCTAAACAGTTATCAATGAAAGCCATTGATGTTATTCGTGATAAGGGTATTAGTACTGTTGGAAATCTTGCCGGGAAAGCGTTTTCAACTGCGAAGGATAAAATAACATCATTAGTGGGGCGAAAAAAGAAACCGTTACCGTCTACAGAAGAAATGCCTGCAAGTGTTAGTAAAATAATAAATAACGCAGTAGATGAAAAATTAGCGTCGATGGTAAATCAAGGAGACCAAAGCAATATTGCAAACATGATAGCGGGAAGTGGCCTTAAAAAACTACGTCGATGAAAATGGAAAAATCGTTTACGATTTCACTATTTAGACTCTGATAAATAGAATAAAATGTTCAAAAAATCATCTGATCCAGCGTTTGATATAGACGCCCCAGTTGGCAAGGATGATTCTGTACGCGATTATCAATATTACGCCTATCATGCCATAGACTCAAATAGTCGAGCAAGAATTGATCTTCAAGTCCATGATACCAGTAAATACTTTTTGCCTTGTGAAGCGTTTATTGAAGTAGAAGGAGAAATTGTAACAGCTGCTGATACTACTGCTGTACCAGCACCGTATCCAGCTGGTACTCAAGTCGGTTTTGTCAATAATGGTATTATGGCGCTATTTGAGAGTGCTAGATATCTCATTGATGGAAAAGAAATTGAGTCCATAGATCGTGATATTGATGTGGCTACAACAATAATCGGGTTAGCGAGATATTCTGATGATTATACAAGATCAGCAGCACCCTCTATGATGTTTGCAAAAGATGGTAAGAATACCGCTGGTGGAAATCCATTTGTTGTAAGACGACCAAAGAATAATGCTGGCACCGCTAATATTGATGCCGAGGATATGATTATAAACAACGATCCTAATTTCAATCTAGGAGCTGCAACACGAAACGCAATGTTGCAAGGAGATCGTAGATCATTTTCATGCGCGATTCCACTGCATCACATATTTGGATTCTGTAGAAACGTCAGAAAAGTTATCTACGGGGCGAAGCATACAGTATCGCTTGTACGAAAAAGTGATGATAACGACGCAATTTGGAGGATTCCAGCAAACCCAGCTGCAGCACATATAAATGATGATGCCGGTAAAGTCAAATTAACAAAAATATCATTGTGGATGCCAGTGTTGACTCCAGCAATCACCGCAGAACAACGACTACTATCATTTATGGACCAAGGAGGAAAATCATTACTAAGTTGGCTAACCGTGAGTACAGATGTGAAACAATCAAATATCAACGGGTTATTCACTTGGAACCTAGCATCAAAACAAGGCGTTTCTGCGCCACGTCATATATTTATTGCGTTCCAAGATAACACACGAGTTGGCAATCAAATCTACAGTCATATGATATTTGATCAATTAGGTGTGAAAGACGTCTCACTGAGAATAAACGGCCAGCAGGAACCATCTGAGGATATACAACTTAATTACACAGAAAATCATATTGCACGAGTTTATCATCGTCTGTTGTCATTTATGGCACGCGATCAAAATGTCGATACTGGTTTGCAAATATCACAATTTGATTTTAAGAATCTGTATCCGATCTACTACTTCTCACTGGAACATCTCGATTTGACAAGACAGTCAGTTGTTGATATACACTTTAGAGCTAATGTGACTCATGGTGTTATTGCTAATTATAGAGCGGTTGCTGTCATTCTCAGTGATAAATCAATGCTACTCGAAGGTGTTGGTGGAAGAATGAGAGTGGTAGATGCCCCAGTAGAAAATCTTTGAACGATTTTTCATTGAATTAGAATCAATCAATTATATATAATGTCATATAGTGTTATTAGTGTTACGTTAACTCCTGGTCAAATCAAAAAATTGCAATCAGAATCGGCTAAAAAATGTGGAACCACAATCACGTTGAAACCTAATCAAATGACTGGTGGTGAAAATAAATTATCGCTGACAACTCGTCAGGTGAAACATTTCAATGATGCTTTCAAGGATAAAAAGGGAGTTCAGATTACTCTCTCTGCGGCTGCTATAAAAAATATGATGAAAACGGGTGGTATATTTCCATTGTTTGCTGCGTTACCAGCATTGATTGCAGCAGCAGCCCCAGCGGTGGCTAAAGCAGCAGCGTTAGGAGCCGTTGGTACTGCAGCAGGAATGGCACTTAAGAAGGCAGCTGGACAAGGATATAAAAAAAAGAGACGATCCGTTCAAGGATTGGGTCTAAGACTACCAGGAACCCCGTATTCTTGGTACAGCGGAAAAGGTCTAAGACTACCAGGAACGGTTTATTAATTCAGAAATCTTCAATTTCCGAACCTATGGTTCCCAAATCTTCGATGGTTCCCATGTCCAATTTTGATTTAATGGATGCTGCTAAAAAACTAGTGATTAAAAATTTCAGAGGTGTTTTTATGAAAGATCAATTACCACATCAACCAAACAAAACTGAAACAGGTATTATTAATCTCGATAACAGCACCGGACCTGGAACTCACTGGGTTGCATACGCTATTGATCCACGTGGGATTGTCTATTTTGATTCATATGGATTAGCCCCACCAAAAGAGTTTATGCGGTATATAAAAACCCTTCCAATGAAGACTTGGTATTCTACGCTACCAACACAACAAATCAATGACCCACCAATATGCGGCAGTGAAGTATTAAATGTCCTTGATGCTATTTCTAACTCCTTGGGTAACCCAAGGGGAAAACCACCACACATTGTCGTAAATGACTACACCAGCAATCGCTTTTTAGAGAGAGAAAGAGTTTTACAATAACATGATTGATATTTGGGGAAGACCTCTGAAACCCAAACCCGATGACACTGCAACCCCTGATTCTATCAAGGATATAACAAAAAAAATTAAAGATGAAATCGCTGAGACGTTAAATTTAACAAGTGTTGACCCGAATGAAATAGTTGTATTTCAAGACAAACAGGGTAAATTGAAATCTAGTAATATTTCTCTGGATGATATTTTAGTTAAACAACAAAACGCAATCGAGGATACTATCGCGTTATTTTCCGATCAGGGTAAATTGAAAACCAGTAATATTTCTCTGGATGATATTTTAGTTAAACAACAAAACGCAATCGGGAACACCGTTGCGCTATTTTCCGATCAGGGTAAATTGAAATCTAGTAATATTTCTCTGGATGATATTTTAGTTAAACAACAAAACGCAATCGAGGATACTATCGCGTTATTTTCCGATCAGGGTAAATTGAAAACCAGTAATATTTCTCTTGATGATATTTTAGTTAAACAACAAAATGCAATCGAGAACACAGTTGCGTTATTTTCCGATCAGGGTAAACTCAAACCGGGTGTACTCGTTTCGACGATTACAGATCGATTAAAAATTCTCAACGATGAGTTAAACAATTCTGTGGTTGTACTAGCAACACTTGAATCTAGAATTGAAGAACACATAAAACAGTTTATATCATTTCGTAGAAATATCATTGATAAATTTATTGGAACCCCGTTAGATAAAATTGAACTAAAACTCCCTGATATTAAAAAATCCATCGATGAGACGAAAACTTTCATCGAAGACATCAAAGGGGATGCAACGAGGATGATAACAGTCATTGAAAAAACAAAAATTCCTCATGAGAAAACCAACAACTTAGTATACACGATCCAACACGGATCATTTGAGTGGACACCTACAAACAACACATTAGATATCACTGCAACCGTTAAGGGTATTTATCGATTAACACTAGTAACACCATTATCTCAATTTAATATTTCATCGTCCAGTTCATCCGGGGCCAATAATACGATTTCAACGATCATCGACAAGAATACAACTGAAAAGTTTACAATCGCATCTACTGATAAAAATTTGGTTAGGGTCTCAACAACGTGGTATGTGGAATTCGTAGCGGATTTAAGTAAATCGTAATTGAAAACGCTAGCGTATTTAAAATAAAAATGATTTCATCATCGCAATATCGCTATGATCAGGTCAGAGAATATCAAACTAGACTCAAAACCTTGTCTGAGGAGTATGAATTGAAAATTAAAAAATATCGCAGGAGAATTACCGCAATTGATGTTACTGTGTACGCTGTGAGTGGTGTAATCACTGGAGCTGGTATTATACTGTCTTCAGTGACAATGATGGCCCCGATAGCTGTTCCAATTTGCATTTCTGCGGCAACAACAATCGCTGGAATTATTTCAATAATCACAAAAAAAATATCCTCATGCAGCCAACGGAAACTACAAGACTACATAATTCAATTTCATGTTGTGTCCACTGCATACTCGCAATTATCCTCATTGATATCGTCATTGCTCGATGATACAATTATATCAGAGAGTGAGTTTTCAGCGATGGTAGATATATATGATTCTGCGATGTCAAAATTAGAAATACATCATGAATATAATAACAATGACAACACAGATGGAATTACTTCAACAAATAGTGGAGAACACAAAACCAGTACAAACAAGCATGATCTCAATAACCTCAACGAATCCAGAATTCAGTGTGAATTTCCCCTCTCCAGTCCCAGTGAAGGAGATAGCGCTAGCAAAATTACGAGTATACCACAGTTGGCCAAATATTAGGTCAAAATCATTTGGTGGTCAACAACCCAATAATTCACTGGTATTTGCAAATAAGAATAAACCCGACGGCACCCCAGACTGGAATGTTGTTTCCATACCAACCGGATCATATCAAATTGAACAAATCAATAATGAATTCGCGCGTAGAATAAAATCGATTACTGGAGTAGAGTCAAAAATCGCTATAACAGTTCATGAACCAACACTATCATCTGCCATTGAAATAAACTCAGAAGAATACGTCGTAGATATCTATCAAAGCTCAATAAGAACAGTACTAGGATGGCCTGAATTACCACCAAAGGGGGAAACCGTTGATTTACCAGAACCTCAAAAAACCGATTATATCACAGACAGGATAAAATCTGATAATCCAGTAAAGAGTTATATAGATTACAGTATTGCTAGAATCTTTTTTGCTCTTGACACTATAGATAAGGGAGGGAAATATCTTTTTGTTAACGAACTTAAAATCGCTGAAAATTTCACAGCAATGAATAATGATTTTTCACTGTTGTTAATACCCCTTAAATCCGGCTCTCTTACCCGAGATGAATTTATCAGTGTCGTAGAAACATGTAACAAAATCATCAATGACATGGAAACATTTAATTCACAAATTATTCAAGAGATATTAGATGACAGTAATCCTACAACAAGAACAATTTTTGCAGGAGGCAAGGGCATCCCCGTCAAGGATATACCAACAGTCAAACTACCAGGATATACTATCTTAGAACTACAAAAATCTCTCAGTGATGCCATCGATATTGGTTTTAAAATAATTCATGATGCGTGGAAAAAAGCAACATCACCGGAAATAAAAATCCTGACCCATAATAATGACCCAGATGGTGGTGGCAGGCATATCGCTCCGTTCAACGTGAATATTTCATCGGTGATTGCGCTCAATTTAGTATGTGATGTGATCGAAGGAAGCTATCAAATAAATTTAGAACGATCAAATCAAGCTCAGCAGGGATATATTTTGTATTCATTTGCACCAACAGCTCCTCCAGGGTTTTTATTAATTGAGTCCCCGGTGAATCCAGTCTATATGCGATGTCATAATAATTCATTAACCAGAATTAATTTCAAACTCACTGACCAGTCTAATAATCTGATTGATTTACAAGAGGAGGTTTTACAAATTAGTCTGTTTGTGAAATCCTAAGGGGATTTTCGTCGTAGTGATTTACATGTCCCCAGACAAGGTCTGGAACACGATATCGTATCGGACTGGATCAAATATTCGGTTAACCCATAGCAGCAGAGAGGGTGAGTGACAACGATGTTGTAGTCACTTTTCCCAAAAAATGTAATAGTTGAAAAGTTTTTGATTTCATTAATTTCATTGATTTTTTCATAATTTTTTTTTGGACCTAATCCATGATTCACACACATATTTGGGACCTGATGTCATTGACTTTGGGGTCTGATGTCATTGGTTTCATTGATTTTAAGCGTGATTTCAGTGAATACTTGTCTAAAAATGTTGTCCGATACACCCTCTCTGCTGCTTGATAAAATCGTATTCTTCATTGTCTAAGATCAGTCTCGAAGAATATTTTGCATTGTCAAATCTTCCACCTTGAGTGAATTTACCGATTATTCTTCGTCCGAGCTCTTTAGCCTCTCTATTCCTACCTTCGAATAACCTCTTAGACCAATCCATAAGTGTTTCACAATCTCCCAATTGTTTTCGTTGTTCGTTAATTATTTTTTCTAGATCGGGTTTTGGTAACCAAACATCTTTCTGCGCGTTATAACAAATAATAGCTTCGCTGACAATTAATGATATTAACATACCACAATCGATCATATATCGCAATAGCACAATTGGCATCCACGCTTTTTAATACATATGTCTACCAAGCCAAAGATAACTACACGGATGTAACCCTGTAGCTAATTCGAATGATATCACACGAGCGAACCCGGTTAAATCAAAATTAGAACTAGAAACGCTAGCGTTTCCACTAGCAGTTCCAGGCAATGGACCATTAATCGCAACACGAGTCATTTCATGTGTGGGGTGTCCAAATCGTTTGAAGTACTCAGAGCATTCTCCATACCCGAGAAAACTTCCAGGATAACACGCGGATATATCAATTGAAATCATACCATCACGTGAGTATTTCGTATTCCACAACCCTCCATGACCCAATTCGACGCAACTCAACTTCACGTCATTGAGAAAATCACTTCGTGTTGGACGCCATGAATTCTTTTCTCGTGCGAAGTGAGCTACCACTGATGGAATTGTGAAGCTATCTGTAAGTAGTTTTTCATTAGAAAATTCTTTAGAATTTTCAGGTGAAAATTCATTAGCGATTTTTCTCATTTTAGTATCTAATTCTTCAGTTCGATATAATTCACCATTTGGTTTTACAAACTGATCAAATCCTATTTCCGGATCCTCATTACTCCTGAGTAACCACATTGACACAGGGTTGTCTTTGGTTAATGTGTGAATAGCATCAAATAATTTCTCTTCATAGAAACCATCCCTAGAAAATTCTTTAGGGATATATCGAACAGTTCTTTCTCGTGGAAATATATTTACCGCGGGTGTCCACGCGTGTTTGTTATGATCGATAATTTCAATTGGAGCTCCTCGCGATTGATATTTCGGTTCGTATAATACTTCTCCGGTTATTGTCGCTACCGATATTGGAAATTTTAATAATGCTTCTAATTTAGCTATATCGGAAATCGTTGCCCCGCGTTGTTTCACTGTTAGTTCCCATTCGGTTATTTTTTTTCTTCGTAGATCAGTTAATTTGTTTCCCCGGGATGCATTTGTGAAGTGTTCTATTAACCGTGTTGCTACACAATTAAGTGGCAAAGCCACTGATGATGAAAACATCGGAGCTAGTTTTACAATACTTGGCTTATCATTTAGCTGATATATTCCGTAAACAACTGCTGTTACAGGGTAAGATTTCTCATAGTATGGTTTGTCAATTCCAGTTAGAATTCCTGGTTTGGAATCTCTACTCACAATAACAGTTTTTTTATCCTTAAGGATTGGGTCAAATTTATCTCTGATAATCCATTCACCTTCCTCTTCGATAATAAATTTTATTCTAAAAAAATACCTCCGTTGGGATTTCTTGCCAAGGTGTGAAAGTATCTCAGCTGCTCTTATATCATTCATAGTAGCATCAATTACAGGTACATTGACATCTTCATCAATAATTCGAAATGTCGACCACGTATGAGATGCTCCATCACGCTTAAACTCATTAAAACAGTCGCTGATTTTACTCAATAGTGGTTTATCATCTACTAGACTTTTAGGTATATCAGAAATTCTATCGAGATTAAATCTAACATTTTTCCAAGGAGTAATTTTCGATAATCTCTTGAACTCCTTCATATTATAATTAAAACAAGTATTTAAATAAGAAAATTTTTATATAATGAATCATTGCAAATGGCTTATGATTGGATCAAAGACTCCGTGTAACAAATCATGTAGAAATGAATTCTGTGGGTATCATATGCAGAGTGTAAGAAACGGTTCGGAGGGACCTCTACCATGCTTGCATTGTGGGGTAGGTGTAAGAGGCAAGTCGCAGTTATGCGTAAATTGCGGGGGTAAGCGTTATAGAGAGTTAAAACGTTATTATGACAAGCGAAGAATCAAAAATCCTAACGACGTCAATGACAACGTCAATGGCAAAATCATAAAAACTACGGCTGATTATATAAAAAGATTTGCTAATGTTATAATTCAGCCAATTAACGAATTAAACAAATAGATATATTATATATACAAATGAGCCAAGAATTTCAAAGACATCCTGTTATTAAAAATTACGAAGCTTCTCGTGAAGGTGTTGTTAGACACAGTAAAAATAAGAAATCTGTTGGGTGTGATAATGGTATGGGATATTTGAGGTTTGGGGGGAATAAGAAATATCTCAATCATCGTTTCGTCTATGAAGTATTTAACGGATTGATCAATGATGACCTTGTTATTGATCACATTGATCGAATTAAGACTAATAATTCCTTATCGAATTTACAAGCTATTTCACAACGTGAAAACACAAAACGAGGTGGGACTGGAAAATACTCGAAAAATGCTAGACCAGTAAAAGCGATCACTGACAACAAGGAAAAAATATTTCCGTCTATTACTTCAGCTGGTAAGTATTTCGATATTTGCCCACCCTCGGTACAAAAAGTGGCAGAGAATAAAACTAAAACCGCTTTTTCAAAACGCTTTAATAATAAAATTCAATTTACTTACGTAACTGTATAATCTGAAATCTTACGGATTTCACGGGAAATAACTCCGTTAGGTATAACGCGTGTGAAATCCGTAGGATTTCCACCAATGACAGAGTTACGGATCTTAAACACGGAAATACTAGCGTTGGAAAATCTTCGATTTTTCATTGGTTGTTATAATTACATAAATCTAAACAAAACACAATCAATTTTGTCTTTTTTCAAGTATTAACAGAACTGTTTTATAGACACGTCGTATTTAAACATTTTTTTTAATGTCTGTTTCAAGTATTATGCGTGTTTTCAACGTTGTCAGTGATCGCTAATAAACAAACAAATAATTACAATCACTACACCTCTTTTATATCACCTCGTCGTAATGAGTGTATATATACAAATTCGTCTTTATTATAATTGGGCATTTAGCCGAAATTCAAGTGTAAACAAAACCACACCGTCACACGTGGTATGAACGTTATTATTGACATTCAAAACCAAAGTTTCGATTTTGCGGTTTTGTTTACACTTGAATGTAGAATAGCCCGCGTCATCCATTGTCATTGTTCACCTATAATCTATTGTTGTACCGTCCTATGTGTATATAAACGCCTACCACACTAGATCAGGGGTTATTGTGCCGTCGTCATCCATTGTCATTGAAATCAATTCATTCATTGTGTCACCTATAATCTATTGTTGTGTGTTTGTCGGTTGTAACCGTTAAGCGCGCTGCTTGATGTATAAAACACCAAGGGGGTTCAAAACGGTGAATGTGCCGTCGTCATTCATTATATATAATCATAATCACCTATAATCGCATTAAGCTTCTGGGTATACTAAGATGATCAACACCTTAGTGTATCCAGAATTCATTTTGAAAATACTTTGTATTTTTAATTCTAAAGAATTTTCATATTTTGTATTTAAACAAATATATTTTTATATAATATGAATATTGAAAATCTCAAATTGATTATTATTGAAATCAACAAGCTGAAGGATCAAAATATAAAATTATGTTCAGGTTTGGATTGTGATCAAATTATGACCGATTTCGAGGATATACAATTTGCAGAACAGACGGGGAAATACGTCCTAGCGAAAAAATATTTTTTAATTAAAAAGATCCAAAAGCTTATACGTGAAAGTTTAGTCAATACTGAAGATATTAGTGTATTCGTACCATTATGTAGCATCGTTGAACGTGTACGAAAGCAATTAGGCTTAGAATATGAACAAAAGAGGTTTATTAATTGTAAAGTGAGACAATTAAAAATGTTAATGGAAAACTCTGAAGGTGATGAACCCCACGCGTAGAGAGCCTCCTTTGTTTGTATAACCAGTACGGTATAAATCACACTATGAGGAAGTAAAATTATGTGTGTGTAACAACAAGGAAGTATTAAAATACTTTGCATTTTTAGGTTAGTGATTTCTTTCGAAATGATTTGCATTTCTAAAATCCTTTGGATTTTTTAATTAAAAATTACAATGAAATGCTTTGCATTTGATATCCAAAGGATTTTTTAATTTGACAATTAGTGATACTCTTTTAATAATGATAGGACAATCATTAACTACACGGAACACTAAAGAAAGACTTGAAGCTCTTAAGAAAATATTACCCCTTCGTGATCGTATACGTGAAAAACTTCAACAACGGCAATTATTTCAGACTGACTTCACAGAGGATACAGAACAACTCTTCAAACCTATTGTTAGTGCAACTGAGGGTGTGAAAACAGCAACTGAACGGGCGATATACGGAGATGTCCCTAAAGAAGGTCCTAGAACAGAGAAGCCTCTTCTCCCTGTGTTGGAGAAAATAGCAAAACGAACTAAACAAACGAAACAAGCTGTACAAATACTTCCAGGTGAAATCGCAGGGGAGATGGAACTACAACGACAGCAAGAACAAGAAGAACGAGAAGAACTACAACGACAGCAAGAACAAGAAGAACGAGAAGAACTACAACGACAGCAAGAACAAGAAGAACGAGAAGAACTACAACGACAGCAAGAACAAGAAGAAGAAGAACCTGAAGAAGAAGAAGAAGGCGCAGTTTCCACGAAGAGTCGTGTTTCCTTTATAGACAAATTCAAACCTGAGATTGTATCACATATACAAGAATTTCAATTTGAAAAACCCAACGATTATACCGCCTTTGGTGAGTTTGCTGTCAAGAGATATATTATAAAAGGGGAAATTCTCAAAGACGAGTATAAAAAAAGTAAAATACCAAAAGATGAGTGGTATGATTGGTTGTATAAAACGAAGAAGAATATTAGGAGTCTTACTGAGAGGAGGAAGGAAGAACAGTCGTATATATACTTTCAGAATGGAATTAAGGAAGGAGTAAAAAAAGCTAAATCAGACCCTGAATTTCTTAGATTACCAAAACAATCAAAACCCGGTTCAGAAATAAAAACACAAGGTGCAACTGGTATCACTGAAAAAAAAGGCAGTGGTTTAGTTGGAAACTCTTCGAGTTTCTGCCCTGGTAATATTCTTGGTGATATAGCACGATTAGAAGTACTTGTAGGAGGAAAACGAGCTGGGAATAACTCACTGGAAATAATCAATGAAGCAGCTGATATCTGTAGGAGGTTATTTCAAGGTGGTATCATGGATATTGCAACATATAGAGATTTTATTGAAGAGCTAGCTGAAAATTCTCATGGTTATCATAGCGACTGAAATTACACTAGTGTTAGATAAATAGCATTTGAAAACACTAGCATTTGGAAATGCTTTAGTATTTGGAAACACTAGTGTTTCTATATAGAGAATGATCATACACTACAACCATGATAAACCAACTAGTGTCTACGTGGTAAACTCACGATTGCCAAAATACCGAGCATACTATGGAGATGGTCTCGGTAATACTATAATGGGATTATTTTCAAGAATGGCTCCAAAAGTGGCTCCGTTTGCAAAACAATTATCAATGAAAGCAATTGATGTTATCCGAGATAAGGGTATTAGCGCTGTTGGTGATCTTGCTAGTAAGGCATTTTCAGCCGCTAAGGATAAACTAACAGCGCTAGTTCGACGTAGAAATTTTTCAAAACCTAGAAACATTAACGCAAGCGTTTTACCATCTACCACGGTAATGCCTGCTAGTGTTAGTAAGATTATAAATAATGCAGTAGATGAAAAACTACAGTCAATGATTCAGGATAATATAACAGCAAATATGATAGCGGGAAGTGGTTTTAAGAAGATTCGACAGAAACGTTAGAAATATTTATTTGAACAGGATTTCCAATTATTATAGTTATTGTAGAAATGCTAGCATTTCTTACATTAATGTTAGAAATATTTGTGTTTCTATTTATTTGAATAGGATTCTCAGTTGTTATGGTTATTGTAGAAATGCTAGCATTTCTTACGGTAGCGTTTCTAATGCTAACATCAGAATCAGAATCACTTGTGTTAGAAATACTTGTATCAGAATCACTTGTGATTCTACTTACGCTATCTTCATTATCATCAGCATTTTCAGATATTTTCATCATCATTATTAATACACCCAAATAAATAATTAGTTTATAAAAATTATTTTTATATTATAAAATATTTATTTTTTGCTAATTTTGTTAGATTTTTTACTTTTTTTTACTCATTTTTCTAGTGTTTTTACTCATTTTTCTAGTGTTTTTATGCAATTCATCGACAAAATTTCATGAAAATCGAGGATGAAAATCCAAGGAATTCATTTAGAGAAAATCGATTTTGATCAGATTTTTTATCCTGTGAGGCTAAAATTATGTTGTTTCATCGAATTTTCGATGTTTTTTCTTATTAATTTTGTATTGTTTTTTGGCTAATCCGTCGACATAATTTCATGAAATCGATTTTCTCTAAATGAATTCCTGGGGTTTTCATATGAAACTATTTTAAAATAATTTCAAAATTCTTTCAGAATTTTTGATTTAGACCATCGGATATATAATAAAAATGTTCAAACAAAACCCTGATGTTGCATTTGACATGGAAGCCCCAGTGCTTAAAGATACTTCTGTACGCGATTATCAATTTTTTGCTTATCACGCAGTACAACCTAATCTTCGAGGAAGAATTGAACTTCAAGTTCATGATACTAGTAAATACTTTTTACCCGCTGAAGCCTTTATTGAAGTCGAAGGTGAACTTTTACAGTATAATGATACAGCATATGCAGTTGATCCAGCTATCCAAGTTGGTTTTGTTAATAATGGTATCATGGCATTATTTGAAAGTGCTAGATATCTCATTGATGGAAAAGAAATCGAATCTATTGAACGTGAAGTTGATGTAGCAACAACAATACTAGGGCTAGCAAGATACTCTGACGATTATACAAGATCGGCCGGTCCATCTATGATGTTTGCAAAGGATATTACTGATAATGCTAGTGGTACTCAGTATCTAATAAGAAGACCACAGAATCGTGCTGATCCTGCTGCTAATTTTGAGGTTACTGGTGTTGGTGCTGGTGCTGTTGCTGTTGGTATTGAAGATATGATTATAAATACTCTTCCTAGTTACAATCTAGGATTTGCAACACGAGCAGCAACGTTACAAGGAGATCGTCGACGATTTTCATGTGCGATTCCGTTGCATCACATATTTGGATTTTGTAGAAACGTCAGAAAAGTTATTTATGGAGTAAAGCATACTGTAGCACTAGTGAGAAAGGGTGATGATAATAATGCAATCTGGCGCGCTGCTGGCATTGCCGCTGGTAAAGTAATTTTATCAAAACTAACATTATGGATGCCAGTATTAACTCCATCATTGTCAGTAGAACCACGGTTGCTATCATTTATGGATCAAGGGGGAAAGAGATTATTAAGCTGGTTGACAACGTCCACAGATACCATGGATTCTAATATTGATGGTACACTTACATGGCATTTGGCAGCACGACAGGGTGTTTCAGCTCCACGGCATATTTTTATTGCTCTACAGGATAAAGCGCGATTGGATAATCAAGAACATTCCCATATGATATTTGATCAAATCGGATGTAATGAAGTTTCACTAAAAATAAACGGACAACAAGAACCATCAGAGGATATACAACTTAACTATGAAAATAACCACATTGCACGAGTTTATCATCGATTGCTATCATTTATGGGACGTGATCAAAATGTAGATACTGGTCTACAAATATCACAATTGGATTTTAAAGGTCTGTATCCGATTTATTACTTTTCGTTGGAACATCTTGACTTGATGAAACAGTCCGTAGTTGATATACACTTCCGAGCTCGTGTAACCCGTCCTGGTGGTATTGCTAATTATAGAGTGGTTGCTGTCATTCTCAGTGATAAGTCAATGATACTCGAGGGTGTTGGTGGACGAATGAGACTGGTAGATGCACCAGTGGAAAATATTTGATTGTAAATTACTTTGCAATTTCAGAAATGCTTAAAAATTGCTGTGCAATTTGAATTTCTAATTTAGAATCAATCTGTTTTGTATAATGTCGTATAGTAATATCAATGTTACGTTGACACCTGGTCAACTAAAAAAATTACAATCCAAATCAGCTAAGCAATGTGGAACCACAATAACGCTGAAACCTAATCAAATGAATGGCGGGGTAAATAAACTATCGCTGACGAAAACTCAAACTAATCATTTTAATAAAGCGCTGAAAGAAAAAAAAGGAGTTCAGGTTACTCTTTCTACGAGCGCGATTAAAAACATGGAAAAGACTGGTGGTATATTCCCGTTGTTAGGGTTGATTGCAGGGTTGATTGCCGCAGCAGCCCCAGCGGTAGCGAAGGCAGCAGCATTAGGAGCCGTTGGTACCGCGGCAGGAATGGCACTAAAGAAAGCAACAGGCGGATCCATCCGCAGATCCACTCGTGGATCTGGTAAAAAAAAAGGAAAGGGTCTAAGACTACCAGGAACCCCGTATTCATGGTACAGCGGAAAGGGTCTTCGAATTCCAGGAACGATATAGTTCCGAAATCTTCGATTTCCAAATCTGTGGTTAAGGAACCGATGGTTCCCATGTCCAATTTTGATTTAATTAATGCCGCTAAAAAACTAGCGATAAAAAACTTCAGAGGTGTTTTTATGAGAGATCAGTTACCGACACAACCAAATGATATTGAAACCGGTATTATTAATCTAGATAACAGCGATGGACCTGGAACACATTGGGTTTGTTACGCGATTGATCCTCGTGGGATTGTTTATTTCGATTCATATGGATTAGCGCCGCCAAAAGAATTTATGCGTTATATTAAGAAATTTAAAAGATTTCCAATTTTTTATTCTACACTACCAACACAAACGTTGAATGACCCACCAATATGCGGTCGAGAAGTATTAAATGTCCTTAATGCTATTTCGAAAGAATCTTTAAAACCACCTCATGTAGTGGTAAATGAGTATACTAGCGGTAGAAACGCTAGCGTTTCTCGGATTAGAAATCCATAGGATTTAAATGATAAAAAGATTTCTATAATAATGATTGATATTTGGGGACGACCTTTATCATCGCTGAAAAAACTTGATAGTGGAGTTGAAACTGTTGATAACAAGGATATTAAAAAACTAATCGAAGATGAAATAACTGAAATATTAAACCTAGCAAATGTTGATCCTGGTGAAATAGTTGTATTTCAAGATCGTCAGGGTAAATTGAAAAGTAGTAATATCTCTCTTAATGATATTTTGGTTAAACAACGAGACGCAGCAGAGGATACTATCGCGTTATTTTCTGATGGGGGTAAACTCAAACCAGGTGTACTTGTTTCAACGATTACGGATAAATTAGCAACATATGATAACACAGTGAATTCATTAAAATCACTAAGCGATAAATATGACGATCATATAGTTGCATTTAACTGGTTTCGTGAAACACAAAAAAATACAATTGACCAAATTGACAAACCCATACTAGAATTTTTTGGAAATCCACCAGTAACCACACCAAAACTCACCGTAATAAAAGATTCTATGTTAGAACTAGCAACTCTTCAATCCGAATATGAAAAACACGTGAAACTATTTATGACGTTTCGTAAAAACCTCATGGACAAGTTTATTGGGAGCCCATTTGATAAAATTGAAATAACCCTTCCTGATATTAAAAAATCCATCGATGAGCTTAAAAAATTCAACAACGCAATAAAGGATGATGCAACGAGGATGATAAGCGTTGTTGAAAAAGTAAAAATTCCTCATGATAAATCTATCGTCAACAACGTAGTACACACGATTCAACACGGATCATTTATGTGGACTCCCACAAACAACATTTTAAACATAACCGCAGCAGTCAAGGGTATTTATCGATTAACAATAGTATCACCGAATCAGTTTAATATATCATCAAGTAGTTCATCTGGAGTCAATAATACGGTATCAACGATAATCGACAAGGATACAACTGAACAATTCACGATAACGACTACAGATAAAAATCTAGTCAAGGTTTCAGTAACGTGGTACGTAGAATTCGTAGTGGATTTAAGTAAACAATTAAATTGATTTAAAAATTCTTTCAAAATTTTGAATTGAAAATGCTAGCGCTTTTAAAATAAAATGACCCCATCATCGAATCAGTATCGCTATGATCAAGTCAGAGAATTTCAAACTAAACTCAGTTCTCTCTGTGAGGAGTATCAAATAAAAATAAAAAAATATCAACGAAGAATAACCGCAGTTGATGTCACTGTGTATTCAGTATCGGGAATAATCACGGCGGCTGGAATAATACTGTCTTCGGTTACTATGATTGCTCCGGTTGTAGTACCAATAGCTGTTTCTTCGATAGCTACAATTGCGGGTATATTAACCGGGATCACAAAAAAACTATCATCGTGTAGCCAGAGTAAACTACACAATTATGTAATAAAATTTCATATTGCATCTGCCGGTTACTCGCAATTGTCCTCGTTGATATCATCGTCGTTGGATGACACAACAATATCAGATAGCGAATTCTCAACTATGGCTCAATTGTATAAATCAACAATGCTGAAATTAGAGCAGAATAATAATAATAATAATGTCGTCGCAAGAACTACTTCAACAAATAGTAACAAATACAACACCGGTGAAAACAAGCATGATATCAATAACATCAATAAACCCCGAATTCAGTGTGAATTTTCCAATTCCCGTTCCCATGAGCGAGATCGCATTAGCAAAACTACGAGTATATCATAGCTGGCCTAATATTAGATCGAAAGCATTTGGTGGTCAACAACCGAATAATTCCTTGGTATTTGCAAACAAGAATCGTGAAGACGGAACACCAGATTGGCAGGTTGTTTCTATACCAACAGGATCATACCAAATCGAACAGATCAATGCTGAATTTCAACGAAGAATAAAATCTCTCACCAGAAAAGAATCGAAAATCGCTATAACAGTTCATGAACCAACACTATCATCTGCGATCGAGATAAATACAGAAGGATACGTTGTAGATATTTATCAGAGTTCTATAAGATCAGTGTTAGGATGGCCTGAATTACCACCGGATAACTCGCGAGAAAATTCGAAGGATTTTCCACCCGAACCTAAAAAATCCGATTATATCACCGACAAAATAAAGCCCGTCAATGAAGTCAAGAGTTATCAAGATTATGCTCCTAATAAATTCTTTAATAAAGAAATTTTTGAATCAATTTATGTTCCTCTCATTAACGGAAATTTCACAGCAATGAATAATGATTTTTCACTACTGCTAATATCTATTAAATCCGGCTCTCTCACCAAGGATGAATTTATCAACGTCGTAGAAACGGGTAATAAAATCATCGACGATATGAAAATATTTCACTCGAAAATTATTCAAGAAGTATTAAATGAAGAGATCTTACATGATAAGTTTGCGGATCTATACAATATTAATAAAACGGAGATTAAAGATTTTAAAATCCCTGGATATAATCCGGATAAACTAAAGAAACAACTTGACGATGCTATTAATATTGGGTTTAAAAGAATCCACGATAATTGGAAAAAATCAAAGAATCCTACAGCAAATATTCTGAAATTTAATAATGATCCAGAAGGCGGCGGTAGACATATTGCTCCGAACAATGTGAATATTTCAACAGTGATTGCGCTCAATTTAGTATGTGATGTTATTGAAGGAAGCTATCAAATAAATCTCGAACAATCAAATCAAGCTCAGCAGGGTTATATTTTATACTCATTTACACCAACAGCTCCTCCAGGATTTTTAATTATTGAAAATCCAACTAATCCTGTCTACATGCAATGCCATAATAATTTATTAACAAGAATTAATTTTAAACTCACTGACCAATCTAATAATCTGATTGATTTACGAGGTGAGGTTTTGCAAATTAGTTTATTTGTGAAATCTTAAAGATTTTCATCGTAAAAAAAATTGTTAGCGCATTAGCAGCCGAGGAGGTGAACGTCAACTAAATGGCGTCTTTTTTTTTTACCAAATGGACCCTTCTAGTTAATATTTATTAGGTCTATTTGACAAATTAGGACTTCCTAGTAAATATTAACTAGAAGGGTTTATTTGACAAATTGAGAACTTCCTAGTAAATATTAACTAGAAGGGTTTATTTGATAAATTGAGAACTTCCTAGTAAATATTAACTAGAAGGAAGCATCGTTGACGTCTAAAAAGCTGGTCTGTTCACCCACTCTGCTGCTACATGTAATTGTAAGTACATGTAATTGTAAGTACATGTAATTGTAATTGTAAGTACATGTAATTGTAAGTACATGTAATTGTAAGTATATGTAATTAATTTTAAGTACATGTAATAGTAAGTACATGTAATGGTAAGTACATGTAATAGTAAGTACATGTAATTGTAAGTACATGTAATTGCAATATTTCTGCTCATCCATGTGCAAACCTTTGAGTACCAACTAGGAGTTTTATGTTCACTTTAAAAGTTGGATGTATCTTTTCTTTGATGAATTGTGTCTATAAAACAGTTATGTTTTTAGCACCAAATTCTCCTTTCACTAGTGTAACGTAGTCGAGCCAACCCTTTGAGATTAGGTTGGGTTTTGAAGAAATAACAAACACGTTTGTTCAAATAAAAACTTATATTATAAAAACAAATCATCATGATAGGTATATATATATAATGAGCACACAATACACACACAAATGAATCTACTACCCGACGGTAGTCATACACTATAGTACTATATATATATATGTGAATCATACACTACTGTATTATATCCATAGTCATACACTACTGTATTATCTATCTATAGTCATACACTACTGTATTATATATCCATAGTCATACACTACTGTATTATATATCCATAGTCATACACTACTGTATTATATATCCATAGTCATACACTACTGTATTATCTATCTATAGTCATACACTACTGTATTATATATCCATAGCGTAGTATGACATTGACCATTGATACGATATTCGTAATCCACGCAACATAGTCAGTAAATCAAATCACAAGGTTTGAGTGACTATAATGATACTATTTGTGTCACACACACAAAATATAATCAATAAAAACCAAACAATCCTATCCAATTGACTAAACACGCTATTCGTGTTTTACATAAATAGTCAAAAAGCAAACGGAGGATTCTATTGACTACAAACACGCTATTCGTGTTTTACATAAAAGTAGTCAACAAAACAAAACTGCAAGTGTTAACATTTCACTTCCCTCCGGTGCGACAGTAGTTCATAATCCGTCTCCATTCCACCGGTTACCATTGGCCTTGAATACTCATCTATTCACACGACCGGCGAGCTGAATATAAAAAATCGACAATTTTCCAAAATAATAAAAATGAATTTACGCAATACATAAAAACTAACGTGCTATTCCAAAACTGAATATTCAACTGAAACAATAAACCAAAAAGGAATGTATTTAACTCACCCAACTCTTTGGCTCTAAAATCCGACAAATGTAACGTTTAGAGGTCTGCTCTAATGTCCACTGTGTCTTAAAAAGACCCTGCACTGTACTTATATATTAGTCGGCCGTACTTGTAAAAAAGTAATTCGCGTGAATTATCCGCGCGGCACGTGCAACTCGCTGTATAGGACAATTCACGTTGAGGAGTATGGTGTACCCTCTGCGCCATATCGGATATTGCGTAACGAGCTTAAAAACAATAATTCATGAAATACAGAACGTCGACAAACACATTATATGACAAAATTAATGCTTAAAATATAGCTTAGAGGAGTATAGTGTATCCTCTATGCCATATCGGGCATTTCGTAACACACCTCCCCCCTAAAAAAGTATATTTACTTTAAAAACCACGAAATTACACGATACCGGTAACTAGATAATCAATGTCTACTGTGATAATCCGCACCTACATTTTCCGTACCTTTGATTGCCTCGATTCGGAATCTGTAAGGTTGTAACAACAAGGCCCATCGCATCAACCGTGAATTATTAATCTTTGCCTTATTGAGGTAAAGTAGAGGCTGATGATCTGTTTCCAGATTGAATTCTCGGCCCTGGAGGTAGGTTTGGAATTTATCTATTCCCCACACTACTGCTAAACACTCTTTCTCTATTACCGAGAAATTCTTTTCTCTTGGAAGTAATTTCCTGCTGGCGTAGGCGACTGGGAGCTTGATTCCATCTTGTTCCTGTAATAAAACCGCCCCTACTCCCAACTCTGAAGCATCGGTTCTTAAAATGAATGTTTTGTTCAGTTCGGGCAACTTCCTTTTCTATGATATCTTTGGATGCATGTGGCATTGGGTACCCCTTGACTCGAAATGGTTCATGCGATGTAAGTTTAATCCTATGCTCTAGCACATCTGTCTTACCAGGTTTGTTCGAGAACACATCGGGATAGTCATTGACGAAATCCTGAGCCTGCTTTCTCTGTTTCTCAGTCAGATCGGGACTCGTATTGAATACCGTCTTTCCCATGTCGCACTCCAGTAACCCACTCAAATTAAGACCTGGAACTGACTCTTGTTCCTCATCCTCCTCAATGATGGCTACCTCGACCACGTTTAAAATTCCTTGGTCTGGCTTTGCATTTGTCCGATCGTAGTATCGTTTCAATAAATTAGCATGAAACATACAGGACTTTCCACCTACATCGATGGTATAATCCATGCCTCCCTTTTCATCTATGATGGTATATGGACCTTTCCATTGTAACATCAATTTGTTTCTCTCGGTTGGCAAGAGAACCAAAACTCTGTCACCCTTTTTAAATTTTCTATCACGCGCTTTTGAATCATAGTAGCGAGCTGCACGACTACTAGCTTGCCTTAACGTTTCATGGGCTATTGCACAAGTCTCTCTCAACTTGTCCTTCAAATCACATACGTACTGGTATGTCGTTCGAATCTCGTCATCTGTTTTGTCATCTGACCATAATTGTCTTAAAATTTTCATTGGCCCTCGCACCGTTCTTCCGTATAAAAGTTCAAATGGTGAAAACCCTAGACTCTCCTGAGGAACCTCTCGATATGCAAATAATACTGCGTGGAGATATCTATCCCAATCGTTCGGACGCTCTGCACACATCCGTCGCAACATTTGTTTGAGTGTTCCATTTAACTTCTCAACCAGCCCGTTGCACATTGGGTGATATGGAGTTGTCCATAATTGTTTGATTGATAGAAGCCTACTAACTTCTGCCATGAGTTCTGATGTGAACTGTGACCCACAGTCTGTCAGAATCTCTTCCGGAATCCCTAATCTACTGAACATCTCTACTAAGGTTTCGGCTACTCGCTCAGTTTTGATGGATGGTAGAGCGACGGCTTCCGGATACCTGGTTGCATAATCAACCATAGTCAAGATGTACCTATTCTTGCGGTCTGTAAGAGGTGATAATGGACCAACAATATCTATCGCCACGCGTTTGAACGGAGTTTCAATTAACGGCATTTTACCGATAGGCACGCGTTTCACTTTCCCTTTGTACTGCGTTTTCTGACAAATGTCGCATGATCTGCAATACCTAGTTACCTCACCGTGAACCCCTGGCCAATGAAATTCTGCACATACACGGTCTTTGGTTTTTGTAGAACCCAGGTGACCCCCCATCGTCGACTCATGTGCTAACTTCAACACATGCGGTCTATAGTTCCGAGGCACTACTACCTGTGTAAACCGTCGACCTTCACGAGTAGTATGCTCCCTATGCAAGACATTATTGAGATATTTGAACCTGTAGCTACCCCCACCTTTACATTTCATGACTTCCCCTAACGCGGCTTTATTTTTGATTATCGACAACGACTCGTCTTCATTTTGCTCTTTAATTAGTGTCCTTTTATCTATCATCGGTATGGCATCTGGTACTTTTAATTTTGACAAAGGCTTCTTACTCTTAGATATATGTGACCTAGTTTCAGCAGCCATGGAAGTTGGAACATCTGCCACTGCTTTGCCTGGCACAACGAAATTCGCTACCCCTTCTATATTACCTACAATCAGATCATACAGAGGTCGCT
The DNA here is from genome assembly GCA_029339505.1 of Unio delphinus. Taxonomy (NCBI): domain Eukaryota; kingdom Metazoa; phylum Mollusca; class Bivalvia; order Unionida; family Unionidae; genus Unio; species Unio delphinus. Next base: position 6,737,699 of record JAQISU010000160.1, read on the forward strand.
TTACACAACATGCTGTCACTGTGCCTGTCAAATAAGGTGTTTCGATATGTACGCATGCAGTCGGCACTTGTACTGCGGTATTATCCATCAATCTGACAGATACCGTTTCCCCAAGATATTGATCCGGCCTTACCAGACTTTGCTTAACAACTACTGTATTACACCCCGTGTCTCTAAGTACTGAGGCCATAACCCCATTCACTAATCCCTCACACTGTATTGATACGTTTGATGCATTTTGATTGGAGCCACTCTTATTACTCTCTACACAAGCTGAAGAGCCTACCATATACGATACCCCTACCGCCTTTGGTAAATCCTTTTTACGCTTCGGACATGCACTAGACATATGACCCCACTCCCCGCAACTGAAACATTGTTTTCTCTGTCTATCTTGACTTCTAGGTCCCCTCTGATCTAACCTGACTAACTCACCCTTTTGGTTTTGAGGTAAACCCCTCCCAAAATTAGTTTTATCTGAATTGACCTGCTTACTTTCCTTAGGACCCCTCGTGTCCCGGACTATCACGTTTATAACCCCTCCGTGCGCATCAGCGAAAATATCTGCTTGTTTTGCCATCTCGCTTGACTTATTAATGGTTTTCTCTTTTAAGTATTGGAATAGTTCCTTACTACATACTGCAAGCAATTGATCTCTGACAAGAAAATCACATACTGCTTCGTAAGTTTTTGCGACTCCCCCGCAAGCTAACCAACGGAATAGGTAATTAGATATCCGGTATACGAATTGATCAAAGTTTTCTCCCTTTTCTGGCTTACTAGAACGGAATTTTTCCCTGAAACCCTTTTCAGTAAGTTCAAACCTTTTCAGTAACGCATCCTTTAACAAATCGTAATTAGATGCCTCTGCACTTGGTATCCTTGAATACACTTCTAAAGCCCTACCTTTCAATAAAGTGCTAAGGTGTAATGCCCAATCTTCTTTTCGGAGATTTTGCGCAGTAGCATATCTTTCAAATCTCAACAGGTAACTATCTAAGTCATCTTTATATTCTTCAAATGCTGGAAGTTGTGCTTTTTTGAATTTACTCGATTGAAATACCCTATCGTTCTCTAGTCTAGACCTTTCTAACTCCAGCTTTTCCCTTTCGATCCGCGCACTAACTTCTAATTTCTCGCGCTCTGCTTCCTGTTCACGTTGAAACTTCTCCTTTTCGATGCGTGCGTTTAGTTCTAGTTTTTCGCGTTCTTCCTCCCGTCTTTCCTGTATTCTTTCTTTTTCAACCTCCTCATAACCCAATTGCTTACCAAGCTCTAACAATTCCCTAGTGGACGACATGATTTTAGACAACCGTTCGCTTCAAACGAGCGTCACTAAATTAACTTGTTTATCTAAGGGAAGACCAAATTCAGTTTCGTTTACAATGAAATGTAAAATAGTATTTCTCAAAACACTCCTGTCTCAAAGGCTTTCCCCGACACTTGTTGGATATGAAAGCTCAAACTAACAATGCAAAAGTTTGCTCGGATAGAAAGTACAATCCCACCGTTGCCACCAAAATTGTAACGTAGTCGAGCCGACCCTTTGAGATTAGGTTGGGTTTTGAAGAAATAACAAACACGTTTGCTCAAATAAAACTTATATTATAAAAACAAATCATCATGATAGGTATATATATATAATGAGCACACAATACACACACAAATGAATCTACTACCCGACGGTAGTCATACACTATAGTACTATATATATATATATATGTGAATCATACACTACTGTATTATATCCATAGTCATACACTACTGTATTATCTATCTATAGTCATACACTACTGTATTATATATCCATAGTCATACACTACTGTATTATATATCCATAGTCATACACTACTGTATTATATATCCATAGTCATACACTACTGTATTATCTATCTATAGTCATACACTACTGTATTATATATCCATAGCGTAGTATGACATTGACCATTGATACGATATTCGTACTCCACGCAACATAGTCAGTAAATCAAATCACAAGGTTTGAGTGACTATAATGATACTATTTGTGTCACACACACAAAATATAATCAATAAAAACCAAACAATCCTATCCAATTGACTAAACACGCTATTCGTGTTTTACATAAATAGTCAAAAAGCAAACGGAGGGTTCTATTGACTACAAACACGCTATTCGTGTTTTACATAAAAGTAGTCAACAAAACAAAACTGCAAGTGTTAACATTTCACTTCCCTCCGGTGCGACAGTAGTTCATTATCCGTCTCCATTCCACCGGTTACCATTGGTCTTGAATACTCATCTATTCACACGACCGGCGAGCTGAATATAAAAAATCGACAATTTTCCAAAATAATAAAAATGAATTTACGCAATACATAAAAACTAATGTGCTATTCCGAAACTGAATATTCAACTGAAACAATAAACCAAAAAGGAATGTATTTAACTCACCCAACTCTTTGGCTCTAAAATCCAACAAATGTAACGTTTAGAGGTCTGCTCTAATGTCCACTGTGTCTTAAAAAGACCCTGCACTGTACTTATATATTAGTCGGCCGTACTTGTAAAAAAGTAATTCGCGTGAATTATCCACGCGGCACGTGCAACTCGCTGTATAGGACAATTCACGTTGAGGAGTATGGTGTACCCTCTACGCCATATCGGATATTGCGTAACGAGCTTAAAAACAATAATTCATGAAATACAGAACGTCGACAAACACATTATATGACAAAATTAATGCTTAAAATATAGCTTAGAGGAGTATAGTGTATCCTCTATGCCATATCGGGCATTTCGTAACAACTAGCTTTCCTTGGTCATATTTGTTGATTAGTTGGATTGTTTATTTTAGATTTTTAGATGCTTTGTTATCAACATAGTAATATTTATAATGGTGTTCAATTGCCCAGTTGACTGCAGGCTCTTGTATGGATAGCATTTTGAAGTCTTTTAACTCATTTATTTTTTAATCCAGACTTTTTATTAGCTAAAAAAGACATAATTAACTTGAAAATGGAAAGCATGTATATTTCTAATCAATGCCAAAATGTATGCAGGAGTTTTAGTCGCTGTATATTTTGATTGCAAGAAATAAGATGATATATACATGTAATATAAAAAGCCATTAAGAATTTCTTCTAAATATTTAAGACATAAAATCAATTTTCAGTAAAATATATTTTGTTAAAATGTTGATTTATCAAAGCAGTTAAGGCCTGTTTTTTTATATACCAGAGATGTGAAGACGCTGAATGTCTTCATGACCAAAAGTGACCTCCTTAAGTTGGGCGACTTTGGAATTTCGAAAATTCTTCAATCCAAGAGTGAAATGGCAGAAACTGTGAGTATTAAATGGATGCATTAGCAACATATATCTATAGTAAACAGTACCACCAAAGAAAAGGTTAGGGTGAGTAGGTGAGGAACACATTTATTTTTGTGAAAGTGTACTTTTCATTGTGATCCTAAGAGCCTCTAACAAAAGTGGTCACATTAGCCATAGGTGTCAGCAAAACATAATAAGCTGAATACACTTATGGAAGTACCTGAATTAAGGTAGTTAAAACATAGTTTCAGGTGCAAATAAACTTGAATTTTCCAAGGAAAAGTGACAGTAATAATTATGAGATACTCAAGGGAAGACAATGTGGTAGTTATAATTCACTGCAACATTTTGGTTTTTTAAAGCTGTAGTAAACACAAACATTTATTTACCCTTTCAAGATGAAATAGTCCGTATGCCAGATATTGCTTTCAGTTTGATTTACGGAGATTTGATGTAGTTTTCACCGCTATTAGCATATGAGAGATGATGTCACAGGCGTATACATTTTTACAGATTTACACACTTAGAAAGCATGAAAACTCCCATAAGTTATGTCAAAGTTGTGCATATAAAAATAAATGCTGTTCTGTATACAAATTTTTTTATTTAACTGTTAAGATAAACTGACATTCCACAGTTCACTGGTATCATGGATATCTCTACTCCAAAATGTATGTGATCTAGTAACTTGGTGTATGGTGTATATTCTGACATTTGAACAGCCAAGTTTAAACAAAAGGCTTATTTTCCCCACAATTTTTGAAAATATTTTACACAATTTTTGAAAATATTTACACAAGTTTTGAAAATATTTACACAAGTTTTGAAAATATTTACACAATTTAACACTAGTATTGGTGCTGTGATTCACATCCATTTTCCTGAACATTTTTCTCTCATTACCAATTCAATGGTTATATTTACAGTGGTGCTGTGAACAAAATATTTGATATGATGTATCCCTGGTCCTAAATGAAAACGGTTCCAATCTGATATTAAAAATGCACATCACAGCAGCTAATTTGAAAAAAAATTAATGTTATTACTGAAGAATATGAGAAATGGTTTCATTAAAAAGAAGAACTGATGTTAACCAATAGAGCATCCGACCCTTCAAGGGTCTCTTGTTACTGTCCAATATAGTGTACTCTTTTATTGAAATTCTGTCTTTTGGAGACATAGAGTGTACTGCCTTAAAGATGAGTTCACTTGGAAGATATAAGTACTCTTTATGGTACATTGAAATTTTCAGAAGATCCCATATACATTTCACTGACTTTATTTCAGTGACATTGATGAAACAATTTTATTTTTATTTTTTAATATAAGATTTAAATTAAAACCAGGTAAGATTTTGCTCAGTCTCTGAGAATTTATACTGCTATGATATACAAAGGTAAAAATTGATGTCATATTGATTACATCATAATGTAATGATGATGTCATTTCAAATGTTAGTCATCTTGTTAAATTATTGCTAGTTTTAACTAAGGTGGTCTATCTTATCAAAAGTCTGTCCCAGAGATCAGAAATGTCAGTTCAAAGTAACATCACTTTTGATTGGTTGAAACAAAATCTTGAGCAGAATGTCAGGATCAAGAGGCTTTTGATTTTATTTTAAGGCTTGGATATAAAATAATATTGATATGCATATTACTTTAAATATAATACAATCCCTGTTTAATACAATCCCAAAATACATTGCTTCAAAATATTTAACTTCTTTTTCAGTTTGTTGGAACATTGCTATACATGTCTCCAGAGCTTGTTAAGGGAGATAAGTAAGTATAAAACTAAAAATAAATATAAAAGATTTAATAAGTGAATGAGTGTTTCAGTTTCAAGGAATACAAGTGTGGGAATGTTAGGAAACTTGCCAGTAGCTTTCCAATTGGTTGGTGGTTCTCCCACGTTTTTTTTTCTTTCTTCCTCCACCAGTTATACTGGGTATAATCCATCCTGCACTGAAACATTGTCTTAACCCAGAACAACAACATTTTTCAAATGTGTGCTTAAGGTTATGAAGATGATGATCAAGTCTGTTTGAACTTGGGCAATTTCATTTATGGGGCAAACCTAGCAAATGTACTCAGAGCCTATGAGAAATTGTAAAAGCAATGGAATTCTGCAAAATAACTGCTTTTATATTAACATTTATATTTGATGAAGACAATAAGTATAACAATAGGTCTTCTGACATCTATTTTAGTTTGTCACCTTCCATGGATCTCAGCCAAAAAAGACTAGCCTTCTTTTAAATTGTTATAGTCAAGGTCAAGATCCATGATGATCTTTCAAGTCACATCAGTGATTCCCATCAAACTTTAACCTGGCTTTCTATAAGACATGCTGATCTTAAATACTGAATTATTATTAGATACATTGCAAGTCTTGGAATGTTGAGACCTTCTTTGGTGTGCATATCCTGCAGATCATTTCTCAGCATGTAATAAATGTTTGACAATGTCTTAGAGGTTGGCTCCATTCTTTTTTTACTGTTATGTTTCAGCAAAGGTGCATTGCCTATTCCCTATATAGAGAACCTTGTCATCAAGCATGCTCTCAGATCTAGTGCATGACACATGTACTCAATAACGAAACTCAGTGTTAATGTTCTAGTACCATGGCTGCTTTCTTTAGCCTTTGACTTGCAGAAAGTGATGCAGTGATGTGATGTCTGTGGTGCTAATTGGCCATTAAAAAGCCAACCTCAGATCCCAACTTCTGTCTTTCAACCACATAGTCTGCAGCCAGATCAAATAAGTAAAAAATTCAGAAATAGTCAAACCTTGTGCAGGCCCAGTGACCCAGAACTTGCCCTTTTTTCCCAGTGACCCAGAACTTGCCCTATTTTCTCAGTAACCCAGAACTTGCCCTATTTTCCCAGTGACCCAGAACTTGCCTTTTTCTCCAAGAAGGACTTAATAAGTATGGAAGACTCCTCTAAGGCATGCTAGATTGGATAACCTTTTTTAAATCCTTCTCTTCATTAATGACAGTGTCCCACATTAAGTGATAACAAGACACAGGAAGATAAAGACAGAATTGGACCAAGATTCTTTATTAAGTAGACTTCCATATCATCCTTTTCCAATGTCCTTGTAGAGTGAAACCTTCACTAGAGAATGGGACAGATGCAGCCCTGTTGACTCATGGCTCATGTAGGAATTAAACATGCTCCTTATGGAAAGGTTGTTGGAATTAATTTGTAACATACAGTGATTGGGATTTGTTTGCACATTTCCTAGATATAGGCATACTCGGCCAATACTTTTAAGCGGCTAGCTGAGTTTAGTATGGATATCCTCATATTGGTCCCCAGTGTCATTCAAATTGGAGATCTTGCTTGGGTCTATACCAGTACCATGCATCACTTCAGAATTGCCTTAATGTCTTTAAGACTGAACTACCATTACCTGGACAACATCCTCTAAACACATGTAGAGATCAACCAGATACATGAAATTCCTTGTTTTACTCTTGTTTGTCTCAGATTGTTGTCAATAGTGACAGTTCCTATCACATTTCACTTCAGTAGTTAATTCAACTCTGCATGGTATGCAAAACCCCAGCATTCTGAGTTCATCCCCCCCCCCCCTCAGAATTTGATGACCCTATTCTCACAGAGAGTCAAGTATTAGCACAAACGTTTTGGCTTAAGGCAGGAGTCATATAGTGAATGTCTTAATTTGTTTAAAACATTTTCACTTAAGGCAGGAGTCATATAGTGAATGGCTTAATTTGTTTAAAACATTTGACTTAAGGCAGGAGTCATATAGTGAATGGCTTAATTTGTTTAAAACATTTTGACATTATCTTGAAAATCTCTGTTAACATAGGATTTGACATGAATGGATGCCTGGAATAAATGACAACACAAATACAATGTGATGAATGATGGAAGTTTATGAAATGAATTAATACCGATATTTATATTTTCTGCAACATATTCTTTCAAGCTCCAAACATGCGATTACTTCAATTACTTCACACACACATTTGTTACATGTGAATGAATTTGTGACTTGTGAATGAATTTGTGACTTTATGGAACCTTATGACATGCAAAAATAATTCATACAATCATTCAAAAGTGGGGAAACAAAAAAAATGTGATTCATGTATTCAAATTGTGTAGACACATGATATCGTAAAAGAAAGATGTGATTCACTTAAACTCATGTAATCAAGGTCAGATTCTTATAATCTCATGTAATCAAGGTCAGATTCTTATAAACTCATGTAATCAAGGTCAGATTCTTATAAACTCATGTAATCAAGGTTAGATTCTTATAAACTCATGTAATCAAGGTCAGATTCTTATAAACTCATGTAATCAAGGTCAGATTCTTATAATCTCATGTAATCAAGGTCAGGTTTTTATAATTTCATGTAATCAAGATCAGATTTTTATAATCTCATGTAATCAAGGTCAGATTCTTATAAATTAATGTAATCAAGGTCAGATTCTTATAAACTCATGTAATCAAGGTCAGATTCTTATAATCTCATGTAATCAAGGTCAGGTTTTTACAATCTCATGTAATCAAGGTCAGATTTTTATAATCTCATGTAATCAAGGTCAGATTCTTATAAACTCATGTAATCAAGGTCAGATTCTTATAATCTCATTCATTTAATTGAAAGCAGCAGACATAATCTTTGAAAGTGATAATATCATGTTCTTATCTTAAACAAAATCCCAAGTTAACATTGTGTGCCTTGTTTTTTTTTCTTCATTCAACATATCCATTTGTATGTTAATCACATGTTAATTGATGTAATAATTAATCATTCATTCATTCCTTTTGTTCATTCAGTCATTATTTTGTTTAACCCAAAGCATTTCCTGGATAAGAGCCATACCACTATTAAACCTAATATTATCTTAGGAAAACTGGATTGTTGCTGTAAAGGGAGATAATAATATGAAAACAGCTGTTATGAATATTCTGTTGGAGTTAAAAACAACATCCAGCATGTCTTACTAAACTAATGATATTCTGTTGAATTTCTGTTGTTTCAGGTATGACTATAAGACAGATATCTGGTCTCTTGGATGTGTTGTGTTTGAGATTCTGACTCTCACACGAACATTTCAAGCATCTGTGAGTAGATTTGTTTTAGATTTGATCTCTGTTTGTGAATGAGTCCCTAGTGTTGAATAGCCTGGTGATGAAACTTGATTAGATAATTCGTTTTGTGATTTTGACTTATATGTGTAATTATTTAAGAACAGTAGTGTGATCTTGTTAATCAAATAATGTCTTTGATAATATTGAAATCAAATAAATATGTCAGATAAACAAGAATATCTTTACAAAATTATTTTTATTAATTGATCTCTTGAGTTGAGAGGGATAACTTCAGTCAGCCATCACATATTGGAAATTCTGATAGCTACCTGACAAATGCACTAATGTGTTTAGGTATACCTATCACTCTTTGCTGGTTGGTCAATCAATTTTTTAGTAGCCTAGTGGGTCTCAACTTTGAAGGTTAAACTATTTGCAGTTTCAAGTAATTTATAATGAATATCTCTTGTACAGTGTTTAAGCAGTTTTTACAATTAAGTTCAAATTCCACTATCAGGTGCCACATTATTTTTTCAATGGAATCGTCCAGATTTTAAAGATATATCTATGTTAATTAATCAGGTGCATTCTTGTTTCAACACATTATATGTTCAATGGAATTGTCCAGATTTTAAGGAAATATCTATGTTAATTAATCAGGTGCATTCTTGATTCAACACATTATTTGTTCAATGGAATTGTCCAGATTTTAAGGAAATAGCTTTGTTAATTAATCAGGTGCATTCTCAATTCAGCAATCATTAAAGCCAATTTATGATTACTGACTATGTGCAGTACTAATTTGATAATATGAATTCATAATAATATATAATAATAATAATAATTATAATAATATTTTTGAATATATTAGGAAAGGTTTTTTTTAAAATTGTGCTTAAAGAACGTTAGTTATCACATATCATTACAAATGCTTTTCTTTCTTGAAGATAAAGTCTGAGTTCAGATTCAATTCATTTTTATAGTGTTCATAATAGTCGTTTCAGCTCCAATATTGTTTTCATGATTATCACTTAATTCTCAGTTTAATTTACACTTGCTAATATAGACAGAGGTGATATGGATAGACCTGTTTAATTATTTTGGATATTAATATGACTGTTTAATATTTTGGATATTAATAGGTCTGTTTAATATTTTGGATATTAATATGCCTGTTTAATATTTTGGATATTAATATGTCTGTTTAATATTTTGGATCTTGAAAGGCCTGTTTAATATTTGGATATTAATATGTCTGTTTAATATTTTGGAAATTGATAGGCCTGTTAAATATTTTGGATATTAATAGATGCGTTTAATATTTTGGATATTAATAGGCCAGTTTATTATTTTGGATATTAATAGGTCTGTTTAATATTTTGGATATGGATAGAAGTATTTTGGATATTGATAGGCCTATTTATTATTTTGGATATTAATATGCCTGTTTAATATTTTGGATATTAATAGGTCTGTTTAATATTTTGGATATGGATAGAAGTATTTTGGATATTGATAGGCTTGTTTATTATTTTGGATATTAATCAGTTTGTTTAATATTTTGGATATTAATAGAACTGTTTAATATTTTGGATATTAATCAGTTTGTTTAATATTTTGGATATTAATAGACCTGTTTAATATTTTGGATATTAATAGACCTGTTTAATATTTTGGATATTAATAGACCTGTTTAATATTTTGGATATTAATAGACCTGTTTAATATTTTGGATATTAATATGCCTGTTTAATATTTTGGATCTTGAAAGGCCTGTTTAATATTTTGGATATTAATAGGCCTGTATAATATTTTGGATATTAATAGGCCTGTTTAATATTTGGATATGTATAGATGTGTTTATTATTTTGGATATTAATAGATGTGTTTAATATTTGGATATTAATAGATGTGTTTAATATTTTTATATTTCAATAATGAAACATAATGTCAAATATGAAGTCAGTACCTAAATTACCAAGTCACTTAAGTAAATGTTGATACCCCTGAGCATATTCAAATGTCAGTGTATAATACACAGTTAATGAATTGTGTCACATCAGTGTATTATACACAATCAGTGAATTGTGTCAGATCCGTGTATTATACAAAATTCTTGAATTGTGTCATGTCTGTGTATTTTACAAAATCAGTTAATGGTGTCCTTTCAGTTTGTATAAAAAATCAGTGAACTGTGTTCTATCAGTGTATTATACAAAATCAGTGAACTGTGCTCTGTCAGTGTGTTATACAAAATCATTTAATTGTTTCCTTTCAGTATGTATACAAAATCATTTAATTGTGTCCTTTCAGTGTGTTATACAAAATCATTTAATTGTGTCCTTTCAGTGTGTATACAAAATCATTTAATTGTGCCCTTTCAGTGTGTATATAAAATCATTTAATTGTGTCCTTTCAGTGTGTTATACAAAATCATTTAATTGTGTCCTTTCAGTGTGTTATACAAAATAGTTAATTGTGTCCTTTCATTGTGTTATACATAATCATTTAATTGTGTCCTTTCAGTGTGTATACAAAATCATTTAATTGTGTCCTTTCAGTGTGTTATACAAAATCATTTAATTGTGTCCTTTCAGTATGTTATACAAAATCATTTAATTGTGTCCTTTCAGTGTGTTATACAAAATCATTTAATTGTGTCCTTTCAGTGTATATACAAAATCATTAAATTGTGTCCTTTCAGTGTGTATACAAAATCATTTAATTGTGTCCTTTCAGTTTGTTATACAAAATCATTTAATTGTGTCCTTTCAGTGTGTTATACAAAATCATTTAGTTGTGTCCTTTCAGTGTGTTATACAAAATCATTTGTGCCTTTCTGTGTGTTTTTCCAAATAATTAATTGTGTCCTTTCATTGTGTTATACATAATCATTTAATTGTGTCCTTTCAGTGTGTATACAAAATCATTTAATTGTGTCCTTTCAGTGTGTTATACAAAATCATTTAATTGTGTCCTTTCAGTGTGTATACAAAATCATTTAATTGTGTCTTTTCAGTGTGTATATAAAATCATTTAATTGTTTCCTTTCAGTGTGTTATACAAAATCATTTAATTGTGTCCTTTCAGTGTGTATATAAAATCATTTAATTGCGTCCTTTCAGTGTGTTATACAAAATCATTTAATTGTGTCCTTTCAGTGTGTATATAAAATCATTTAATTGAGTCATTTCAGTGTGTTATACAAAATCTTTTAATTGTGTCCTTTCAGTGTGTATACAAAATTATTTAATTGTGTCCTTTCAGTGTGTATATAAAATCATTTAATTGTGTCCTTTCATTGTGTTATACAAAATCATTTAATTGTGTCCTTTCAGTGTGTATATAAAATAATTTAATTGTGTCCTTTCAGTGTGTTATAAAAAATCATTTAATTGTGTCCTTTCAGTGTGTTATACAAAATCATTTAATTGTGTCCTTTCAGTGTGTATATAAAATCATTTACTTGAGTCCTTTCAGTGTGTTATACAAAATCTTTTAATTGTGTCCTTCCAGTGTGTATACAAAATCATTTAATTGTGTCCTTTCAGTGTGTTATACAAAATCATTTAATTGTGTCCTTTCAGTGTGTATACAAAATCATTTAATTGTGTCCTTTCAGTGTGTATACAAAATCATTTAAATGTGTCCTTTCAGTGTGTATACAAAATCATTTAATTGTGTCCTTTCATTGTGTATACAAAATCATTTGTGTCCTTTCAGTGTGTTATACAAAATCATTTAATTGTGTCCTTTCAGTGTGTATAGTGGTACCTCGGGTTATGAACTTAATTCGTTCCAGAACTCGGTTCGTAACCTGAAACGTTCGTAACCCGAAACATTGAAATCAATGAAATAGAGACAATCCGTTTCAGGATGAAATGATCGTTCTTTTTTATTAACATCCAGTCGTTTACCTGACAAAACGCAAAGAATATGTGTACTTCACGTATTAAATAAAGAGAAAGAAAACAACCAAATAAATTAAATGTAAAATAAAAAAAGATTTAGTCCATCTTTCTTACCAAGAAAACAATCATGGGAAATTTGTTTGCTATTCTGAATCATTAGTTTCAGGAGTTTCTTGCTGCTGTTTCTTGGCAGCCAACTGGGAATCTTTTTGCACCAAGAAACTATCAAGGGAAATTTGTCGCTTCCTTTGCTGGAGAATCTTTCTGAAGTGTACCATCGCGTTATCATTCATCAGGTTTACTGCCCTGTTAGCAACAAGTTTGTTTGGATGATGGTTCACAATGAAGTCTTCGACGTCTGTCCACTTGCTGGAAATTTCTTTAATCCTGGCAGTTGAAACGGGTCACTGGCTCCTCATCATCGGACGACTGCTACTTTTACTGCTGTGTAGTAAGGCCAATGAGAGCGAGGCTGCGCACGCGTGCAAAACTAGGCTTGCGCTAAGCGATGTTAGTAGTGCATGGCCTTCGTTTGTACTGTATGCGATTGTTTGTCTCCAACGTTAAACCTTGCTCTCTCTCTCTCTCTCTCTCTCTCTCTCTCTCTCTCCTTCGTTCGTAACCCGAGGCACTGTTCGTTACCCGAGACAAAAAATTTTTGAAGTTGTTGTTCGTAACCCGCATTGTTCGTAACCTGAGGCGTTCGTAACCCGAGGTACCACTGTATACAAAATAATTTAATTGTGTCCTTTCAGTGTGTTATAAAAAATCATTTAATTGTATCCTTTCAGTGTGTTATACAAAATCATTTAATTGTGTCCTTTCAGTGTGTATATAAAATCATTTAATTGTGTCCTTTCCGTGTGTTATACAAAATCATTTAATTGTGTCCTTTCAGTGTGTATATAAAATAATTTAATTGTGTCCTTTCAGTGTGTTATAAAAAATCATTTAATTGTGTCCTTTCAGTGTGTTATACAAAATCATTTAATTGTGTCCTTTCAGTGTGTATATAAAATCATTTAATTGAGTCCTTTCAGTGTGTTATACAAAATCTTTTAATTGTGTCCTTTCAGTGTGTATACAAAATCATTTAATTGTGTCCTTTCAGTGTGTTATACAAAATCATTTAATTGTGTCCTTTCAGTGTGTATACAAAATCATTTAATTGTGTCCCTTTCAGTGTGTATACAAAATCATTTAATTGTGTCCTTTCAGTGTGTATACAAAATCATGTAATTGTGTCCTTCCATTGTGTATACGAAATCATTTAATTGTGTCCTTTCAGTGTGTTATACAAAATCATTTAATTGTGTCCTTTCAGTGTGTACAGTGGTACCTCGGGTACGAACTTAATTCGTTCCAGAACTCGGTTCGTAACCTGAAACGTTCGTGACCCAAAACATTGAAATCAATGAAATAGAGACAATCCGTTTCAAGATGAAATGATCGTTCTTTTTTATTAACATCCAGTCGTTTACCTGACAAAACGCAAAGAATATGTGTACTTCACGTATTAAATAAAGAGAAAGAAAACAACCAAATAAATTAAATGTAAAATAAAAAAAGATTTAGTCCATCTTTCTTACCAAGAAAACAATCATGGGAAATTTGTTTGCTATTCTGAATCATTAGTTTCAGGAGTTTCTTGTTGCTGTTTCTTGGCAGCCAACTGGGAATCTTTCTGCACCAAGAAACTATCAAGGGAAATTTGTCGCTTCCTTTGCTGGAGAATCTTTCTGAAGTGTACCATCGCGTTATCATTCATCAGGTTTACTGCCCTGTTAGCAACAAGTTTGTTTGGATGATGGTTCACAATGAAGTCTTCGACGTCTGTCCACTTGCTGGAAATTTCTTTAATCCTGGCAGTTGAAACGGGTCACTGGCTCCTCATCATTGGACGACTGCTACTTTTACTGCTGTGTAGTAAGGCCAATGAGAGCGAGGCTGCGCACGCGTGCAAAACTAGGCTAGCGCTAAGCGATGTTAGTAGTGCATGGCCTTCATTTGTACTGTATGCGATTGTTTGTCTCCAACGTTAAACCTTGCTCTCTCTCTCTCTCTCTCTCTCTCTCTCTCTCTCTCTCTCTCTCTCTCTCTCGCCTTCGTTCGTAACCCAAGGCACTGTTCGTTACCCGAGACAAAAAGTTTTCGAAGTTGTTGTTCGTAACCCGCATTGTTCGTAACCTGAGGCGTTCGTAACCCGAGGTACCACTGTATACAAAATAATTTAATTGTGTCCTTTCAGTGTGTTATACAAAATCATTTAATTGTGTCCTTTCAGTGTGTATATAAAATCATTTAGTTGTGTCCTTTCAGTGTGTTATACAAAATCATTTGTGCCTTTCTGTGTGTTTTTCCAAATAATTAATTGTGTCCTTTCATTGTGTTATACGTAATCATTTAATTGTGTCCTTTCAGTGTGTATACAAAATCATTTAATTGTGTCCTTTCAGTGTGTTATACAAAATCATTTGTGTCCTTTCAGTGTGTTATACAAAATCATTTAATTGTGTCCTTTCAGTGTGTTATACAAAATCATTTGTGCCTTTCTGTGTGTTTTTCCAAATAATTAATTGTGTCCTTTCATTGTGTTATACGTAATCATTTAATTGTGTCCTTTCAGTGTGTATACAAAATCATTTAATTGTGTCCTTTCAGTGTGTTATACAAAATCATTTGTGTCCTTTCAGTGTGTTATACAAAATCATTTAATTGTGTCCTTTCAGTGTGTATATAAAATCATTTAATTGTAAAAAATCATTTAATTGTGTCCTTTCAGTGTGTTATATAAAATCATTTAATTGTGTCCTTTCAGTGTGTTATACAAAATAGTTAATTGTGTCATGTTGAAAATATAATCTTGTGATAACTCTTTAATGTGACATTTGTGAATTTTTTTGACTGATTGCAAGCCTTTTCTTTGTTAAGTTTAATAGAAAAAAAATAATAACTTAACTGAATCAGTTTTATATGCTGTGAATTCACCAATTGAGAAGTACTATATTCCAATAAGCTCTTCATGGAACTGACATGACCCCTTCTCCAATCCATGCATGTAACTATAAATAAAATTATATTTTGACCAGTGACAATTCATACCCAAGAAAATCCCCAATCCACACATTTAACTTTAAATAAAATTTATATTTTGACCCAAACCATGACAATTGAAAAAAAAATAATTTAACTGACTTAAATACTGATGTCTAATCCTGCAGAAATCTTATGCCATCCTTCCATGTTTACAACTCCAGTTCTAATTTTCTTAAATCTGCAGAACCCTCTCCGCCTTGCTAATGTGATAGTATCAGTTCAGCAGGAGGAAATTGATGGCAGATATTCACAGCAGATGAAGGCCATAGTCAAGAACATGCTGCAAAAGGTAACTAATTAAAAAAAACTAGTGATCATTGCGAAAATCTGTATTTCTTCTTTGAATATGCTACCCAATCATAATATCTTGAAAGAACTAGTGCTACCCAATCATAATATCTTGAAAGAACTACTGCTATCCAATCATAATATCTTGAAAGAACTACTGCTATCCAATCATAATATCTTGAAAGAACTACTGCTACCCAATCATAATATCTTGAAAGAACTACTGCTATCCAATCATAATATCTTGAAAGAACTACTGCTACCCAATCATAATATCTTGGGAGAACTACTGCTACCCAATCATAATATCTTGAAAGAACTACTGCTACCCAATCATAATATCTTGAAAGAACTACTGCTATCCAATCATAATATCTTGGGAGAACTAGTGCTACCCAATCATAATATCTTGAAAGAACTACTGCTATCCAATCATAATATCTTGAAAGAACTAGTGCTACCCAATCATAATATCTTGGGAGAACTAGTGCTACCCAATCATAATATCTTGGGAGAACTAGTGCTACCCAATCATAATATCTTGGGAGAACTACTGCTACCCAATCATAATATCTTGGGAGAACTAGTGCTACCCAATCATAATATCTTGAAAGAACTACTGCTATCCAATCATAATATCTTGAAAGAACTACTGCTATCCAATCATAATATCTTGAAAGAACTACTGCTACCCAATCATAATATCTTGAAAGAACTACTGCTATCCAATCACAATATCTTGGGAGAACTAGTGCTACCCAATCAAAATATCTTGGGAGAACTAGTGCTACCCAATCATAATATCTTGGGAGAACTACTGCTATCCAATCTGACCCTGGTGCCAAGTCAGATGTCATTGTGTGAATTTTAGTGTTTCACCAAGTTCAGATACACAGTGATTAGGACTAGACTTTTTATTTAGCTGCAATATGGCCACTATGGCAGCCATCTTTGCTACATTCCAATACACATGTTGATAGTGAGTACACTAATAATATTTCAGGTTTCATGCTGTGCTGGCTTGATAATGCAAATAGGAGTTAAAATGTTTGTGTAGATATTGCTAATGAATCTCTTAAATTATGCTGATCAATCAATGCTTTATCCAAACTCAGCATTGTGGATATATCTTGACATTGTCTGGGGCAATTAAGTTCAGTGGTCCTCTGTCACTGATATCAGGTTCAAGTCAAAGGCTGCGATCCAAAAAGTTACATTGCACTTCTGATTGTCATGTGGAAATGTGAATTCTAAGATGCAAGAAGGTATTTTGTTACCAAATATGGTATGTTACAATTACCATGATAGCTTAAACAGGTATTACATTGTGTGGGTTACCCAATAATAAAATGCATGGTTTCAATACACAGCAGTTCAAAATAATCAAAAGACAATTACGTGTCATGGATTCCTAGATATTATGTTTTGCCAGTAGAGTATTGGTTCCTTCAAACTAATCTTGTTTAAAATTTTCAACCACTTCATACAGGTGGCACTTGATTTATGCCAAATTTGATTTACATGGTTTCATTGTAATGCCATTTATAATGAAGAAATAACATTCAAATTTGCACTTCTGTCCTTACGCCATAACTGGTGCCATGTCCTGTGACTCAAGCACCGTTCATATGCCTAATTTTTGTTTGAAAATTATGCTTAAATTAGCATTACTTCCCCCAAAATTTCCAAAGTTACAAGTATCCTATGGGAAATTACTTTCAATTTACCACATAACCTCAGGAAAGCATATGTGGCCTAGATTGAGCATCACCTGTCATCACTTCCACCTCCAGCCTGCTGGACCAGCATCCTGGATGAGAAATTTGTCATATATGCATCGTTATGAAATATTGTACAAAGCATGATCATTTCCTCACACTCTGTGTTGATAAAGTTAAGGTTACAATGTGTATCAATTGACAGACTGATGCATTTTCTAATGTAACTGATCACAAACTGCACAAAACCATGTCTGGAGTATTGTTATGCAATTATTGTCTGTTTGACCTTTGTCCATGATTGTGTGTAGAGTTTTTTCCTCCCTGACAATTTTCATGGTTTGCTTTCTTGATTTTGGCCATGATTCTAAGAAGTAAATAAGATGTAGCAGTAAACAAGATGTTTACTTAAGTTAATTTAAGGGCTTGACCTTGTTTATAAGTTTGATGGAATTTTCTAGTAGAAATGATCATTTTCCAGAACAATATATTGCAGTATACATCAGGTGACAGTTTGTAGAGGTTAGCTAAACAACTATTCATTTCAGTTTCATGTCAGTCTTTGGAAATTTATAATCATAATTTTTAATTGCATTCAGATATAATTCTAGAGGAAATATGTCAGTCATTTATTGTAAATAGTAAAATGTTCATTGACTGAATTAACATGTTATTTTGGGATATGTGTGAATTCATTCGAAGACAGTTTGGTTTAAATCATTGTCATATATCAGCAGTATTTAATACTATTGGCAAATTTAAGACTTTATACATCAGCATATTAAAAAGTATTGTAATTCATTCAGAAATGTCTATATTTTTGGACTTGTTGCATGCCATTTATGATTTTTTGGCATATAATTCACAAAACTTGGAAGTTTCTCATAAATTTTCCATTTCTAACTTAGGGAATTAAATTATTTTTTGAATTTTACTTAACTTTTAGTTTTGATTCTGTCTGTTACCTAGTTTAAGCCCTATAAGTGTAATAATGAGGACTTTGTATAACGCCTAATCTTTAGAAGCTTTAAGCGCTTTAAAACATCTATAATGGTATGAATACAAATATATATATATATATATATACTGAATTTGAGTGTGTACAGATTTGTCAGCATATTTTTCTTTTTACTTGTATCCAAATTAGTTTTGTATGTTTAATCAATTTTACAACATGGATGATACAGAATTTTCTTTATTTGTTTTTAAAATGTAAAATAGAATTATATTTAAGTGCTTATAATCTGATTCTGAAGTAAATAAATGATGAAGCTTGCATTATCTAAATTATAATTTTATAAAACATTTGTATCACTTTTGCTTTTGAGACATCTGTGATTATTCATTATTATTTTCTGTCCATTACCAGATTTTTTTTCTCTCTCATATTCAGGACCCTAGAGAAAGACCGTCAGCAGAGGAGATCTTAGACAGTCGGTTGTTTGAGGACATAAAGTAAGTGTATTTTTTCGGACATAAAGTAAGTGTGTCATTTGAGGACATAAAATAAGTGGGTTGTTTAACATAAAGTATTTATGTCATTTGAGGACATAAAGTAAGTGGGTCATTTGAGGACATAAAGTAAGTGGGTCATTTGAGGACATAAAGTGGGTCATTTGAGGACATAAAGTAAGTGGGTCATTTGAGGACATAAAGTAAGTGGGTCATTTGAGGATATAAACCAAATGGGTTGTTTGAGGACATAAAGTAAGTGGGTCATTTGAGAACATAAAGTAAGTGGATCATTTGATCACATGAAGTGGGTCATTTGAGGACATGAAGTGGGTCATTTGAGGATATAAACCAAATGGGTTGTTTTCTGATATAATCCAAATGGGTTGTTTTAGGACATAAAGTAAGTGGGTTGTTTGAGGACATAAAGTGGGTCATTTGAAGACATAAAGTAAGTGGGTCATTTGAGGACATAAAATAAATGGGTCATTTGAGGACATAAAGTAAGTGGGTCATTTGAGAACATGAAGTGGGTCATTTGAGCATATAAACCAAATGGGTTGTTTGCTGACATAAACCAGATGGGTTGTTTGAGGACATAAAGTAAGTGGGTCATTTAAGGATATTATCCAAATGGGTTGTTTTAGGAAATAAAGTAAGTGGGTAATTTGAGGACATAAAGTAAGTGGGTTATTTGAGGGTATAAGCCAAAGGGGTTGTTTGAGGACATAAAGTAAGTGGGTCATTTGAGGACATAATGTAAATGGGTCATTTGAGGACATAAAGTAAGTGGGTCATTTGAGGACATAAAGTAAGTGGGTCATTTGAGGACATAAAGTAAGTGGGTCATTTGAGGATATAAACCAAATGGGTTGTTTGAGGACATAAAGTGGGTCATTTGAGGACATAAAGTAAGTGGGTCATTTGAGGATATAAGCCAAAGGGGTTGTTTGAGGACATAAAGTAAGTGGGTCATTTGAGGATATAAACCAAATGGGTTGTTTGAGGGCATAAATTAAGTGGTTCATTTGAGGACATAAAGTAAGTGGGTTGTTTGACAACATTAAGTAGGTTGTTTGAGGAAAAGATAGAGAAATAATATTGACAGTATAGAGCTGGGAAGTAGGGTACAACCACATGACAAAGAAAAGTGGTATGTAGGGTTAATAAATTAACAAGTTTCTCAGAAAACTCTTACAAATTGTCAAACAATGGCTTTTTATTTGTAATTTATGTGGAGTGTTAATACACATGTGATCATATACACAAGGAATATTCATATTTGGTGATATCAATGAAATTCACCCATTATTTTATTAAACTCTGGTGATTCTTTTCAATGTTACCTGAAATGGGCTAGAAAATGCATTTTTTGGGGGTTACTTCTGAATACAATCAAACAAATCATCTTCAAAGATATTTTCATTTAGACAGATACCTAGGTTGTTGTTTCTGAATGGCTATACTGCTTGTACATGTGCAGGAGGGTAAAAGCAGGACTTCTTTTATTCTTTGTTTTGCATATTGGGTACATGATATTCATGTCCTTGCCACTTTTTACTACAAACTAGAAATTTTTCCTATCTTTTGCAAAGGTCCACCTGCAGTTTGGACCAGTCTGCTTTGGATCTGAGGCCAAAAATTTTAAATCTGGAGACAAAACCTGGTTTTGAAAACTTTTGGGCCTAAAAAAGTCAGGACACAAACATTAGGTTTTACTTTCTGTATTTTGTAATGAAAGTAGAAAGTCTGTACTATTTGGTATTGTTGTAAAGAACTACATCTGTCTAATGTTTTAGTTGGTATTGTTGTAGAGAACTACATCTGTCTAATTTTTTGTTATACAACCACTATTCTTTATCACTTTATCATAAATGATAATGATGACAGAGAGCTTGGAAAAGTAGGGTACAGCATCATGATGTGTAAACATGGCACTCAGGACTTTTGGCAGTATAATTCCTTGTAAATAGGTCGTTTGGCAGTATGATTCCTTGCATAGAGATCTATTGGCAGTATGATTCCTTGCATAGAGATCTATTGGCAGTATCATTCCTTGCATAGAGATCTTTTGGCAGTATAATTCCTTGTAAATAGGTCGTTTGGCAGCATGATTCCTTGCATAGAGATCTATTGGCAGTATGATTCCTTGCATATAG
Source organism: Unio delphinus (assembly GCA_029339505.1). Classification (NCBI taxonomy): domain Eukaryota; kingdom Metazoa; phylum Mollusca; class Bivalvia; order Unionida; family Unionidae; genus Unio; species Unio delphinus. The sequence continues at coordinate 6,758,709 of JAQISU010000160.1, forward strand.
ATCTATTGGCAGTATCATTCCTTGCATAGAGATCTATTGGCATTATCATTCCTTGCATAGAGATCTATTGGCAGTATCATTCCTTGCATATCAATCTTTTGGCAGAATTATTCCTTACATTGAGGCCTTCTATTGGCAGTATCATTCTTTGCATAGAGGTCTTTTGGCAGTATGATTCATTGCATAGAGATCTTCTTTTGGCAGTATCATTCCTTGCACAAAGATCATTTGGCAGTATCATTCCTTACATAGAGATATTTTGCCAGTATCATTCCTTGCATAGAGATCTTCTTTTGGCAGGATTATTCCTTGCATATAGGTCTTTATGCAGTGTGATTCTTTGCATATATATCTTTTGTCAGTATCATTCCTTGGATATCGATCTTTTGGCAGTATCATTCCTTGCATAGAGATCTAGTGGCAGTTTCATTCCTTGCATAGAGATCTTTTGGCAGTATCATTCTTTGCATATAAATCTTCTTTTGGCAGTATCATTCCTTGCATAGAGGTCTTTTGGCAGTATCATTCCTTGCATATCGATCTTTTGGCAGAATTATTCCTTATATAGAGGCCTTCTGTTGGCAGTATCATTCCTTGCATATCGATCTTTTGGCAAAATTATTCCTTACATAGAGGCCTTCTGTTGGCAGTATCATTCCTGGCATAGAGATCTTTTGGCAGTATCATTCTTTGCATAGAGATCTATTGGCAGTATCATTCCTTGTATATAGGTCTTTTGGCAGTATTATTCCTTACATAGAGGCCTTCCTTTGGCAGTATCATTCTTTGCATAGAGATCTATTGGCAGTATCATTCCTTGCATATAGGTCTTTTGGCAGTATTATTCCTTACATAGAGGCATTCCTTTGGCAGTATCATTCTTTGCGTAGAGATCTATTGGCAGTATCATTCCTTGCATATAGGTCTTTTGGCAAACTACAGCATGTGTACAGTTTTAAATACCTTGGGACTACCTTCACTGAAGATTGCAGAAGCACGAAGGACATCGAAATACGTACAGTCACAGCCTTGAAAGTGATGAGCGAGTTGGACAACATCTGGAAAAACAAGTATGCCAAGAATGAGACGAAAATGAGGTATACCGAGCACTTATATTCCCATTTGCCCTGTACCGGTGCGATGCTTGGACACTAAGAAGCGCTGAGGAGAAGTAACTACTTGTGTTCAAGATGACAGTGCTTAGAAAGATTCTAGGAGTTCACATTATGGACAGGATGAGAAATGAAGACATCAGAAAGGCTCTTAATCAGATAGAGACAATCGTGCAAAAAGTGCATGAGAGACAACACCAATGGCTAGGACACGTGATAAGGATGGATAAGAACAGGATAGCGAATATTGTACTGCAAGGTAGAGTAGAAGGAACGGCGAAAGTAGGGCGTCTGAGAACGACATGGATGAAATCTGCACTGGCTAGATATGACCTGGGGAAGCGAGTTATAATGAGGACTGCACAGGAGAGAGAAGAATGGCGTTTGTTGTCAACACATGCAAGAGCCCACGTCGATGATGTGCAATAGAAATTGTGCAGAGATATGGCAGAGAAGAAGAAGAAGAAGAAGGTCTTTTGGCAGTATAAACCCTTGCATAGAGATATTTTGGCAGTATCATTCCTTGCATATAGGTCTTTTGGCTGTATCATTCCTTACATATAGGTCTTTTGGCAGTATCATTCCTTACATATAGGTCTTTTGGCAGTATCATTCCTTACATAGAGATCTTTTGGCAGTATGATTCCTTGCAAAAGGTCATTTGGCAATATGATTCCTTGCATAGAGGTCTTTTGGTAGTATGATTCCTTGCATAGAGATCTTTTGGCAGTATGATTCCTTGAAATAGATCATTTGACAGTATCATTCCTTGCATAGAGATCTTTCAGATTTTCTCAGATAATGTTGATCTGCCATCAGATGTAGCCACTATTACTACAGTTTTCTTTAACCACTCTGATGTAGCCACTGTTACTCCAGTTTTGTCTTTAACCTCTCAGATGTTGCCACTGTTACTATAGTTTTAACCACACAGATGTAGCTACCGTTACTTTAGTTGTAACCACTCAGATGTAGCCACTGTTACTACAGTTTTGTCTTTAACCACTCAGATGTAGCCACTGTTACTACAGTTTTGTCTTTAACCACTCAGATGTAGCCACTGTTCCTATAGTTTTAACCACTCAGATATAGCTACTGTTACTATAATTGTAACCGCTCAGATGTAGCCACTGTTACTACAGTTTGCTCTCTAACCACTCAGATGTAGCCACTGTTACTATAGTTATAACCAGTCAGATGTAGCCACTATTACTAGTTTTCTTTTTAACCGCTCAGATGTAGCCACTGTTACTATAGTTTTAACAACTCAGATGTAGTCACTGTTAATATAGTTTTCTCTTTTACCACACAGATGTAGCCACTGTTACTACAGTTTTCTCATTATTCACTTAGATAAAAGAGATTTCTGCAGGAAATGTCTTACCAATATTTCTTGGACATCTGCTTTAGCATTTGACTGTTAACAAATACAGGCCTATGTATGCTGAATTAACTGGTTCTGTATTTGACTAATATTTTCATTAAGAAAATACTATTTATTTCCATGAAGGATTCTCACAACTCTTGCTGGTTAAGTTCAGATATATTTACCATTTCTTCTGTATTGTAAAACTAAAAATAAATTAATAAATATGACACATTTTGCAGTTTTATTTCGTACCATAATAAGGTAAATAGTTCAGAAAGATCAAAGTATATATTGTTAACCACTAATATATGCCCATCAACATACATTGTAATAATGGCACTTGGTAGTACTTACTGTTAAAAGTAACTTGACGTTGATTTGTATTATAAAGTCACAACAATTTGATCATAATTGTAGTTAACACAGTTAATTTATTTCAGAGAGTAGTTAACACAGTTAATTTATTTCAGAGGGTAGTTAACACAATTTATTTCAGATTGTAGTTAACACAGTTAATTTATTTCAGAGTGTAGTTAACACAGTTAATTTATTTCAGAGAGTAGTTAACACAGTTAATTTATTTCAGAGGGTAGTTAACACAGTTAATTTATTTCAGAGGGTAGTTAACACAGTTAATTTATTTCAGAGTGTAGTTAACACAGATAATTTATTTCAGAGTGTAGTTAACACAGTTAATTTATTTCAGAGTGTAGTTAACACAGTTAATTTATTTCAGAGACCTGGAGAAGAAAGTCTATGAGATGAATCTAGGTTGCAACTTGACGTTGATTCAAATTATAAAATCACATCAATATGATTATAATTGTAGTTAATACAGTTAATTTATTTCAGAGAGCTGGAGAAGAAAGTCTATGAGCTGAATACTGGGTCAAGGAAAGCGCGTCTTCAGTCATCAATATCAGTGTCAGAGACAGTGATTCCAGTTGTTAAAAATAAAGTGACTGAGGTAGGTACTATTCCAGTTGTTAAAAATAAAGTGACTGAGGTAGGTACTATTCCAGTTGTTAAAAATAAAGTGACTGAGGTAGGTACTATTCCAGTTGTTAAAAATAAAGTGACTGAGGTAGGTACTATTCCAGTTGTAAAAAATAAAGTGACTGAGGTAGGTACTATTCCAGTTGTTAAAAATAAAGTGACTGAGGTAGGTACTATTCCAGTTGTTAAAAATAAAGTGACTGAGGTAGGTACTATTCCAGTTGTTAAAAATAAAGTGACTGAAGTAATAATAATAATAAAAATAGTAATGAGGACTTTGTATAGCACCTAATCTTTGAAGCTCTAAATGCTTTACACCATCAATAATGATATGACTACACTACAGAACAACAAATGACAAAAACGATGAAATTGGAAAACATAACAAACATGTTGAAAACATATAAGATACAAAACATGATTAGGTCGCTAAGTTTGTCCCTGCAGTCGAAACAGGCGAGCCTTAAGAGCAATCTTAAAAGGGACCACTGTGTCTTTGTGTCTAATTTAAATGGGCAATTTGTTCCACACCGGGCCCTGGTGTGCAAACAAACATTCATATGAATTTGTTTTCACCTTGGGAACAATGAGTATATGATTATCAGAAGAAGAACGTAAGGATCTAGCTGGTGTATACACATGGGTGAGGCTGGATAGGTATGTTGGACTGGAGTCTGTCATTGAAACATAGCACAGAGAGCAAATTTTGTGTTTGATTCTGTATCGAATTGATAGCCAGTGTAGGGTACAGAGCAGTGGTGAGGTATGCTCTGATCGAGTTACTCTAAAGATGATCCGTGCAGCTGTGTTTTGAACTTTTTAAAGTTTCTGGAGTAAATATTGTGACGAACCAGACAGAATTGAGTTGCAATAGTCCAGTCTTGAAAGTACTAATGAACACACAAGTGTTTTAGTGGCATCAACTGAAAGATATTTACAAATGGAACTGATGCATCTCAATTCAAAATATGCAGCCTTGCATATGTTCATGACATGTTGGTGCGATGTGAGAGTACTGTCTAGAGTAATGCCTAGGTTCCGTACTGACTGAGAATTTAATGTTGGTGTTGCTGATATTTATTGTCTGACGTAAACGATGTAAATGAGAAAGTCTTTGTGTTGTGATCAGGACAGCTTCAGTTTTATCATCATTCATCGTTAGCTTGTTACATGTCATCCATGTTTTCACATCAGAAATGCACTTCTCTACTCCATGGATGGTAGCATCAACTTCAATTGGGTGACTAGACTTGTATATTTGGGTGTCATCAGCATACAATTGGTGCGACACTGGGTGATGATCTATGACACTTGAGAGCAGCTGAGTATACACAATGAAGAGAACAGGTCCAATAACAGATCCCTGTGGAACACCACAGCATACGTCAACTGGGCTGGAGTGTATTCCATTTGCAGATATAATTTGTGTCCTGTTGACTAAGTAGGATTTGAACCACTGTAAGGCTATATTCTGAATGCCAAATACATGCTGGAGATGGTGAAGTAATATATCATGGTCTATTGTGTCATATGCTGCAGATAAATCCAGGAGAGTGAGGACTGTAATCTTTCCACTATCCAGAGCAGAGAGAATGTCACTAAATACTTTCAGAAGAGTAGTTTCCATACTGTGGCAAGAGTGATATGCAGACTGTACATTGCTAAAATGACTGTTTGAATTCAAATGAGATACAAGTTGATACAAGATAGGTAATATTCCAGTTGTTAAAAATAAAGTGACTGAGGTAGGTAGTATTTTAATTTTGTTTTGTAGTAGCAGCATATTTCCTGATCATAATTATTACATTAGTATGTATGGTCATCTAATTCCAGATCATCAGTGTATCCCCTAGGGGTCCAAGACTGAGAGTCAAAAGTCTCCTTGGTGTCAAAACTGGGGGTCATATTAAAAATTTGGGGGTCTCTGAAGCGCAAATGATGGTAAAGGGAAACACTGCCGACCATTATTATTACATTAGTATGTATGGTCATCTAATGCAAAGAGTTCACTCCTGACCTTGGCAATATTTTACTTATTTAAGTTTTAAAAGATTTTAGTCACATTTGTCATTTGAGACACCATCTTCCTTCAACAGAAACCACATATTTTAAAGGATAAAATATTGTGTATTCATATGCACATTGAATGAATATACTGAGTGAATGGAAATATATAAGAAAAGTTTTATTCAAATTAATTCAGCTGTTTTACAGATACAGAAAGTCATAATGGTGTATGTTTGTATTCAAGCATTTGTATTGGAAGTCAGGACTCTGAAAGTCATCATGGTGTATGTTTGTATTCAAACATTTGTGTTGGAAGTCGAGGCTATGAAAGTCATCATGGTGTTTAGTTGTGTTCAAAACATTTGTGTTCGAAGTCTGGGGTATGAAAGTCATCATGGTGTTAGGTTGTGTTCAAACATTTGTGTTGAAGTCTGGGCTATGAAAGTCATCATGGCGTATGTTTGTATTCAAACGTTTGTGTTGGAACTCTGGGGTATGAAAGTCATCATGGTGTATGTTTGTATTCAAACATTTGTGTTGGAAGTCTGGGCTATGAAAGTCATAATGGTGTATGTTTGTATTCAAGCATTTGTGTTGGAAGTCAGGGCTCTGATAGTCATGGTGGACATAGTTGTGATGCTACTAAGTTATATCCAGTCTATTACACAGGACTATATTGAATAAGGGCCATTTTCTGCCCCTCTCCAAATGTCCTTATATTATGTATAATGTACATATGAGGTGGTTAACATTTATTTCTGACATCAGTTTTGTGTTCATGTGTCCATTGCCATGGTTACGGGATGTCAAAACACTATGATGAAAGACATGAAAAGTATTCATATTTTCCTATTACTTATCATACTTACCGCTTTATCAAGAACTATTCACTCAGTTTTAAATTTTGCAATATGAATTCATTTTAATTTTGGGTATAAAGCTTTGTAATTAAAATTTTATTTCTAAAACTTTACCAAATTGATCTATAAAAGGCAAAAGCAAAACTATATATATATCTAACGTATATGTCAACTGAATACTACACATAAATTACATTGACAAAAAAGGTACTTAACCATAAAATAATACTTATTGTTCAAACATGAAATATTGATTAACATTATTTGATGATGTTTAATTGTATTGAATTAATTGAATTATTGTTTAATATTACTGAAAGATAATAACATATAAGATGCACTGACAGGGGACAATATGTTCGCTTCATCACCAAATATATTGGTTTGTTACCTTCTTTGGGAATGACAAGTGTTCTTTATGTATTTGTATAAGCACGCGTTTCAATCTATAGCAGAAATCAAAATAAATACCTTGACTTCCATACCCCTGGAAGTAGCCTCTATTCAATCTATGATCTCTTTATGAACTATATATTTGGCCGCATATTAATGTGAATGCCAAGCAATATTTAATATACCTTATACCAACACTTTTGCAATTTTTTCATACTTTTGTGAAATATGAATGATAATGGGTAAATTGACCACCACCAACCACACACCAAAAATGCATATATTGTAGGCCTAATGTTTAGCTGCACAATCGATAATGGCGCGAACGCACTTTATTAATATGCCAAAGAAGCACAATAGTATATTTCAAATTCTAAACGAATGATTACATGATATTAGTCGACTATCATAAATACACTACCTAGTCCGTAACTAAGTTGTGTTAAAATAAGTGCAAAAAAGGCAACAATACTAACTGCATCAGTGATTATATATTAGTTTTAAATATAAATATACTGATAAATCTACACTTTACAAAATTGGCAATTCTAATATTCTCCATTGCAGTCTTCTTTAAATATAGAATATGGACATTTATAAAAAAAAAAAGAAAACACTATTGGTTTAAAAGTTTTAATAAATGATTAAAAATGTTTTAGAAATAATAAAAATGGAAGGTTTTGTGTAAATGACCTCAAAGCGGAATATATTAATATAATCACAACATCTTGTATCCTCAGTTTACTCTCTCTCTCTCTCTCTCTCTCTCTCTCTCTCTCTCTCTCTCTCTCTCTCTCTCTCCTTAAAATGTTCATTGCAATATATTTAAAACAAATAAACTACTGTGGCTGATATGATATAAACATAAAACAAAGAGTGAATTAACAGTTAAAAACATAACATTATCAATCGGTATCGTGATTAAACAGAAGAAAAACCAGTGTTATTATTGTAAAAAATAAATAATATATGTATTTATATACTTACCCTATTTTTTAAAGTATCCTTTTGTTTTGCCAAATATTGGCAATGTCAAAATATAATTTCATTGAATGTTTTCTCGACGTGGTCTTCGTTTGCATATAGTTTCCAATGCCCCTTCAGCGCCTCTTTAAAAAATCCCGTTCTCTAGGCAATTTATAAAAAGATGAAGAAAGAGAGAAAAAAAGTGAATAATATTGTTTTTAAATTATCGGAATCATTATTATTCCCGGATTTTTTCAAATATAATAATGAATGAAATAATATAGCGCACTTTAGAAAGGCGGGTTTAATTGTCCACGCGTAGCGATACTTTGGCAGCTAAGGTGCAACAGGTACAACAACGACGAAGATACTTAGCCAGCCAAATTCACAAATTTTTTATTTTTTAATGAACACGTAAATAAATTTAATAACTTAACATTTTGAATAAAAATGAACCAAGCAGTGTAAATGCTTTTTCTGATTAAGCCTGTGCTGATATTTTATTTCTAGGTTAAAGTTGCTCAAATGTAGTAATTTCTCGTAAATTTCCCATACCAGACCATGTTCAAAGGTCGTATTTAGGAATGAAAAAGAAATTTATATGCATATTTAATGCATAACAAGGTGATTTATACATCTAATAATATAATGAGACACAGAGTTGTGATATTTACGAGAATTTTTTTTCACCATAAAAAGGGGGCAGAAAATGGCCCATATTCAGTATAGTCCTTTATTGGTCTACTGATTCAATGATGTCATAAAGTTCATTTTGGAACTCTTAAAAAGTCATAGTTGTTAAAAATATTATAAATAATATAGATGAATCCATATTATTGAGACCACAAAACTCCAGTTTATAGGACTGTCAGATGCATGATTCCTGACATGAAATTTAAATACTATCAAGATGTTTTGAGACACAGCTGTGATGTGTACCTTTTCAGATGAAACCAATTATGGCCAAATTGATGCCAACATTTCATTCACTATCAAACCTTGATTTACTTCATCAGACTGTTATCTTGAAGCATAACTAGAATGAACTAGACAACATCACATGTATGGACAATTACTGCTTTCAAATATGATGACATCTTGTGTATCAGCAAAGTCATAGCTTGCAGGAAAGAAATTGAGAAATTATCCCTCTAAAAATTATTTAAAGTCAAACTTTTTTGCAAATTCTTAATTTCAATAAATTTTATACTCATACAGCGGAGTCCCAGATATGATTTGTGATGTTACTTTGCTTATATCTTTGTCAAAACAATACAGTTAGCTCAACTTATTACACTAAGTTAAATTTGTTGCTAAATGGGCCTGTGTTCATTTAAAAATTAACAGTTAAATTTGTTTCTAAATTAACAGTAAGATTTTTTGCTAAATGGGCCTGTCTTCATTCAAAAATTGACAGTTAAATTTGTTGCTAAATGGGCCTGTCTTCATTTAAAAATTAACAGTTAAATTTGTTTCTAAATTAACAGTAAGATTTTTTGCTAAATGGGCCTGTCTTCATTCAAAAATTAAGTTACATTTGTTGTTTAATAGGCATGTGTTCTTTCAAAAATTAACAGTTAAATTTATTGCAAAATGGGCCTGTGTTCATTCAAAAATAAACAGTCCAAATTTTTTCTAAATGGGCCTGTGTTCATTCAGAAATTAATGGTTAAATTTGTTGCTATATGGGTCTGTGCTCATTCAAAAATTAACAGTTAAATTTGTTGCTAAATGGGCCTGTCTTCATTTAAAAATTAACAGTTAAATTTGTTGCTAAATGGGCCTGTCTTCATTTAAAAATTAACAGTTAAATTTGTTGCTAAATGGGCCTGTCTTCATTTAAAAATTAACAGTTAAATTTGTTGCTAAATGGGCCTGTCTTCATTTAAAAATTAACAGTTAAATTTGTTGCTAAATGGGCCTGTCTTCATTTAAAAATTAACAGTTAAATTTGTTGCTAAATGGGCCTGTATTCATTAAAAAATTAACAGTTAAATTTGTTGCTAAATGGGCCTGTATTCATTCAGTTATATTTATTGCTAAATTAACAGTTTTATTTGTTACTGAATGGGCCTGTGTTCATTTAAAACTGCCGATTCTGTTGGATCTTCGCCTTCTTTAAGTCCTGAAAGGCTTACAGTGCATTTGAGAACACATCTGTTTTTGGTAGAAGATACTTTTTGTAAGCATCAAACATATCCAAATTTGATATATATTCTCATTTGAACTGATCATTAAAGAACAGGAAAATGAAGACAAACTGTGAATCATAGACCATCAGCCAGTTTCATTACCAAATAATTTTAGGGTTTCACGTCAAGGAATATTTCCAAATGTCATTTTATATTTCTTTAAGCAAAGTTGATGATCTAAATGTTAATTTTTATTTGTTTAGTTTAGTTTCTTCTTCTGTTTCTGGTTGCATTTTGAGACATTACAAGTGATAAAGGAGAATATTTGCATGAAAAATGCTTAATCTCGAAGAGGAGCAATAAGAATTTATGATCTCAGCAATAAAAAATAAAGCTAGTTTTGACTAAAATGTTAGGCAGAAGTTAAATCTCCAATGTATTTTTTCATTTCATATTTAGTTGTATGTTTTTTATATTATACTCTTCTATGATCTAATCATATATTATCTGTTGACAAGTAGGATCATCAATGAATATTAATGAAAATTACACCTGTACATTAAATTTATGACATAGGCACTGAATCAAGTAAGAAAAATATGAACTTATTTTGCACATGGCTTTTATTATCATTCAAAGACTGGAGATAAGGTAGAACTACCATGCTGCCAGCAAATTATAGCATAAACTATTAATTGCAGCAATTTTCAAAAAAATAGATCTTGAAGAAAGGGACTATTGTATAATTTGTTTACTTTTATTGCAATGACAATTATAAAATCTGTATTTTTTAATGTAAAAATAGAAAAAAGAAAAAGCAAAGAATTGAAGATTTATTGGTCCTCAATTGAAATCATAATGATGGTGTTAGTTATATATTCTAGAACAGCAGCCATATTTAAAATCATGCAATAGCTTCTTCCCCTGAATGGTTGATTTTTTCAACATATGGTTTTCACTTATTATGTCAATGTGGTCGTGAAAATGAAAATGGTGCCAATCTGACATCCACAAATCAGCTACAACAGTCAGTCTCCATTGTGAAAATCTTGTTACTTCTTGGGAATGGATGGTTAAATCAACATGAGGTTTAAACTCAAAGATTTATTGTGATGTCTAGTTGGTCCTAAAGGAAAAATATACCAATTTGACATCCATCTTGATAATCTTGTCTTTTCTAATCTTGAACAGAAAGTGATAAAACACTTGGATTTTCAATGGAAGGCATGTTATATCTGCTAGATCATTAAAAAAAATGTGTGCAATGATACCAATCTTACACATGTATTGGTATTACAATGATACTGATCTTACACAATTATTGGTATCACAATGGTAATTTAAATTTGTTATTCCCAAAATGTAAGAGATAGATTCAATGATAAGTTGTGCAAAGGAAGATCTTATCTTGAGTTCTTGGAAATTCCTATCTGTCTGAGAATCAGTTCCTTCAAGGGACTATTTTGTAACTATCAAGTTGAAAGTATAAAATAAATTGCTAGCTAGAATTCATACAAGAAGAAAGCTGATAGATGGATTTAATCTCTATAAAAAAAATGACATCTTCCTTGGCCTTCAGCATAAGTGAATATCATTTTTATAATGTGTGATGAATACTTGAACCATGTCTTAGAAAATAATTTGATCTGTCAGGAACACAAATATTTTTTTCCATTATGTAGAGAAGAATTTAATCTGACAGGAACACAAATAATTTTTCCATTATGTAGAAAAGAATTTAATCTGTCAAGAACACAAATGTTTTTTTCCATTATGTAAAAAGGAATCTAATCTGTCAGGAACACAAATATTTTTTCCATTATGTAGAAAGGAATTTAATCTGTCAGGAACACAAATATTTTTCCATTATGTATGTATCATATGAATGTTTTCTGTATGTTCGGAAAAGTAATGGATGGTATTTAAAATAATTTTATTTTTATCGAATTTCTCTAGGTTTACCAGTGGGGTGGAGGCAAGGCTTTGCCACAGAAGCAAGAACTTTTTGTGAAAGGGAGAAGTGTTTTTCAGGTAGCCAATTCATTTTTGATTGATTTCTTTTAATACTTTAGTCATTATCAGGTTCATTCAATATGCCATATATTTTTTAATGCAGTACAAATTTGTAAATTTCATCTAGAGTGTACAGACTATGACGATTTTTGAATCTGTAATTAGTCAGTACTTTATTTCTGAATCAGTAATTAAACACTACTTTTATTTCTGAATCAGTAATTAGACACTACTTTTATTTATGAATCAGTAATTAGACACTACATTTATTTCTGAATCAGTAATTAGACACTACATTTATTTCTGAATAAGTAATTAGACACTACATTTATTTCTGAATCAGTAATTAGACACTACTTTTATTTATGAATCAGTAATTAGACACTACATTTATTTCTGAATCAGTAATTAGACACTACCTTTATTTCTGAATCAGTAATTAAACACTACTTTTATTTCTGAATCAGTAATTAGACACTACTTTTATTTCTGAATCAGTAATTAAACACTACATTTATTTCTGAATCAGTAATTAAACACATTTATTTCTGAATCAGTAATTAGACACTACTTTTATTTCTGAATCAGTAATTAAACACTACATTTATTTCTGAATCAGTAATTAAACACTACATTTATTTCTGAATCAGTAAGTAGACACTACTTTTATTTCTGAATCAGTAATTAGACACTACTTTTATTTCTGAATCAGTATTTAGACACGTTTTATTTCTTAATCAGTAATTAGACACTACATTTATTTCTGAATCAGTAATTAGACACTACTTTTATTTCTGAATCAGTAATTAGACACTACTTTTATTTCTGAATCAGTAATTAAACACTACATTTATTTCTGAATCAGTAATTAAACACTACATTTATTTCTGAATCAGTAATTAGACACTACTTTTATTTCTGAATCAGTAATTAGACACTACTTTTTATTTCTGAATCAGTAATTAAACACTACATTTATTTCTGAATCAGTAATTAGTCAGTACTTTTATTTCTGAATCAGTAATTAGACACTGCATTTATTTCTGAATCAGTAATTAGTCAGTACTTTTATTTCTGAATCAGTAATTAGACAAACATTTATTTCTGAATCTGTAATTAGTCATTACTTTTGTTTCTGAATCAGTAATTAGAGAATACTTTTATTTCTGAATCTGTAATTTGAGAATACTTTTATTTCTGAATCAGTAATTAGACAATACTTTTATTTCTAAATCAGTAATTAGAAAATACTTTTATTTCTGAATCAGTAATTACACTACTTTTATTTATAAACTAGTAATTAGACACTACTTTTATTTATTTCTGAATCAGTAATTAGACACTACTTTTATTTATAAATCAGTAATTAGACACTACATTTATTTATTTCTGAATCAATAATTAGACTTTACTTTTATTTCTGAATCAGTAATTAGAAAATACTTTTATTTCTGAATCAGTTATTACACTACTTTTATTTCTAAATCAGTAATAAGACACTACTTTTATTTCTGAATCAGTGTTACCTGCTTAGGCTCAAATAAGCAGCAACACAGAAAGAAGTGAAAACTAACAAGCTTGTAAAACTTTAACAATGAACTTATTAAGTACAAATATTTTCATAAAATAAATAAACTTACGGTTTTAGAGAATCAAATCCAACATTAATCCAATATAGAATTCACAAAAATAATCCACTAATGGAATTGCAAAAGTCCTGATAAATAAATGTTCTAATAGTTCCAGGTTCGAATCTTGACGATGTAATCCAAAATGACTGACAATGTCACGTGATGCAGTTCTTGTTTTATTATCATCCAAATGAAAATCATGAGCACATGTCCATTTCCAGATAAATACAATAAATTCTCTTGCTCCAACGAATTTACACAATTCCCAGTACAAGGTAATTAAAATTATAACTCAAACAGAAGACACAACTTAATAATAATAAAGCCCAACATCTACTGAATTCTTCTATCCCAAACAATAATTTAAATACCTGTTTTTTACGTAAACAAGTGATCACGTGATTTTATGGAAGTTCATAGAAGGTCAAAGAAAGAGCATATGATCATAAAAACACGTACGAATGGAATGATCTAGATGAGAATCAACAATTTCTTAAACCCAAGAACTAAAAATAAAAAGATATCAAGTGGATTTAGCCAATCATTTTAGAAGCTTGTTGACACTGTCTGAAGCAGGGTCAGGAATTAGGTCAACAAGCCAAGTTCAAAAACATGTTTACAGATAAAGTATGGTCATAGAGATTTTTCTAGAATAATCTCCCAATTAATGAATTTTAAAACCCAAAATGACAAATTTGGATCTGACAATTAAAAATAAATAATTTAAATCAATTAGACATAACAATCAGTAATTACACTACGTTTATTTCTAAATCAGCAATTGCACACTACATTTATTTCTGAATCAGTAATTAGACAATGCTTTTATTTCTGAATCAGTAATTAGACTAGTTTATTTCTTAATCAGTAATTAGACACTACTTTAATTTCTTAATCAGTAATTAGACACTACTTTAATTTCTTAATCAGTAATTAGACACTACTTTAATTTCTTAATCAGTAATTAGACACTACTTTTATTTCTGAATCAGTAATTAGACTAGTTTATTTCTTAATCAGTAATTAGACACTACTTTTATTTCTGAAACAGTAATTAGACACTACTTTTATTTCTGAATCAGTAATTAGACACTACTTTTATTTCTGAAGCAGTAATTAGACACTACTTTTATTTATGAAGCAGTAATTAGACACTACTTTTATTTCTTAATCAGTAATTAGACACTACTTTTATTTCTGAATAAGTAATTAGACTTTTATTTCTGAATCAGTAATTAGACACTACTTTTATTTTTCTGAAGCAGTAATTAGACACTACTTTTATTTCTGAATCAGTAATTAGACACTACTTTTATTTCTGAATCAGTAATTAGACACTACTTTTATTTCTGAATCAGTAATTAGACACTACTTTTATTTCTGAAACAGTAATTAGACAGTACTTTTATTTCTGAATCAGTAATTAGACTACTTTTATTTCTGAATCAGTAATTAGACAATGCTTTTATTTCTGAATCAGTAATTAGAAAATACTTTTATTTCTGAATCAGTACTTAGAGAATACTTTTATTTCTGAATCAGTAATTTGAGAATACTTTTATTTCTGAATCAGTAATTAGTCAGTACTTTTATTTCTGAATCAGTAATTAGAGAATACTTTTAGCAGCAGAGGGGGTGAATCGGACAACTCTTTACAGGCGTCTTTGACAAACCAAGGCTTGTTCGTAAATGCTTAATAGAAGCGTCCATTCGGTAAAACAATTAAAAAAGGATGACACCAGGTTGTTGTTACCATGTGTTACTGCATCACGACAACAACGTTGTTAAGATTTTACCACAGACACAAACAGACTAACTTTTTACAGGCGTCAACGAGGCTTGTTCGTAAATGCTTAATAGAAGCGTCCATTCGGCAAAAACAAAATAAAAAAGAAGGACGCCAGGTCGTTGTCGCAGCCCCTCTGCTGCTATGGGGCTAACAATCCTTGTTTGGAATCTCAAAGAGATTCATGCTAGCAATTTACGATGATTAATTAGCAATATAATTTTTATATAAATGGCAAACATCGGAGAAGCACAAATAACTAGATTAACTAGAGAATGGTTGGCTGCGATCAAGAAATTTCTCCCGGTGAGAGATTCTTTCAGAGATAATTTGCAAGCTCAACAACAAGCGCGGCTAGATTTTACCGCGGATACTGAACAATTATTTAAGCCGATAACTACGGCAACTGGAGAAGTTGTAACTGCGATAAAAGAGAGTAAACCAGAGGTAAAACAAGATGTAGAACCAGAGGAAAATCCTCCAAAGAAAATTGATAGTAGAAATCAAGAGCTACGAGATAAATTTACTGAAGATTTTATAGTACATATCGATAAAAGTAATCCGGAAGAAATGATAGATTTTACAACTGCTGGTTTTGTTGATATAATTATTTAAAACCAGAACAAAAGAAAACTGTTATCGATAGTTTTGACAAATGGATTGATGTGGTTTATAAAATTAAAACAGGGTCAAACCAACTTAGCAAAGTTGATAAGAGGTATAGTGCATTTGATGCTGCAGTTAGAATAAAAGAAGCTGAAAATGAACAAAAAAGAGAACAACGAAAACGTATACCATCGCGAGGACGAGGAGGACGAAGACAAAAGGATCCTCAACCCCAAGAAGAACCTGAAGAAGAAAAATTTGCTAGTGGATATCACGGTGGTAATTTATCATGTTCAAAAAGTATCCTTGATGATATATCATGGTTAAAAGTTCTCATCGGAGGAAAACGAGCTGGAAATAATTCTCCCGAGATAATTAACGAAGCGGCTGAAATCTGTCAATGGTTATTTCAAGGTCGTGTAATGGATATTGGACTATATCGTAGTTTCATCTATGAACTTACCGATGATTATTACAGCAATTGATCATTGATTAGATAAATAGCATTTAAATATAATGATAGTACATTGTAGTATGAGCAGAGCAAGACCTGTTTATGTCGTAAATTCACGATTGCCAGTGTACAAGGAGATGGATTAGGTGATGTTGTCACTGGATTATTTACTCGAGTTGCTCCAAAGCTTTTACTGATCGGTAAAGAAATAGCGTCAAAAGCTATTGGGGTTCTCGGTGATAAGATTGGTACAGAAGTTGGTAGCAGGGCTAGTAATATTGCTATTGACGCGTTTAATTCCGCAAAAGAAAAGCTTATGTCGTTGGCAAAGGGGAAAAAACCTGTAAAATTACAATCTATGAATCAAATACCACCTAAGGTAGGTAGGGCAATCAACGAAATAGCAAAACAGCGATTGAGATTAATTGCTGGTTCCGGTCTAAAACGATTATAATTTAGATCAACACTATATAATAAAATGTTTAAACATGAGATAGATGATGCTTTTGATGTAGATGCTCCTGTACGAAAAAATGATTCTATACGCGATTATCAATATTTTCATATAATGCTCAGAATCCAAATACAAGGTCACGAATTGAACTTAGATTTGATGACACATCTAAATACTTCTTGCCATGTGAAGCATTCATCGAGGTAGAGGGGAGACTAGTAAAAAATGATCATACTGGATTTGTCGCCGCTGATAATCTCGAAAATATTCCGATTGGGTTTGTTAATAATGGCATAATGGCATTATTTAGCAGCGCGCAGTATATAATTAATTCTACTAGAATCAACTCCATCGATAACGATGTTGATGTTGCAACCACAATAACAGGTTTACTAGATACGCTGTCAATTTTATTAAGTCTGCGGGTCATTCGATGATGTTTGCGAAGGATACTACCAATAGCGCTGATCATAATCCATCTGTTATAAGACGACCACAAAATAATGCTAAAAACGCTAACGCTGATGTTGAGGATGTTGTTATAGATAATAATCCTAATTACAATGCAGGATTTGCAGCGTGAAAAAAGATGATAGACAACCTTGGTAGATTTTCATGTGCGATTCCGTTGTCGCATATATTTGGATTTTGTAGAGATATCAGAAAAGTTATCTTTGGTGCTAGTCATACTGTAGTGTTAACACGAAGATCAACTGATGATTATGCTCTTTGCCATGGTGTTAATCCTGTTACTGATGGTAATGTAGAATTAAAAAAATTAGATTTTATGGATGCCAATTATGACTCCATCATTGACTGTTGAGACGCGGTTGCTATCTTTGATGGATCATAGAGGAAAATCATTACTGAGTTGATCTGATATTACAACAGCTACCATAACTAGTAATGTTGTTTCTACTTGGCAGCTTGCGCTTACGAAAAATGTTTCCGTGCCAAGACATATCTTTGTTGCTCTACAAAATGTAAATAGAACGCAAAAAATAGCGGGGGGTTGCAAATGATAGTTTACAATTGTGGTCCCATATGATATTTGATAAATGTAATGTCAGTGAGGTATCATTGCGAATAAGTAATCAGCAAGAACCAGCAGAACAACTTATTCTCGATTACGGTAGCAATCAAATAGGTAGAGTGTATCATCGGTTGTGGTCTTATATGGGTCGTGATCAAAACATTGATACTGGACTACAAATATCACAATGGGATTTTAAAGAATTGGACCCGATTTTATTACATTTTGTTGCAGCATCTTGATCTATCTAAACACTCGACCGTTGATGTAAAATTTCAGCCTCGTATAGGTGATGCCCTTCGAGGATTTAGAGCAGTTGTTGTTATTCTCAGTGGTAAATCTATGACGCTCGAGGGTGGTGGTGGAAAAATGCGAGTCATTGACGCACCCATTGAAAACATGTAACAGGATAATTAGATTATCACTGTCTAAATAAAATGTTGTACAATCATGTTAATGTCACCCTGACACCTGGTCAGGTAAAAAATCTACAATCGAAAAATTCTACTATGTGTGGCACAGCGATAACGCTAAAAAAGGAACAAATAACAGGTGGATCAAATAAGTTATCGCTTTCAAAAACTCAACTTAATCATTTCAATAAAGCGTTAAAAGCTGGTACAGGAGTTAAGTTGACTTTTTCACAAGCCGCGGTCAACGATATGATTAAATCCGGTGGAATATTTCCTCTTGCTGCACTGGCTCCACTAGCTATTCCTGCTCTTAAAGCACTTGGACTAGGCGCTGCTGGTGCTGTTGGTAGCAATCTTGTAGGTAAAATTTTTGGAAAAGGGTATAAAAAAAGGGAAAGGGATTCAGACTACCGGGAAGCCGGTACACAAAGCACTACATTTATTTCTGAATCAGTAATTAGACACTACCTTTATTTCTGAATCAGTAATTAGACACTACTTTTATACTTAAATGACATACTAAACTTAAATAACATACTGAACTTAAATGACATACTAAACTTAAATAACATACTAAACTTAAATGACATACTAAACTTAAATGACATACTAAACTTAAATGACATACTAAACTTAAATAACATACTAAACTTATATGACATACTAAAATGACATACTAAACTAAAATGACATACTAAACTTGAATGACATACTAAACTTGAATGACATACTATACTTAAATAACATACTAAACTTGAATGACATACTATACTTAAATGACATACTAAACTTAAATGACATACTAAACTTGAATGACATACTAAACTTAAATGACATACTAAACTTAAATAAAATACTAAACTTATATGACATACTAAACTTAAATAACATACTAAACTTAAATAACATACTAAACTTATATGACATACTAAAATGACATACTATACTTAAATGACATACTAAACTTGAATGACATACTATACTTAAATGACATACTAAACTTAAATGACATACTAAACTTAAATGACATACTAAACTTAAATGACATACTAAACTTAAATAACATACTAAACTTATATGACATACTAAAATGACATACTAAACTAAAATGACATACTAAACTTGAATGACATACTATACTTAAATGACATACTATGCTAAAATGACATACTATACTTAAATGACATACTAAACTTAAATGACATACTAAACTTAAATGACATACTAAACTTAAATAACATACTAAACTTATATGACATACTAAAATGACATACTAAACTAAAATGACATACTAAACTTGAATGACATACTAAACTTGAATGACATACTATACTTAAATAACATACTAAACTTGAATGACATACTATACTTAAATGACATACTAAACTTAAATGACATACTAAACTTGAATGACATACTAAACTTAAATGACATACTAAACTTAAATAAAATACTAAACTTATATGACATACTAAACTTAAATAACATACTAAACTTAAATAACATACTAAACTTATATGACATACTAAAATGACATACTATACTTAAATGACATACTAAACTTGAATGACATACTATACTTAAATGACATACTAAACTTAAATAACATACTAAACTTAAATGACATACTAAACTTAAATGACATACTAAACTTAAATGACATACTAAACTTAAATGACATACTAAACTTAAATAACATACTAAACTTATATGACATACTAAAATGACATACTAAACTAAAATGACATACTAAACTTGAATGACATACTATACTAAAATGACATACTATACTTAAATGACATACTAAACTTAAATGACATACTATACTTAAATGACATACTAAACTTGAATGACATACTATACTTGAATGACATACTATACTTAAATGACATACTAAACTTGAATGACATACTATACTTAAATGACATACTAAACTTAAATAACATACTAAACTTATATGACATACTAAACTTAAATAACATACTAAACTTAAATGACATACTAAACTTGAATGACATACTAAACTTGAATGACATACTATACTTAAATGACTTACTAAACTTGAATGACATACTAAACTTAAATGACATACTAAACTTGAATGACATACTAAACTTGAATGACATACTATACTTAAATGACATACTAAACTTAAATAACATACTAAACTTAAATGACATACTAAACTTAAATGACATACTAAACTTAAATGACATACTAAACTTAAATAACATACTAAACTTATATGACATACTAAAATGACATACTAAACTAAAATGACATACTAAACTTGAATGACATACTAAACTTGAATGACATACTATACTTAAATGACATACTAAACTTGAATGACATACTATACTTAAATGACATACTAAACTTAAATGACATACTAAACTTGAATGACATACTAAACTTAAATGACATACTAAACTTGAATGACATATTAAACTTAAATGACATACTATACTTAAATGACATACTAAATTCTATTTTTTTTCATTTTTTATTTTCATATTTCTATTATGAATTTTGTATTTTTCAGGTCACAGCAGGTCATTCACATTTTGCTGCTGTTACTGTGGAAAAAGAACTGTATACTTGGGCAGTATGTTTTTTTTGTTTTAAATTTAAAAATGAGAACAATACTATTTTGGGTCAGACAGACCCCTAATGGTAGAAGAATCTATGACTGCTGTGTCAGTGACACTGATAGTTGAGTGTCTCAAACTAATTTTTTTTCGATATATTTTGTTTTGCAAGAGAGCTTGATTACTTTTGTGTTGGATTTAACCCATAACTGTTTAGAATTTTATGTTTTCCTAGCTGACTTAGCATAATAACTGAAGTAGGGATTAAGCCTTCTTACTCAGTTACAAATGCATTGTCACTCAAATGTTTTATCTTTCTTTATGAATGGCAAGTCCATTAAATTATATAACCACAAATGACTTTGAATGTGTCTACTGATCCCCACTACCTCCTGAATACAGTACACCTCATGAAATCCATTATACTTGTCTGCTAATTTCATCCATCCATTTGAAGATTTTATTATTTTCTGATACATTACGGATTATTCTACATGTGCTATGTATTATTTTAATTTTGATCATGCTTATCGGAATTGAATATATATGTGGGCTTAGTTTCTGCGATCTCTGACCACACTGTTATACATGTCAAAATTATTATAAAATGTGAAATGATGATGTTTTCAGCTTTAATTCTAATTTTGAGTGTTTGGCCAGCCTGTTGGGTGGACACCATTGGAGCCCCACCCCCAACAAAGATATCACAGCTACAGTTGCATCATGTGAAATGGAGTAAACTTCTTTTCAACTCTATATGTTATCACTGAGGTAGTTGTTTTGCTTGGTACTGCAAATGACATATATGCTGTCATTGAGTTACAATGGTTTGCATGGTACTACAAATAACATCTATGCTCACACTGAGTTACAGTGCTTTGATTAGTACAGCTAGTTACATCTATGCTGTCAATGAGTTACAGTGCTCTGCTTGGTACTGCATGTTACATCTGTCCTGTCACTGAGTTACAGTGCTTTGCTTGGTACTTCATGTGACATCTATGCTGTCACTGAGTTACAGTGTTTTGCTTGGTACTGCAAGTGACATCTATGCTGTCATTGAGTTACAGTGCTTTGCTTGGTACTACATGTGACATCTATGCTGTCACTGAGCTACAGTCTTTTGCTTTGTACTGCAAGTGACATATATGCTGTCATTGAGTTACAGTGCTTTGCTTGGTACAGCTAGTGACATCCATGCTGTCACTGAGTTACAGTGTTTTGCTTGGTACTGCAAATGACAGCTGATTAGACTGATCCTTCTCCATCTTTCCAACTTCTTCTGTTTCACTTGATAATTTTTCGTGGGTGTATTGACCCATTTTTAGGCAGCCCAGTGGGCATTAATCTCTCTGGATATCTAAGATGGGCTTCAAACCATTAAGTTTAGGCACTTGGGCTTTATGTGTTAAATGAATCAGCTGTACCTTCTAGCTGCACTTTATTTCCTTGCAGTATTGGCTGCCAACTGTACTGTCCAGCTGTCCATTTCTGGATTCATACCATTTAGTGATGTATGGCTTAAGTAGCATGTTGTTCTGTGTCTTGTGAAGTACAGCCTTGGAGAGTTAACATTTCCAGGAATCTTAGTGATAGACCCATTTGTCTCCCTAACACTATCAATACTTTGGTAGTACAGCCATCTATGCTGCCATCGATATATGTGAAACCTATTTTGACTGATTTTGATTTTAACAAACTGTCCATCCCAAATCAGTGACAACATCCTGTGGATATGGCTAGCCATTTACTCACAGCTAACCCTCTTTGATGGTATCATGACAGACTTAGAGATGATGGCCATGCATCATTGGGTGATGCTAAACTTAAAATATTTGCCACCTTGTCTTCTTTACAAGCGTTCCGGGTCAAGGCCTTAGTAGATATTGATGATGAAGAAATAGCCCTTCTGTCCTCTTCCACAGTCTGGAAAATCAAGCAGATTGTTGAGAGGCTATCTGCTGAGATCAGTGACCCAAACAGTTTTAGAGCCTTTTTCTCTGGGAGTCAACTACAGTCATACTTTGGATCTTGCTAGTATAAGACCCATTCTGGTGCCTTCTTTGCAAATCTCCTGGCACTAGACAACTATGCCTCTGTCAGTTTCGGTTCACTCATTTATTGTAACTAATGGGATAAAGACACACCACTTTGAGACACATTTTACCCACATCTGTGTTGTTTGATTTTGGTGTCCCACACAATCTTCAGGCTTGCAGAGAAGTTGAGCAATGAACACATCTGGGAGTCAATAGTTAGGATAACAAAGATGATTAACAGGTGGCCCACCACATGATAATCAAAGTTTTGATGGCTTTCACCATCTTGATCTTATGCAATGGGATGAATGATTATATTCTTCCTCGCTGAAGCAACACCATACCCTGACCCTGTGAACCAGTTCCTTCTATTTAGCTGTGCTGTTTGATGCCAAGATAGGCGATATGCTGAGGCAGGCAGTAAAAGAACTTCTCCTCTGCTTTCCTATGTTACCACCATTACTTTATAAATCATCAGCAATCATCCTCAGAGGTAAAGGGATAATTCGCTACACAACCATAAAACTAACCTCAATCCAAACCCTTTATATATATAGACGATCTGTTAAGCAGTCTCAGAGACAGTTGTATTGAGGGGTAGGAAATTACTCCACTATGTCAACCACCCACATACAGCCTTCAAAATGGTGCCAGACTCTTGCAGTTCAAAGAACATTGGATCAATCTCCTTCTTTTGTCTCCAAGTTGCTTATGATCCCATTTTACAAGACCCCTCCCCTTTCATCTGTCGATTCCTGATAAAAGTACCATTGGATCTTGTATAAAATGCACTTTTACAGTGATAGATCAGAACATTCATTGAGAAGCAGATAAAGTAGATTGTTTTGAATCCACATTGTCCAGGGTTTTGTGCAAGGATTTTGCCATTCATAGATTCAGACCAATCACTGACCTGAGTTGTCTAAATTGAACCATACTACCATCAAAATTAAAAGTCAAGACAGAAAAATGACTGCCTCTCCATCTGAATTTGCTAGCATTCTTGATCTAATAGACACATGTTTTTATTGATTCAGTCTCATGGACAGTTCACATCCTGAGGAAATTATCAGTTTCACTCTTTTCTTTCAGCTTGAACATAAGTTCTTGGACATTGACAAAACTAATCATCTGTGTTATCATTTGATTTCAACTACATCTGTACTTGGACAACATCCTCTAGAAGCATATGGTAATGTTAATTTTAGTCAACGGAAAGAATGGTCTTGTATCCATTTTAAATCATCTCAAATATATGATCAGTAGGGAAAAGTCTTGTCATTGCTTATCCCAATGGGATGTACACCTTCATATGGAATATTTCACCCACCTCAGCTTTGTACTTCTTCCTTACCTTCAAGTGGTCCAAATTCTTGATTGCTTAAGAGTCCATTTCCAAAACTAAATTAGTCACAGGCTGAAAGTTTCTCATCTTGATGGGCTACATCTGCACATGGAGAAGGCCTTGCTGTGTCAGTGGCACTCCTTTTCATTTGATTACAGAATCAGCGAAATGAGCAAAGCTGACTTACAACAAGACCAGTAGTTAAGAGGTGCATTTTTGATGTGAAATCATGGATGACATGTAATAAACTGCAGATGATTGATGATAAAACGGAGGCCATTCTGATCACAACACAAAGACTTTCTCATTCACATCCTTTATCTCAAACAATAAATATCAGCAACACCAACATTAAATACGCATAGTCAGTATGAAATCTAGGTGTTAATCTGGACAGTAATCTCACATTGTACCAACATGTCATGAACATATACAAGGCTGCATATCTTGAACTGAGACACATCAGCTCTATTCCCAAATATCTTTCAGCAGATGCAACTAAAACACTTGTGTATTCATTAGTACTTTCAAGACTGGACTATTGTAAGTCAGTTATGTCTGGTTCATCTCAATATCTACTCCAAAAACTTTAAAATGTTCAAAACACAGCTGCTCAGATCATCCTTCGAGTACCATGATCAGAGCACACCTCCCCGCTGCTCTGTACCTTCCACTGGCAAACATTCGATCCAGATTCAAGCACAAAATTTGTTCTCTGTGCTACATTTCACTGACGGACTCCAGTCAAACATACCTATCTGGCCTCACCCATGTGTACACACCAACAAGATACCTATGCTTCTCTTCTGACAATCGTATACTCATTATTCCCACTATGAAAATGAAGTCGTACAGACAACATTCTTTTGCATACCAGGGCCATACGACATGGAACGAATTGCCCATTGAAATTAGACAAAAAGACAGTGAACAATTTAAAGAGTGCTCTTCAAACACACCTTTTGCGAGTGCAAGAACAAACTAAAAGAACTAATAATGTTTCCTACCTTAAACATTTTCATCATTTTTTAAAAATGTTTTCTAATTTCATGGTGTTAGTTTTTATCTTTTGTAGTCATATCATTATAGTAATTGTAAAGTGCTTAGAGCTTCTAAAGATTAGGCACTATACAAATTCCTCATTATTATAATTATAATTATTATTATTATTATTGTTATTATTATTATTGTTGTTCATTTTGGGAGAGACTGATATTCAAGGCAAGGTCATGTTTCACAACTCAGGATAGTGATGTATCTCCACAAACAGGGCAGTGTCATATCACACCAAATTCCTGTCTGGGAATTCTGCCATTGGTGCACACAGTGTAACAACAACATCCAGATCAGAGATATCCCCAGCAGACTCCAATGTCTTGGCCAATTCTCTATGAAGAAAGTCCCAGATTCACCATCCAAATTTTCCCTGTATCCATCCATGGGTTTTTCAACAGATTTGCCTGCTCATGGGGCATCAGGTGATCAATCATTTTGAGACCAGAAATGAGTCATCCCATGAAAATTGCTCTTATGAGATCAGAGTCTTGCCTTTATAATCAGGATTATTGAGATTCTATTAATGAGACTTCGGTTCACAGTGACACACTCTAGATCTGGTATCCCCAGTCTCAGTTGTACATGCTGATAAAAGACATCAGTACAACCTTTGGTAGGCCATCCTTTACAGCTATTGCTAGATTTTCTTGGAAATTTTATTTAGTAAGAATTTATTTCTAGTTCCCAGACTTGGATCATGTCACCTTAAGTTGTGCTCTGCATAAGTTAGGAGAGTGGGTTATGCTTCATATGGTGAATTCAGCATTCCTCCCTCATGGTTACCCCATATTATAGTTAGGAACATTCCCTTTTCCAATTATCAGTTCTCCTAACATTAATGTGATCAGAGAAGGTTTACATTTCTCAGCTTAAAACTAGCAACACCTGTTGTTGGTAATAGGTAAGAATTATTGTCTTTGTCTTAATAATATAGACAGGAAGGATGAATTTCATCATTTGGGAAGATGATTTAGGAGGCAGTAGAGCTTATATTTCTAATAAGTATTCTAAATCTAAACATAATTTACTGAAACATTTGCTATTTTTTAAAACCAAACCATGACATTTAATATCAATAAACTTAAAATGATTCAAAATATGTAATCATTTATCTTGTGGTTTGTCAGTACATGTATCTTTTTCTCTACTTACTACTCCCTAATTGAACTGCTATTTCATTTCTGCCACCAACCGCCCAAACCAGCCTTTCTGCATGTTCATTTTCTTGTACATACTAAATATACATTGCAGTGGCATTTTGACTGACATGCTATTTCAGAATGTTCAGGATGGTTCCAGTATTGTTGGACAGCTTGGACATGGGGATACTGCTGCGTACAAAACTCCCAAGAAGGTTGAGGCACTTGAAGGAATAGGCATCATAAGGGTAGAGTGTGGAGAGGATTTTACCATCTGTCTTACAGGTAACAAGTTCCTACATGAAGAATTTTCCTATCGTTTAAACTTAGGATTTAGATTGTGGCCATTATTGACTTCGGTTATTTTCATTGTAGTTTTGCAAAAATTACAAAATGACATACCATGTATTCTTATAAGTCTAATCCAACTGCACTAGACCTTGATCTGCCTGTATATTTTATTACAACTAAAAAATGCAGAGTATATGATTCTTGCCAGGTAAAATTTATGTTTTTAATTTTATCTTTTAATTGTTTATTTTAATGATCATGACCTCTTGTATTCAAACATGAAAGGGTCATGAATCTTAAACATATTAAATATATTATATAGGTAATCTTAAACATTTTAAATATATAATACAGGTAGCATAAACATTTTAAATATATTATACAGGTAATCTTAAACATTTTAAATATATTATACAGCTAATTTTACACATTTTATATATATAATATAGATTACATAAGCATTTTTAATATGCTATATAGGTAATAAACATTTTGTATATATTATAAGGTAATATTACACATTTGAAATATATGGTAACAAGCATTTTAAATATAGTATATACGTAACATAAACATTTGAAATATATTATACTGGTATCATAAGTATTATGCAGGTAAAATAAACATTTTAAATATACAGGTAACATAATTATTTTAAATATATTTTATAGGTGACATAAATATTTTAAATATATTATATAGGTAACATCAACATTTTAAATATATTATACAGGTAACATAAGCATTTTAAATATAGTATACAGGTAACATAAACATTTTAAATATATTATACAGGTAAAATAAACATTTTAAATATACAGGTAACATAATTATTTTAAATATATTTTATAGGTGACATAAATATTTTAAATATATTATATAGGTAACATCAACATTTTAAATATATTATACAGGTAACATAAGCATTTTAAATATAGTATACAGGTAACATAAACATTTTAAATATATTATACAGGTAACATAAACATTTTAAATATATAGGTAACATAATTAATTTTTTTACATTAACCAGTAGTTTATCCTACTCATTTGCAAATGTGATCAAGTTAACAAAGAAACCCAGCAAATGACCTATTTAGTGTGTGAAAACTTAGTTTCACAGAAAAGATTCATTTCAGAGAAGGGAGTTCCAAATTTTATAGGTAACTTAAAAAATTCCATAATTTGCACTCAAACATTTGTTCAGTATGAGAAGAAATTCCACTATGGCAATGAAATTACAGCATAAGTATTTCGCTGAAGTAATTAAAATCAAATTTGCATGCTGTTTCTTCAAAGAAATGTCTGACATTTTTGCCCCCCTCTCAAATCTTTTTTTGTTCTGAATCAACAATAAAACTAGAATGTATCCACATTCACATGCAGAAAACCCAGTGCTTTAATGCACAATATTTTCACTGGTACATGTGTAATGTGTGTTGAAATATTTTGGAGTGATGTTTTTAACAATATTTGAGATATTAGTAAAAAAATAAAGGTAATTTATAAAGGAAAGTCAACAAATTCATTACAAAAACTATTTCTTAGCAGTTATTCCAAATGAATTTATAAAATGAGGATTCATTCTCTTAGCAGCAGAGAGGGTGAACCCTACAACCTTATAGAGGCGTCGATTTGATGATCTGAGGCTTTTACCAAATAGTAAAAAAATAGACGTCTGTTCGATAAAATAAGATTTCCTTATATACGCCAAACGTCGTTGTCATCCACCCTTTCTGCTGCTACAGGTTAACCAAATATTTGATCCAGTCTTTAGGACGAAAATCATTTATGATTTCACAAACAAACTAATCGCTAACACCTCCTCTTGTAGATCAATTAAATTATTTGACTGGTCGGTGAGTCGGAAATTAATTCTCGTTAACGAATTATTATGGCATCGCATGTAGACAGGATTAATTGGGTTTTCAATAATTAGGAATCCTGGAGGAGCTATTGGTGCAAACAAATAAAGAATATATCCCTGCTGAGCTTGATTTGATTGCTCTAGATTAATTTGATAGCTTCCTTCAATTGCATCACATACTAAATTGAGCGCAATCACCGTTGAAATATTCACATTATGCGGGGCAATATGCCTACCGCCACCATCTGGATCATTATTATACCTGAGGAGGACAAATGGATCTTGTTTTTGTAGTGCCTTGATATCGGTTTTAACAATTTTTGCTAGTTCATCAGCGTTGTATTTGGGAAACTTGAAATTATGCAGATTGTCTTCTGTGATATTGTACTCGGTTAGGAATCGTTGTTTACTGTCGCTGTTGTCATTAATTATTGTTTGAATAATTAGTTCATAGATATATTCCATGTCAGATATAAGTTGATTTATTATTTCAACGTGTTTTTGCGATTTTGTTTTCCGTAGTTGTTCTAGTTGTGTTTCATATAATTGTTTAATTTCATTAAAATAACCACGGACGTCAGTTAGCGTAAATGAAATAGTAACAGATGAGTCGGCTGTTCTTTTAATGATAAAATCCCATTGCAATGTGTCTTTGTTGGTAAATATAAATCTATCGCCGATTCTTCCTTTTCTTATATCAGATAAATTATCTCGATAACTGGGATTGATTTCATGATATGATTTTACGTCCGTGGTTAAGTCGGCGGTGGATTTTTCCGGTGGTTTTTCGGGCCATCCTAACACTGTTCTTAACGAGCTGTTATAGATATCTACAATGTATCCCTCTGTGCTTATTTCAATCGACGACGAGAGCGTCGGTTCATGAAGTTTAATAGCTATTTTTGATTCTTTTCCAGTGATTGATTTTATTCTACGCTGAATTTCAGCATCGATTTGCTCAATTTGGTACGACCCAGTTGGTAACGAAACAGTTTCCCACGCTGGAGTACCATCGGGTTTATTCTTATACGAGAACACCAGTGCGTTATTGGGTTGCTGACCGCCAAATGCAACAGATCTAATATTAGGCCAGCTATGATACACTCGTAATTTTGCCAGCGCGATCTCACGCACTGGAATCGGAGAAGGAAAGTTCACACTAAATTCAGGGGTTGTTGATGTTATTGATATCATGCTTGTTCGTATCGGAGTGGTATTCTCCGCGATTCGTTGAAGCAGTTGCAATTCGTTGAATTGTAGTGACATTATTGTTAACGCTGTCTTCAATTTCCAATTTCAACATCACGGAGTTATACAACTGGGTCATCGTGGAAAATTCAACATCGGATATGAACGAATTATCTATCGACAGCGAGATCAACTCGGATAATTTCGAGTATGCGTCAAATACCACCCTGTACCGAGCTGTATAATCACTGAGTTTTTTCTGAGAACACGATGATAATTTTTTAGTTATCGCGGTGGCGACTGCCGCGATTGTTGTTGCCGCGGAGATAGCAATTGGAACTGCAATCGGAGCCATCATGGTCACCGTCGACATAATAACCCCAGCGCTGGCCATCACACCGGATACCGAGTACACGGTGATGTCGATGATTGCTACTCTGCGTCGGTACTTTTTCATTTTTTCACGATAACGCTCAGAAAGTGATTTCAAGTTCGCGGAAAACTCTTTCACGGTGTTGAATCGATATTGCGATGACGGCGTCATCTGCGATTGTGATACCGCTGACTCCGTCAACGGGACTATTATCGGTTCAATTGATTTCATCGACATTGTTGTTGACATTGTTATTTTAAACCCGCTAGTGTTTTCAATTATTAGCCATCTTCCGGGTAGTAGATCAGGTGGAAGTCTACTTCACCTACGAATTCTAAACACCAGGTTATATGTTTTCTAATGGTGTTATCAACCGCGATAATCTCAAATTCTTCTTCTCCCCCCGCGATAATTACTGTCGTGGTGCCACCAAAGTAGGTTTTACCTTTCACGATGATATCAAATTGCTTGTTAGAGATTAACGTTATCCTGTAGATACCATGGGGCCGCTTCACGTTAGTGACTTTCAATTTAGCATTATAGTTTTTTACCCAATCAAAGGTCCCATGATCGACCTTATACACGATATTTTTAACACCTATGTCTGGATGCGGAATTTTTACCTTTTCAATATCGTCGTAAACGTCGAGATAAGTTTTATTGATTTCGGTAGATTTCATCATCGTTCCATCGCGGCGTTTAAAAAATGAAATCAAAAGGAGGTTAAATTCCAAACCTTTTTGGGTGCCATAATGCCCGTTGAGTTGAGAATATGTCGTCGTGATATTGTAACTTTCAGAGCCCTTAAAGAAATTTTTATCCATTTCGCTGATGCGTTTTTGTTCGTCAATAGCGCTTTTAACTTCAGCGAGGGTTGGACCTGTCAACGATGTGGTTTCAGACACAGGTGTTCTCCCTAAAAATTTATCCACGATGGTATTAAGTGTTGTTTGTCTCACCATAAACATATTAATATCTTTGATAGTCATTGTAGATGTAGCTGGGACACCAAAGAAATTATTAGCGATGTAGGCATTGTGAGTATGCTTGCCAATAAACTCGCTAATTTCAGCGAGAGTCATTCCTGCCACAAGCGAGTTTCCAAAAAACTTAACAACTACGTCGTTTGTGAGTTTTTGTACCTTCTCAAAATCTTCTATTCGTTTAAAAATATCGAGATAAGTTCCCGTGAAGTCACTTTCACTCATCACCCTCTTCGTCTTATTGTTAAAAAAGAATAGCCATAAAATGGTTCTAATTTCACCGAGATTTATGCCTGACGCAAGTCGGTTTCCAAAGAAACTGGTAACGACATCGTTGATGGATTTTTGTTCGTCAAGCGCGCTTTTAATTTCAGCGAGAGTCATGCCAACGATAAGCGGGGTTCCAAAGAATTTATGTATGACATTTTTGCGAAAACTATTATAACCTCGTATAAGATCATTCAGCTCACGTTCGTTGGTAGCAATCGCGTCGGTGATCGTAGACACAAGTGCGCCTGGTTTAAGTTGTCCACCGTTGGAATACAGCGCAATAGAGTTTTCAGCGGCGTCGTGTTGTCGTTTTAAAATGTCATCCAATGACACATTACTGCTTTTTAATTTACCCTGGCGATCTTGAAATACAACTATTTCGTTCGGGTCAACACTTGTTAAATTTAACGTCTCAGCGATTTCATCTTCAATTATTTTTTTTACATCCTCGATAGAACCCGCAGATGTTTTCGCAGTGGGTTCCGACATTGACAGAGATTGTCCCCAAATATTAATCATTATTGTAAAGACTCTAGTATTTTCAATTTATTGATTCTCTAAAATTACCTTGTAATTTCCCACTCGTGTATTTATTTACAACCAGATGAGGTGGTTTCTGTGACGATGAAATCTCCGCGAGGACATTTAATACTTCACGGCCGCATATCGGTGGATCATTTAATTGTTGTGTTGGCAGCGTGGAATAAAAAATCGGAAACTCTTTGAGTTTCATCGAAGAATTTATATACCGCATAAACTCTCTTGGTGGAGCTAACCCATATGAATCGAAATAGACAATCCCATGTGGATCAATCGCGTATGCAACCCAGTGAGTTCCCGATCCGCTGCTGTTATCAAGATTGATGATACCGGTTTCGACGCGTTTAGGTTTTCTCGGTAATTGATCTCTCATAAAAACCCCTCTGAAGTTTTTTATCGCTAGTGTTTTAGCAGCATCAATTAAATCAAAATTGGACATGGGAACCATAGGTTCCTCAGTCATAGACTCTTCAACAATTGGGCTTTCAACTAATAAACCGTTCCTGGTATTCTTAGACCTGATCCGTGAACGGGTCTCCCGCTGTACCATGAATACGGGGTTCCTGGTAGTCTTAGACCCTTTCCCTTTTTTTTATATCCTTTCCCAGTTGCCTTTTTCAACGCCATCCCTGCCGCGGTCCCAACGGCTCCCAACGCCGCCGCTTTCGCCACTGCTGGGGCAGCCGCTGCAATCAATGCTGGTATTGCAGCTAACAATGGAAATATACCACCTGATTTTATCATGTTCGCGACTGCAGCCTTTGAAAATACAATTTGAACCCCTCGCCGTTTCTTTAGCGCATCATTGAAATGTTTTATTTGACGATCCGTCAATGATATTTTATGTGTACCGCCGGACATCTGCGCTGGTTTTAACGTTATTGTTGTTCCACATTCTTTAGCGGATTTTGATCGCAATTTCTTGACCTGACCATCAGTCAGCTTGACACTAACAACACTATATGTCATTTTATTGTAAAACACATTTATGCTTTCAATTGATCTAATTGGAAACTCTTCAAGTTTCATTTACATATTTTTGGAAAAATCCGAAGGATTTTCAATCATAGATTTTCCACTGGTGCATCAACTACTCATTCGTCCACCAACCCCTTCTAACAACATTGATTTATCACTGAGAATGACAGCAATCGCTCTATAATTAACGCCACCAGGAGCTATACGAGCTCTGAAGTGTATATCAACGACGGATTGCCTTGTTAAATCAAGATGTTCCAGCGAAAAGTAATAAATCGGATAGAGGCTTTTAAAATCAAGTTGCGATATTTGCAAACCAGTATCAACGTTTTGATCACGACCCATATATGACAGCATCCGATAATACACACGTGCTATGTGGTTAGTGTCGTAATCAAGCTGAATATCCTCAGATGGTTCTTGTTGTCCGTTTATTCTCAGTGAAACCTCCTTGACTCCTAACTGATCAAATATCATATGACTGCGTTCTTGGGAGCCTGATCGATTCTGATTCTGCAGCGCTATAAATATATGACGTGGAGCTGAAACGCCTTGTTTTGATGCCAAGTGCCATGTAAATGTATCAGCAACATTATCCAGTTTGACGTCAGTTGTTGTTGTTAGCCAACTTATCAATGATTTGCCACCTGTGTGCATAAATGAAAGTAGCCGCTCTTCCGTGGTAATTGATGGGGTCATTACTGGCATCCACAATACTATTTTACTCAAAACAACTTTACCATCAGCGGCACCAGTACGCCAAATTGCATCATTGTCATTGCCTTTTCGCACTAACGCGATTGTGTGCTTGGCTCCATAGATGACTTTTCTGACATTTCTGCAGAATCCAAATATGTGATGGAATCGCACATGAAAAATATCGTTCTTGTCCTTGTAACATCGCTACTCGTGTTGCAAACCCTAGATTGAAATTGCGATTAGTATCTACGACATCAAAGGTACCAGCCGGTCTAGTATATCCTGCTGGTGCTGGATCAACTGCGGTATCTCGTGTTGCTTTTACCCTAGTATGATTAATGTGGTCAGCGTGATCATTACTATCCTTTGCAAACATCATAGACGGACCAGCCGATCTTGTATAATCATCAGAATATCTTGCTAACCCGATTATTGTTGTTGCAACATCAACCTCGCGGTCTATTGATTCAATTTCTTTTCCATCAATGAGATATCTTGCACTTTCAAATAACGCCATTATGCCATTATTAACAAAACCAGCTCGGATATTTGAATCATTTGCATATGGGGTATCAGCTGCAACATTTGTTACGAGTTTTCCCTCGATTTCAATAAATGCTTCACATGGCAAAAAGTATTTACTGGTATCTTGAACTTGTAGTTCAATTCGCGATCGTAGGTCGGGTTGTATTGCATGATAGGAATAGTATTGATAATCGCGGACGGAATCGTCCTTGCGCACTTGGGCTTCCATATCAAGAGCGGGATCAGCTGTTCGTTTAAACATTGTTATTATTATTTAGTGCTTTCAATTGTGAAACTCGAAGAGTTTAACGCTAGCGTTTTAACTCTTTATAATCATCGTCGTTGAAAATTCTTCGAATTTCGTTTTCGTTTCAAACCACTTCCTGCTATCCCGTTCATGATAGCGCTATCTGTTACCGGTGGCGACGGAGTCACCGAAGCAGCCAACGACTCTAGTTTTTCATCTACTGCGTTATTTATAATTTTACTAACACTTGCAGGCATTTCCGCTGTAGACGGTAACGGTTTCTTTTTTCGTCTCACTAATGATGTTATTTTATTCTTCGCAGCTGAAAACGCTTTTCCGGCGAGATCTCCAACAGCACCAATACCCTTATCACGAATTACATCAATGGCTTTCATTGATAATTGTTTAGCTAACGGCGCCACCTTGGGAGCCATTCTTGTAAATAACCCTGCAATGGTATTGCCGAAACCGTCTCCGTAATATGTTCTATAAACAGGCAATCGTGAGTTCACCACGTAGACGCTTACGGGTTTATCATGGTTGTAGTGTATGATCATCTTGTTATAAAACTAGTAATTTTTCAATTAGTGATCAATCGCTGTAATAACCATGGGCATCTTTGTGATTTTCAACTAATTCAGCAATGAGTTCTCGATATACATTAATGTCCATGATACCGCCGGCAAATAATCGTCTACAGATATCAGCGGCCTCATTAATTATTTCCGGTGAGTTGTTTCCGGCTCGCTTCGCCCCGATGAGAACCTCCAGTCATGATATATCACTGAGAATGTTACCGGGACAACTACAAAACGTAAGACGTTTTGACCACTACCTGAAATTACTGGCGATTTAGAAAATCCCTTCCCACTACTATAATCAGGTGTTCCCCCCAGTTTTTCTAAATCCGTACTTTGTAAATAACTAAAAAGATCATCATCATCTCGATCAGATGGTTCAGGCGAAGCTTGGGGTGGTAGTTGTTGTTGAGATTTTTCTTGTTTAGCAGGTGAAAAAGATATTTTTTTTGCAGTTTGTTGTCGCCGTCGCTGCAGTCTTTGTGGTTTTCTTTGTGATTTTTGTTCTTCATATTGTTTATACACTATACCCACCGCATTGATATATTCAATGTATGATGCACTATCTGTCTTCATTTGACTTTTTTCAGTTTTAATTTTGTAAAATATATCAGCCCAATGTTGTATACCTCTTACATACTTGTGCTGTTCTAGTTTTAACATTTTTTTTCTGTTTTCATACGTCGTAACAACAAGTGCAGGAAACTCTGCTGCTTCAGTCTTATCAATTGTTGCTAACCCTTCTTCGTTAAATCGCGCGCGTAATTCATCTACTATTTTATCATTGGTCTTTTTCGGACCAGGTGGGTTTTTTGTAACAACGCTGATGTCTTTTCAGTTTCCGCTGCTATCTTTTCAAGCACACCAAGAACAGGCACTTCTCGTCGCTTGCCTTCCTCAGGAATATCCCCAAATATTGCTCGTTCAGTTGCTGTTTTCACATCGCTGGTCGCCTTAGTTACCGGGGCGAACAGTTGTTCACTTGACACAGAAAAGTCAGTCTGCGCTTGTTGTCGTTGTTGAAGTTTCTCACGAAGTCTGTCTCGAACCGGTATAAACTTTTTAATTGCTGCTAGCCGCTCTCGGGCTAATCTAGTTGTAAGCGATTCACCTTCCATATATTGTTTGTGAACTAATTTTTCAAATGTGAAACTATCACAATTAAAAGATGAGTTATTAAATAATGTACCATCAAGCTAACGTATCCATCTCCGACAAGGTTAAACTGTACGACGCTATCCGCGAATGTTTCAGAAATAACATCGCTGGGGTTTTCAAAATTGTAATGTCTGAGAACGGCGATGAACGATTTTTGTTAACGACGCAGAAACAACAATAACTGCGTGAAAATGGAGGCGTCGCGGTGATTACTTGCTACCACTACCAGATCATCCAGTACGCACATAACTGCATAAGCAGGCCCAAACTGCTGAGTATCCTTTCAGGAGAAAATCCCATGTGAGTGTTACAAAAAACGCTAAAAAAAATTTATTTTTTAAATTATTTACTGAAAGTCTATCACTCACGTGGTTAAGATATTGGTTTTTCCTCGTTTAACATTTTTCTAAGATCACGAACCTTAGAACTAATTTCAGCTCGTTTTTGATACTCTTGGCCGAGCTTTTGACGTATTGCTTCAACGGTGCTAAATTGCGTTATAAATACATCAATATCGTTACCATACAAACAAGCATAGATGGACTTTTGAATTCCTTTCACGAGTCTGTACATTTTAGGTAAAACATAACGACCCTTACTAGACTGATACTCTATGTCTTCATATTCCGAGGTAATCTTGTCACAGTCGAGATCTTTAGATAATACTATTCCTCGATCTTTCAAATTTGAAATTTCAGCAATTATAGCATTTACATCTTTGATATCCATTATTTATATTTTTATATAAATATAGTATACTGTATCTCTAATTATTAAAAAAAATTTGGGGTCATTTTTGACCCGTTTTTTGAAGGACAGTACAATGCCGTATATCTCCACTCGAGTGTTGCGGCAGATTTTAGGCATACATAAATGCACAGTACAATGCCGTATATCTCCACTCGAGTGTTGCGGCAGATTTTTGGCATAACATATACTTAATTAATGGACAGTACAATGCCGTATATCTCCACTCGAGTGTTGCGGCAGATTTTAGGCATACATAAATGGACAGTACAGTGCCGTATATCTCCACTCGAGTGTTGCGGCAGATTTTTGGCATAACATATACTTAATTAATGGACAGTACAATGCCGTATATCTCCACTCGAGTGTTGCGGCAGATTTTTGGCATACACATACTTAATTAAGGATGGGATTTGCGATGTCCCTAAAGCATACATCTCCGGCGGGGAGGCCTAAGGTGACAAACATCATCTTAGACCGCCCAGAAGATATGCTTGGGAGGACATTCAGAACCATATTCAATGAAACGATGATGGAATTTGTGATGTAATGATGTGGGACGGCACAGGACAGCACAAACATGAAACGACGGGGCGGATTTTCTACGGCCAACCAACCAATCAAAAGCAACCCAATTAAATTAACCCGGTTGCATGATTGTGAACAAAAGACAACCACACGGCCGGGTTAATGGCGTTGGTTAGTTTTAATCGGTCGCATTGGCCTTCGAAAGCCCCAGCTTTCTACCTTTCATATGCTATATAAGGTGACTAATACAGCAGCGTTGATTCACGAGTGTGTTATTTTATTTCCTTGAATTACTTATTAATGCTGTTTCACAACATTTAAATGAGACAAAATATTTGAATAAACCATTAAACAAAAGAATATAGTTGTTTGATAACAGCGTGTATTTCATTGGTCTCATCGTAAAATGATTAATTAATCGTAATATTAATTGGACTCCAAGCAGAGCTTGGGGAAAGTAACTCTGTCATGCTATTTTATTATTGTACGATTTATCTCCCTTGATATATGAAAATTGTATCCTGTGTGCACGTAGTAGTAATTGAACTCCAAGCAGAGCTTGGGGGACGTAACTCTGTCATGCGACTTTATTATTGAACGATTTATCCCCCTTGATATATGAAAATTTTATTTTATGATCATTTTTCTTTGACAGAGTTAATTTTTGAATTCCTTCTGCTACTCTTTGTACTGAAGGACTACAAATATCGAAATATCTACTGGCTTCATTTATTGACTGAAATATTTTCTCCTTGTTGGTTTCTGTATCAAATGATTTGACGGATCTCTTTCCAACTGACTTACAGGTCCCTGTCCCGCCCCTTTTTGCATTCTGACTTTGTGAGACGGCTTGAAGATTCTCAAGACAATTATCAGCCTTGTTATTATTGATATGATCAATCACAAGGCCATCTTTGATCAATCTGTTGTGACATTTGTATACGAATCGATGACAATAATATCTCTTTTTCCCAGCTGTAAACGTTAAGTATCCTCTATTATTTACCTGTCCAACCGGTTTTTTTAGTCTGCAATTTCTAATAACACCATCACGGGATGCTTCATAATTAACAAGCACTGGGTGAGGTCTGAAATCTTGGCTCATTTGTATAATAATACTATTTGTCTAATTTATTATTTGCTTTAATTATAAGTCTATCAATGTAGTCTTGAGGGTTTTTTATGATTTTGTCCTTGATTTTATCAAGGTCGTTGGGGTCAATGACTGCATTTTTTATTCGTTTGTCATAATAGCGTTTTAGTTCCCTGTATCGTTTGCCGCCGCAACTGAGACATAATTGTGATTTTCCCCTTACCCCAGCCCCACATTGGAGGCATGGGAGAGGACCAAAACTTCCTCGCCGAACACTTTGTAAATGATGCCCACAGAATTCGCTTCTGCATGATTTGTTACACGGGGTTGTTGATCCAATCATAAGCCACTTGCAGTGATTCATTATACTATATTTTTCTATTTAAATACTTGTTTTAATTATAACATGGAAGAGTTCAAGAGATTATCGAAAATCGAACCTTGAAAAAATACTAAATTCAATCTCGATAGAGTCTCTGATACACCAAAACGTCTAATCGGTGACAGAACTATACTAAGTAAAATCAAGGAGTGTTTTAATGAATTCTACCGAGACGGTGCAGCATACTGTTGGTCGACATTTCGAATTATACACGAGGATGTCAATGTACCTAACATCGATGCTACTATGAACGATGAAAGAGCAGCTGAGATAATTCACACCTTGGCGAGCCAACGGGGTGGAAATCTAAAGATGGAAATCCAAAGGTAAATTGCAAAGCAATTCCCAAACAGAAGTATTTTTTCAGAATAAAATTCATTATCGAAGTCGAAGGCAAATGGATTATCAAGGATAAATTTGAACCAATCCTCAAGGATAAAAAAACTGTCATTGTGAGTAGAGATTCCAAACCAGGAATTCTAACTGGAATCGACAAACCATACTACGAGAGATCTTATCCTGTAACAGCTATCGTATATGGGATATACCCGCTAAATGATAAACCCGATATCACAAAACTAGCTCCTATGAAATATTCACCGTTGACTTCGTCAAGGCTCAATTGTGTAGCAACACGGGTAATGGAACACTTCACAAATGCATCCCGAGGAAATAAACTAACTGATCTGCGACGTAGGAAAATAACCAAATGGGAACTGACAGTGAAACAGCATGGTGCAAAGATTTCTGATATAGCTAAATTAGAAACATCATTAAGATTCCCAATATCAGTAATGACGATAACCGGAGAAGTTTTATACGAACCGAAATATAACAAAAATGGAGCTCCAATACAAATTATTGATCATAACAAACACGCGTGGACACCTGCAGTAACAATATTTCCACGAGATAGAACCGTGAGATATATCCCCGAGGAATTCGTTGGGGAGTTCGTTGGAGATGTTTTTTATAATGAGAAATTATTCGATGCTATTCATGCGTTGTGTAAAGACGATCCT
Source organism: Unio delphinus (assembly GCA_029339505.1). Taxonomy (NCBI): domain Eukaryota; kingdom Metazoa; phylum Mollusca; class Bivalvia; order Unionida; family Unionidae; genus Unio; species Unio delphinus. The sequence continues at coordinate 6,798,573 of JAQISU010000160.1, forward strand.
GTGTCAGTGTGGTTACTTAGAAGTGATGAAGATCCCGAAATAGGATTTGATCAATTTGTAAGACCAAATGGTGAATTATATCGCGTTGAAGAATTAGATAACAGAATGAGAAAAATCGCTAATGATTTTTCACCGGAGAGTTTCCATGAAAAACTACTCATGGATAGTTTTACTATTCCATCAGTGGTAGCTCACTTCGCAAGAGAAAAAAACTCATGGCGTCCAACACGAAGTGATTTTCTCGAGGATGTTAAATTGAGTTGCGTCGAATTTAGTCATGGAGGACTGTGGAATACAAAATACTCACGTGATGGTATGATTTCAATTGATATAGCTGCGTGTTATCCAGGGAGTTTTCTTGGATATGGAGAAGCCGCTGAATACTTTAAATGATTTGGACACCCCACGCATGAAATGACTCGTGTTGCGATTAATGGGCCATTACCTGATTTTGATTTGACCGGATTCGCTCGTGTGATATCATTTGAACTCGCTACAGGGTTACATCCATGTAGTTATCTTTGGCTTGGTAGACATATATCTGAAAAGGCCTGGATGCCAATAGTGTTACTACGATATATGATTGATTGTGAGATGTTACAATCGTTGATTGTTTCCGAAGCTATTATATGCTATCGAGCTCAGAAAGAAGTTTGGCTACCACAACCCGATCTAGATCGTATAATTACCGAACAGCGAAAACAGTTTCCAGATTTCAGCGAGGAAGAAGTCATGAATTGGTCTAAGAAGTTATTTGAAATTAAAAAAGAACAAGCAAAAGATTTTGGACGAAGAATAATCGGTAAATTTACCCAGGGTGGAAGATACGACAATGCAAAATATTCCTCGCGGTTGATCATAGACGTCGCTGAATACGATTTTATTGTAACGGATTTAACGAAACAGGGAAAACTTGTAAATCGTAAAGACGCTTTCCTATTCGATGGAAGACGATTAGGTACGGTTGTTACCTATTGTGATGGATATATTAAACAATATACACATCTGAGAAGTTCTATGCTAGCTTATGCTTCTATCAATCTATTTTCGATGATAAATAGATTTCCTAATAACGCAGTTAGAGTAGCCACTGATTCTATTTATATCCACGAGAAATACAAATCAGATGTAGCTAAATTTACATCCCAGGAGGAAGCATGGGGACGTTGGCGATTTAAAAAGGAAAAACTACATGAGTATTGTGAATCGGCAGATGTTACCATGGATGAAAAGTACTTAAAGTGTGATAAGATTCAATCGGAATTTTCTAATGCACCACCGGTATCTGATCCAATATGTAGATACAAGACAGTTTATTTAAACGGTTGTGGTGGGTCAGGAAAGACAACTCGTGCAATTGAATTACCGGTATATCGTCGGTCAAATATGATTGTGTTAACACCTACTCACAGACTCGCCAGAGAGATGAAACAACGAGGGGTAAATGCCTGTACTTATCACAGTTTCTTTCGATGGAAAGGCGATGAATGGACTCCTGATCGAATGGGCGATAAATTCATTCCTGAAATCATGATTTGGGATGAAATATGCACGGTATCGTTGAGAGTATTACAAACATTTCTCGAATGGTTGTTAAACAAAAACACAAAAGTCGTCATGTGCGGTGATCACGGCCAACCACCACCATTTGTCGGTGCATCTCCACATGAATGGCTAAAGGGTTTTGTAGACTACTATGAAGAAATTACTACTGATTATAGATCACTTGATGAACAATTACGCGAGTTCAAAGCACTGATTAGATTACAGCCGGATAAAATCCAATGTGAAATAGCGTGTGAAATAATTTCAGAAACTCCCATGAATGATTTTTGGGAAACGTGGAGACCAAATGATTTGATAGTAGCAAGTAGAAAAATAGTCAGAGACACACTTCAGATGAAGTTATTTGAAACGCATAAAGAAAAATTTGCAACACTTCCAGTACCGTTGTGTTATAGGCCTTCGGATACACGAAAGCAGAATATTGAAGTTGATATTCCAGGGAAGAGTGAAAAGCAGATTCTCGTATTAAATGATATTGTGCTGGTTGATATCAGCGTCGTTGAAGATGCATTGCGTGCTAATAAATCCCCGTGGACGCTAGGATACGCAGTGACGATACATTCTTTACAGGGATTGACTATATCGGATACAATTGTTTGGATGGTAGATAATCGCATCGAATGGTCGAATTTAGTCTATCTTGCAGTATCCAGAGTGAGGAGATTAAATCAACTTCGAAGAGTTGTTTTCGATGATGAAATCATTGGTGACGATGATGACACTACAATGGATGATGCTAGCATCATTAATAAAAAAACTCTCCGGTTATAAACAACAGGATAAAAAAAATAATAGAGAATTTGACATTGATGCTAAATTAATAATTACGCTGAAACAACAACAGAATAATCACTGCGCGAGTTGCAATTGTATAATGCGTTGGCAGTATTCGGATAAAGATCCTCGCCAATTTACCGTAGACAGAAAGAATAGCAGCATTGGTCATACCAACGATAATGTTATGCTGACTTGTCTTGAGTGCAACAGACGAAGGGGTGCTAGTTAAGACCATGAGGTGGCAATTGAGTATCGTCAGGAATCACTTGTAATTGTTCGCGTGTAAAACCCCGCTGAGGGGCAGTTGAATCCAGTTTATAGATTGGAGGTCTACCAGTTGATCGTGTTATAGTAGATATCTTGTGTGCAGTAACACTCCAAATAGGATCAGTAGCCCTTTTTCTGCCACCTTCAAGCTCTCCTGGTTCGTATAAATATCTCACAGTGACATTACTACCAAGAATTGGTTCTTTGAAATCTTTTTGTGAAATTCCTTGGATTTCCATTTTTGGTATGGACGCTTTCTTAATCGCGTTGACAGGTTTCATGTTAATTGTTCGAGTAATCTCGTTATTGAGCGCGGTAATCACAGCTGGTAATCTCTTAACCCATTCACAGGATCTTTTATCCTGAATAAACTCCTTCGCGTATTGATATCCAAATAACCGCTCAGCAAGAGTCTGATTAAATCGTTCAACAATTGCCTGATCGTGATGTAGCGCAGTATGCCCTCGTCTGATGGTGACATTATGATGTTTCATCACTGATAACACTGCACCCTGAAATTCCTTGCCAGGATCAACTTGTAACAGATTCGGCCAACGCAGAGGACCCTTTCGATAAATCTTTTCAAATGCAGAAGCTACTTCAGTAGCTGACTTTGTTTTTAGCGGTTCTGCTTATTTGTATCGACTCGCAACGTCAACTACGGTTAGCGCGTATTTGTAACCGTTGTCATGTGGTAAAAACAATAAATCAGCTTGATGAACTTCATTGGGTCCGGTAACATCAAAATGCGAAAAATTGATTTGTTTAGGCGGTGGTAGATAAATCTGCCATAGTGCCTGTTTGGATAACCAATTAGCCGCAGTAGACTTTTTCACTTTTGCGGCGTTGGCGAGTTTATTGATTGCAGCTTTACCCCTCCAGTATCCTTTTGGAGAATAATAAATTGATTCCATATTATTAATTACCAGTGCCCATCATCAATTTGCCTTTCATAGCTGATTTTACCAACCACGAAGCCAACTTTTCTTTGAAAGATTTATCAGGAATAGCATTTAACGCATGAATTAATTTCACATCTGCGAGATGCCTGTGTTGCAGATTGCTGCTTTTATATGCAACATCATGAGCGTGACACGCCTTATCAATGGCGTTTATCGGATACTCGCCGGATCTGGGTTGATTTTGATCATCAAGTCTGATATCTAATCGTGTTCCAGGGCCACAGTAGCTATATCCTGGAAGGTGCTTTTCTCCGGGGTACTTTGCCCATGGGGTTCCAGGGAGTTTTGCCAATTTGGCTGCGATATCACCTCCTCGTTTTCTTTTAAAACATCTCCGAATTGTAAAATCTTTGATTTTGTAGAAATAAATCTAAATTTTTTTATACCACATGTTGCACATCTACCAGTAAGTGCTGATCTGTTATTTTTAGTTGTAATCGTCGCCACATCATTTGTGCCAGTACGCGTTTTACACTTCACACAATATAGATCCATAATTTATGTATAGAGATATGGATATAATTGATTTTTCAGCGACTAAAACAAGAGAACCAGTTAAGCATCATGCAGCGCTACCAAACTCTATCCGCGCAATTATAATCGGGCCATCTGGATCCGGCAAGACGCAATTGTTACTCAATTTAATAATGAGATGGATGAAGTGGGATAAGTTGTATTTAATTGCCCCTAGCGTAGATGATCAACGATGTTATGAAGTGTTAAAGGATTTTAACGAGAATGCATCAGAAATTAAGGGTGAGAACGCCATTGATTTTATAACTGATATTGACGAGGCACCATCCGTGGATGACCTTGATGGAAACATTAATAATTTAGTCGTATACGACGATGTGATGTTAGACAATCCAAAAAATCCTGCTAGAATCTTTTCCAGAGGCAGGCATAAAAACACCGATGTGATATATGTCACTCAACGATACACTCAGATTCCAAAAGTGATCAGAGATAACTGTAATATTCTTGCTGTGTTTAACGGCGTTGATACACATAAGTTACGAAATATTTGGCAGACATGGTGCTCTGATATGGATTTCAATCAATTTAAAAATTTCTTTAGTAACGCTCTGTCAACCCCGTATGGATTTATAACAATAAATTTACATGATCCTCGAACACGATATCGTATCGGACTGGATCAAATATTTGGTTAACCTGTAGCAGCAGAGAGGGAGGATGACAACGACGTTTGGCGTATATAAGGAAATCTTATTTTATCGAATAGACGTCTATTTTTTTACTATTTGGTAGAAGCCTCAGATCATCGAATCGACGCCTCTATAAGGTTGTAGGGTTCACCCTCTCTGCTGCTCTCTTACTCCACCCCCATCTCTCCTCAGTTCTTATCCATCCTTTCTTAAATGTTCAGTAGTCCCATTGTAACTGTAACTAGATAACCAGGTGGGATTTTTCGGAATCACAGAAGAACACTTTTGACGATGATATAAATACCATGTATAATAAATAATGACTTGAATGAGCAAATAAATTATGAATTTGTGCATATATATTTGATCCAAATATTGGATTATTAACATAATAATGCACAAATGTAATAAAGAAAGAAAACCCAATGAATTTTTTCTACAAAAGACAGACACAAAGCGTGAATGATTCACAGTGACTGAATAATGGAAAGATGGATATAGTTTACTCAAATAGCAAACAATGTAGATTTTCACTCATGCAATAAAATGAACATAACGCTCAAATATATTGAAAAAAAATACAAATAAATTACTCTACAAAAGATAAACACAAGGGGTGAATGATTCACAGTGACTAAACAATGGAAAGATGGATATAGTTTACTCAGCTAGTAAACAATGTAGATTTTCACTCATGTAGTAAAATGACTTCACTCATAGTGAAATTATGCAAATGAAAAGGACAGATATGTAACTTATCTTTACAGTTCCTAACGATACAATGGGTTTTATGAACCCCAAAATTACAGCATTTCAGCTGCTACCAACCCTGTGGTTGGCTTTACAGCTTGCACCACGTAGACCTTGATTTCTCCAATACTTGGAATGCTCAGGTCCCTGTTGTGTTTTATGAACCCCAAAATTGCAGCTTTTAAGCTGCTACCAACCCTGTGGTTGGCTTTACAGCTTGCACCATGTAGACCTTGATTTCTCCAATACCTGGAATGCTCAGGTCCCTCTCATCACTCTGGACACCACCAAACAACACTGGACACTCCAGATACTGGACAGCTCTACAGCTGGAACACTCCAGACACTAGATATCACCGGACCATACCAGATACTCTGGCCCCTGACATACTAGACACTGTACAGCTCTACAGCTGGGACATTCCAGACAATCAACAGCACCAGACATTCTGGACATTTCCAGACACTGGGCAGCTGAAAACATATCCAATATTGTGTACTATTTATATGACACGGCATTAAACGTAATAACGTTATACACAGTAAGTTATACAGATAATATTACTGGCACAATAATTACAAAACAGCAAGTTCAGAAATAAACCTAACCTTGCTTGATAAGAATCCTACTGTACTAAACATTTCTTAAAAATGTAGCTTTGTATTACTAATATAAATCTTTCGCTTAGTCATAAACAAGAATATAAACATATGCATTATTCTGTTTAAACCAAAGCTGCGAATCATGCAGAAATTGATGTGGTAGTGCATCAGTATTATTGTATATATGAGAAATTATTTAAAATTACATACCTCTATAGATGTGCGAATCCTTATAGTTGACCACTGACTGACAAGACTATCTGTAATGTAAAGAGCTTTACATGTGTTGAGGTATTTATACACAGGTATTTATACACAGGTATTTATACACAGGTATTTATACACAGGTATTGTCCGTGCATCGAAGGCATTTAGTTCGTCTCATCAACAGCACTTTGAATGTGTGGCATAGGATGAACCGAACTCACTATTTTGAAATCCAACATAATATACATTATTCACCCTTGGGTATCGTTGTACGTCAAAAATGAAACTCTAATACATGAATTTAGTTAATAAATTAAAAGAGTTTATACATTTCCAGGACAGAAACTACACCCTTGTTTATGTTGCAGTCCATATTTGTAAGACCCTGTTGTGTGTGAGTTCCTGAGACAGAAGTGTGTCTACCCAGTATTGATGAAATAGCCTAATATTTCAAATTAGCAAAGGATTTAGGGTTTTGTTATTCCAGAAATAGTTGCAAGTTGTCAAACATTAGGTTTTTAATAGAAATTGGTTGTAACAACACAAACAAGTCTTTTTAACTCGAGTGCCAAAAATGTCTAAAATTTATCAATATGTCCACTGATATGTTGCGAATAGTTTTGTCTGCACTTATTGCTCAGTGTTTGAATAGATAGGATCAAGCACCCAAACTATCAAACTATATCAGTACAGGTTTGTGGCCTGGTTTATTAGACAACCATCTAAAAATAGAAGGAAGTTCTTATAATTTGTAATGTATTATGAGCTTTGAAGTAAATGTTTTTGTATAATTCCACTTATACATTTGATTTTGGAATTTTATTATTGAAAATAAATTTTATGCTTTGAATTGTTTTAATACTTCCATTGGCAACATCTAAAATATTTCAGAAATATCTCAAATTTGATTTTTCAAAGTCATTTTTCATTTTTTTAAAAAGATTTTAAATTGAAATATTTTGTCCTTGAATGGGTGTTGGCTTAAATATGATCTTGAGGTTAGGTTTTAAAAATAAACAAAGATGACTGATTGTTGACAAAATGTTTGTGTATTCATGAATGACCACTCACCATTGCAAATACATGCAATGTATATTATGAAATTTTGACCATTAAAATCTGAAAAAATTGCTTCAACCACAATCCTACTATGCTCTTGTAACATAAACTGTTAATACATTCATTGTAACATTAACTGTTAATACATTCATTGTAACATAAACTGTTAATACATTCATTGTAACATTAACTGTTAATACATTAACTGTTAATACATTCATTGTAACATTAACTGTTAATACATTCATTGTAACATAAACTGTTAATACATTCATTGTAACATTAACGGTTAATACATTCATTGTAACATTAACTGTTAATACATTCATTGTAACATTAACGGTTAATACATTCATTGTAACATTAACTGTTAATACATTCATTGTAACATTAACTGTTAATACATTCATTGTAACATAAACTGTTAATACATTCATTGTAACATTAACTGTTAATACATTAACTGTTAATACATTCATTGTAACATTAACTGTTAATACATTCATTGTAACATAAACTGTTAATACATTCATTGTAACATAAACTGTTAATACATTCATTGTAACATTAACTGTTAATACATTCATTGCTTTTCCACAGATGAGGGTCAACTCTATGCATTTGGATCGGATTACTATGGATGCCTGGGTTGTGATAATCAAGAGGGGGATGAGGTGTTGACACCAATTCTCATCAATTTCTTCAGTGATAAGTTTGTCCAGGAAATGGCCTGTGGGGACAGTCATGTAGTTGCACTCACCAAAGATGGAGAAGTCTATACATGGGGATGTGGGGAGTTTGGTAAAGTATAATATTCTTTAATTCTTTTAGGAATAATTGAACTAGGAAAACTAATTGTGTAATCATTTGGCTCTGTCACTTTCAATGACTTTAAAAGTTTTTAGATTTACAATTGAAGTGAGAATGAACTGGTTATGTTCAAATATGTAAGAACATTGTTTTCATTTATTTTCTAAAATCTGTGGTTATACCAAGTACTGTTTATGGTCAAATGTGTAAGGACAATGCTTTCATTTACTTTCTAAAATCTGTGGTTATACCAAGTACTGTTTATGGTCAAATGTGTAAGGACAATGTTTTCATTTATTTTCTAAAATCTGTGGTTATACCATGTACTGTTTATGGTCAAATGTGTAAGGACATTGTTTTCATTTACTTTCTAAAATCTGTGGTTATACCATGTACTTTCTAAAATCTGTGGTTATACTATGTACTGTTTATGGTCAAATGTGTAAGGACAATGCTTTCATTTACTTTCTAAAATCTGTGGTTATACCAAGTACTGTTTATGGTCAAATGTGTAAGGACAATGCTTTCATTTACTTTCTAAAATCTGTGGTTATACCATGTACTGGCAATGGTCAAATGTCAAGTTGTGTACGGACAGAGTGTGAAGATTTAGTAAGTCTTCTCACCATGATACTTTAATGTTCTATGTTGACGTGAGGCACAATGATAACTTTTAAATGTAAATAATATTAGAAATACAACACCCGCATGAGCTGCAATTTTGTCATTTAATCATTTGAAATTTATATACTAGTGACTAAAACACATTGAAAGATTGGAAATGGTGTAACTGTGATTTAGACACATTTAAACATAGGAAATGGTGTAACTGTGTTTTAGACACATTTAAACATTGGAAATAGATGTAACTGTTATTTAGACACATTTCAACATTGGAAATAGATGTAACTGTTTTTTATTCATATTTAAACATAGGAAATGGTGTAACTGTGATTTAGACACATTTCAACATTGGAAATAGATGTAACTGTCATTTAGACACATTTAAAAATTGGAAATAGATGTAACTGTGATTTAGATACATTTAAACATTGGAAATAGGAGTAACTGTTTTTTTATTCATATATAAAGATTGGAAATGGTGTAACTGTGATTTAGACACATTTCAACATTAGAAATAGATGTAAATGTCATTTAGACACATTTCAACATTGGAAATAGATGTAACTGTTTTTTTATTCATATTTAAACATTGGAAATAGGTGTAACTGGGATATAGACACATTTAAACATTGGAAATGTGTGTAATTGTGATTTAGGCATTTAAATAATTATGCTTTAAATACATTTTTTAAAGTTTTCTTTTGCAATTCCAAATCAGGCTGTTCTCACTTGGATTTTGTATTGTCAGCTTTCTTTTTCATATTCTTTGTAATGTCATATTTCTGGTTCATATTCTTTGACATTTCTGCAGTTTTTGTGCCAACTACATTTTTAGCTCTCATTTGGTGTCATCACAATAATGACAATAAAATTCATGATTCTGAAATAGAAAACATCTTTTGGGGAGACAGTTAATATATCTGATTTCTGTTTGGTTGTATTGAGAATATAGAAACAATCCTTCAATTTATTTATTGTTGTGATATATTCATTTATGAAGAATAAACGAAACCCAGCCCATCAAGCCTTGTCTTAGTTCACATAGTTACAACATATAAATACATTTGTAACAGGCACTTAGTTTTCATAGTTACAACATAGAAATACATTTGTAACAGGCACTTAGTTTTCATAGTTACAACATAGAAATACATTTTGTAACAGGGACTTAGTTTTCATAGTTACAACATAGAAATACATTTTGTAAACGGACTTAGTTTTCATAGCTACAACATATGAATACATTTTGTAACAGGCACTTAGTTCTCACAGTTACAATATATAAATACATTTTTAACAGGGAGACTGGGTCAGGGATCAGAAGATGATTTTACATTGCCCCAAAAGGTAAGTTGAAGCAGTTTTTATTTTGCATTGCTCCAAAGGTGAGCTGTAGAGGTTTTTTTTTGCATTGCCCCAAAAGGTGAGTTGAAGAGGTTTTTATTTTGCATTGCCCCAAAAAGTGAGTTCAAGAGGTTTTTATTTTGCATTGCCCCAAAAGGTGAGTTTACAAGGTTTTTATTACCACTTTTACCCATAGTCAGAATGATTTACTATTCTATATATTTGATTCCCTACTTGAATGAAGAGAGATTTAAGTCATGTGACTGGTTTACTCAAGCTAAAAACACTGAAAGTCAGCATGAGAATTTGTTATTATTGATAATATTGAATGGTCACTATTTTGTATGGGATATAAATTTTCATGAATTTGTTATTATTGATAATATTGAACGGTTACTATTTTATATAGGATATCAATTTATTTTCATGAATTTGTCGTTACTAAAAAACACTAATTTAATGATCCAGTGAACAATGTTCCTTCTGCAGGAACATCATAACTCAATCAACAATTTAAATTATGATATAAATATGATGCAATGCAAACCATGAAAATTGATACCAGTGAAAAAATTAATTTACACTATGCACAGTTTCTTCACTTGTTTCATTTTATTCCCTTTGTTGAAAGATATATCTTTTTTGTTACACATCCCATGGCTTTTGCTTATGCTGGAATTAGTGTGATTTATAACTTGTTAATTTGGTATTATCTGTTTCAGGTGAACACCCCTAAGAAGCACATCATCAAGCATGTCTTTGCCGGGTCTGATGGAACATTTCTTACGACAACAACAGGGCGACTTCTTGCTTGTGGAAGCAATGAATATAATAAACTCGGCTTTAATTCAGAGACGTCAGGTCTCAAAGAAAGAAAACCACAGGTCATTGGTCGTTATCTTTAATTTAAGATATTAAGTAAAGAGACATAACATAAGAATAGCCATATTAATTTACAAAGTAGACCATTAGCCGTGTTAATTAGAATAGCCATATTAATTTACAAAGTAGACCATTAGCCGTGTTAATTAGAATAGCCATATTAATTTACAAAGTAGACCATTAGCCGTGTTAATTAGAATAGCCATATTAATTTACAAAGTAGACCATTAGCCGTGTTAATTCGAAAATAAACCACATTTTATCAATACATTGGTTCAGATTAAACTGTGTTACTATAAGCAGCAGAGGAGGTGAACAGACCAGCTTTTTTAGTCGTCAACGATGCTTCCTTCTAGTTAATATTTACTAGGAAGTTCTCAATTTGTCAAATAAACCCTTCTAGTTAATATTTACTAGGAAGTCTTAATTTGTCAAATAAACCCTTCTAATAAATATCAAGAGAAGGGTCCATTTGGTAAAAAAAAAGATGCCATTTAGTTGACGTTCACCTCCTCGGCTGCTAATGCGCTAACTAAATATTTGATCAAGTCCTTAAGATTTCACAAACAAACTAATTTGTAAAACCTCACCTCGTAAATCAATCAGATTATTAGATTGGTCAGTGAGTTTAAAATTAATTCTCGTTAACAAATTATTATGACATCGCATATAGACTAGATTAGTTGGGTCTTCAATAATTAGAAATCCTGGAGGAGCCGTTGGTGCAAATGAATATAAAATATATCCTTGCTGAGCTTGATTTGATTGTTCGAGATTTATTTGATAATTTCCTTCGATAACATCACATACTAAATTGAGCGCAATCACCGTTGAAATATTCACATTGTTCGGAGCAATATGTCTACCGCTGCCTTCTGGATCATTATTATATTTCAGAATATTTTCTGTAGGATTCTTCGATTTTTTCCAATTATCGTGAATTCTTTTGAACCCAATATCAATAGCATCGTCAAGTTGTTTCTTTAGTTTATCCGGATTATATCCAGGGATTTTAAAATCTTTAATCTCCGTTTTATTAATCTTATATAGATCCGCAAACTTATCATGTAAGATTTCTTCATTTAATACTTCTTGAATAATTTTCGAGTGAAATATTTTCATATCGTCGATGATTTTATTACCCGTTTCTACGACGTTGATAAATTTATCCTTGGTGAGAGAGCCGGATTTAATAGATATTAGCAGTCGTGAAAAATCATTATTCATTGCTGTGAAATTTCCGTTAATGAGAGGAACATAAATTGATTCAAAAATTTCTTTATTCAAGAATTTATTAGGAGCATAATCTTGATAACTTTTGACTTCATTGACGGGTTTTATTTTGTTGGTGATATAATCGGATTTCTTAGGTTCGGGTGGAAAATCCTTCGAATTTTCTCGCGAGTTATCCGGTGGTAATTCAGGCCATCCTAACACTGATCTTATAGAACTCTGATAAATATCTACAACGTATCCTTCTGTATTTATCTCGATAGCGGATGATAATGTTGGTTCGTGAACTGTTATAGCGATTTTTGATTCTTTTCCGGTGAGAGATTTTATTCTTCGTTGAAATTCAGCGTTGATCTGTTCGATTTGATATGACCCAGTTGGTATAGAAACAACCTGCCAATCTGGTGTTCCGTCTTCACGATTCTTGTTTGCAAATACCAAGGAATTATTCGGTTGTTGACCACCAAATGCTACCGATCTAATATTAGGCCAGCTATGATACACTCGTAGTTTTGCTAGTGCGATCTCGCTCACGGGAACAGGAATTGGAAAATTAACACTAAATTCGGGACGTGTTGAGGTTATTGATATCGTGCTTGTTTTCACTGGTGTTGTATTTGTTACTATTTGTTGAAGTAGTTCTTGCGACAACATTATTATTATTATTCTGCTCTAATTTCAGCATTGTTGATTTATACAATTGAGCCATCGTTGAAAATTCGCTATCTGATATTGTTGTGTCATCCAACGACGATGATATCAACGAGGATAATTGCGAGTAACCGGCAGATGCAATATGATATTTAATTAAATAATCATGTAGTTTACTCTGGCTACACGATGATAGTTTTTTTGTGATCCCAGTTAATATACCAGCAATTGTAGCCACTGCGGAAATAGCGATTGGAACTACGACCGGAGCAATCATTGTAACCGAAGATAGTATTATTCCAGCAGCAGTGATTACTCCTGACACCGAGTACACGGTGATATCAACTGTGGTTATTCTTCGTTTGTATTTTTTGATTTTTATTTGATATTCTTCACAGAGAGAACTGAGTTTAGTTTGAAACTCTTTGACTTGATCATAGCGATACTGATTCGATGATGGAGTCATTTTATTTTAAAAGGGTTAGCATTTTCAATTACAAATTACTTTGTAATTTTGAATCGTGAAAGAATTTTTAAATCAATTTAATTGTTTACTTAAATCCACTACGAATTCTACGTACCACGTTACTGAAACCTTGGCTAGATTTCCATCTGTATTTGTTATCGTGAATTGTTCAGTTGTATCCTTGTCGATGATCGTTGATATCGTATTATTGACTCCAGATGAACTACTTGATGATATTTCAAACTGAGTCGGTGATACTATTATTAATCGATAAATACCCTTGACTGCTGCGGTTACGGTTAAAATATTGTTTGTGGGAGTCCACATAAATGATCCGTATTGAATCGTGTATACTACGTTGTTGACGATAGATTTATTATGAGGAATTTTTACTTTTTCAACAACGCTTATCATTCTCATTGCATCATCCCTTATTGCGTTGTTGAATGTTTTAAGTTCATCGATGGATTTTTTAATATCGGGAAGTGTTATTTCAATTTTATCAAATGGGCTCCCAATAAACTTGTCCATGAGGTTTTTACGAAACGTCATAAATAGTTTCGTGTGTTTTTCATATTCGGATTGAAGAGTTGCTAGTTCCAATATAGAATCTTTTATTGTGGTGAGTTTTGGTGTGGTTACTGGTGGATTTCCAAAAAATTCTAGCAGGGGTTTATCAATTTTGTCAACTATATTTCTTTGTAATGTAGTAAACTGATCAAATACAATTATATGATCATCATACTTATCATTAAGCGATTTTAATGAATTCACCGTGTTATCGTATGTTGTTAATTTATCCGTAATTGTTGAAACAAGTACACCTGGTTTGAGTTTACCCTCATCAGAAAATAACGCGATAGTATCCTCTGCTGCGTCTCGTTGTTTAACCAAAATATCATTAAGAGAGATATTACTACTTTTCAATTTACCCTGATGATCTTGAAATACAACTATTTCACCAGGATCAACATTTGCTAGGTTTAATATTTCGGATATTTCATCTTCGATTAGTTTTTTAATATCCTTGTTATCAATGGTTTCAACTCCACTATCAGGTTTCTTCAGCGATGATAAAGGTCGTCCCCAAATATCAATCATTATTATAGAAATCTTTTTATCATTTAAATCCGATGGATTTTCAATCTAAAGATTTTTAAGGAGATTTGCCGCTAGTATACTCATTTACTACTATATGAGGTGGTTTCGAAAATCTTTTGGATATAGCATCAAGTACGTTTAATACTTCATTACCACATATTGGTGGATCAAGCATTGTTTGTGTTGGTAACGTAGAATACCAAGTCCTCATTGGAAAATCTTTTATATAACGCATAAATTCTTTCGGCGGCGCTAATCCATATGAGTCAAAATAAATAATCCCACGTGGATCAATTGCGTAACAAACCCAGTGAGTTCCAGGTCCGGAGCTGTTATCTAAATTAATAATACCGGTTTCAACATCATTTGGTTGTGCCGGTAACTGATCTCTCATAAAAACCCCTCTGAAATTTTTTATTTTTAATTTTTTAGCGGTATCAATTAAATCAAAATTGGACATAGGAACTATATCGTTCCTGGAATTCGAAGACCCTTTCCGCTGTACCATGAACTCGGGGTTCCTGGTAGTCTTAGACCCTTTCCTTTTTTTTTATACCCTTTTCCAGTTGCCTTTTTCAATGCCATTCCTGCTGCGGTACCAATAGCTCCTAATGCTGCTGCCTTCGCTACCGCTGGGGCTGCTGCGGCAATCAACCCTGGAATCAACCCTAACAACGGGAATATACCACCAGTCTTTTCCATGTTTTTAATCGCGCTCGTAGAAAGAGTAACCTGAACTCCCTTTTTTTCTTTCAGCGCTTTATTAAAATGATTAGTTTGAGTTTTCGTCAGCGATAGTTTATTCCCTCCGCCATTCATTTGATTAGGTTTCAGCGTTATTGTGGTTCCACATTGCTTAGCTGATTTGGATTGTAATTTTTTTATTTGACCAGGTGTCAACGTAACATTGATATTACTATACGACATTATACAAAACAGGTTGATTCTAAATTCAAATTGCTTTGCAATTTTCAATGTAAGTATTTCTAAATTCAATTATAGATTTTCAACTGGTGCATCTACCAATCTCATTCGTCCACCAACACCTTCAAGTATCATTGATTTATCACTAAGAATAACAGCAACCGCTCTGTAATTATCAATACCAGCAGGACGGGTTACACGAGCTCGGAAGTGTATATCAACTACGGACTGTTTCATCAAGTCAAGATGTTCCAACGAAAAGTAATAAATCGGATACAGACCTTTAAAATCCAATTGTGATATTTGTAGACCAGTATCTACATTTTGATCACGTCCCATAAATGATAGCAACCGATGATAAACTCGTGCAATGTGGTTATTTTCATAGTTAAGTTGTATATCCTCTGATGGTTCTTGTTGTCCGTTTATTTTAAGTGAAACTTCATTACATCCGATTTGATCAAATATCATATGAGAACGTGTTTGATCATTTAATCGCGCTTTATCCTGTAGAGCAATAAAAATATGCCGTGGAGCTGAAACACCCTGTCGTGCTGCCAAATGCCATGTAAGTGTACCATCAATATTAGAATCCATGGTATCTGTGGACGTTGTCAACCAGCTTAATAATCTCTTTCCCCCTTGATCCATAAATGATAGCAACCGCGGTTCTACTGACAATGATGGAGTCAACACTGGCATCCATAGTGATAGTTTTGATAAAATTACTTTACCCGCAGCACCACCAATACGCCAGATTGCATTATTATCATCACCCTTTCTCACTAGTGCTACAGTATGCTTTACTCCATAAATAACTTTTCTGACGTTTCTACAAAATCCAAATATATGATGGAGCGGAATCGCACATGAAAATCGTCGACGATCTCCTTCCAACATTGACATACGTGTTGCAGCTCCTAGATTGAAATCAGGATCATTGTTTATAATCATATCCTCAATAGAAGCAGCAGCAACAGCAGCATCAGCAGCAGCAGCAGCAGCGGTAGTAAAGGGGATAGGATTAGGATGAGTACGATTATTTGGTTGTCTTATAACAAATGGATTTTTACCCGTTGTATTTTTAACATCCTTTGCAAACATCATAGATGGACCGGCCGATCTTGTATAATCGTCAGAGTATCTTGCTAGCCCTAGTATTGTTGTTGCTACATCAACTTCACGTTCAATAGATTCGATTTCTTTTCCATCAATGAGATATCTAGCACTTTCAAATAATGCCATGATACCATTATTGACAAAACCAACTTGGATATTATCTGCATATGGTGTATTAGCTACAACATCTGTTACAAGTTCACCTTCGACTTCAATAAAGGCTTCAGCGGGTAAAAAGTATTTACTGGTATCATGAACTTGAAGTTCAATTCTTCCTCGAAGATTAGGTTGTACTGCGTGATAAGCAAAAAATTGATAATCACGTACAGAAGTATCTTTAAGCACTGGGGCTTCCATGTCAAATGCAACATCAGGGTTTTGTTTGAACATTTTTATTATATATCCGATGGTCTAAATCAAAAATTCTGAAAGAATTTTGAAATTATTTTAAAATAGTTTCATATGAAAACCCCAGGAATTCATTTAGAGAAAATCGATTTTTATGAAATTATGTCGACGGATTAGCCAAAAAAAACCACAAAATCAATAAAAAAAACATCGAAAATTCGATGAAACAACATATTTTAGCCTCACATGATAAAAAATCTGATCAAAATCGATTTTCTCTAAATGAATTCCTGGGGTTTTCATCCTCGATTTTCATGAAATTTTGTCGATGAATTGCATAAAAACACTAGAAAAATGAGTAAAAACACTAGAAAAATGAGTAAAAAAAGTAAAAAATCTAACAAAATTAGCAAAAAATAAATATTTTATAATATAAAAATAATTTTCAAAATTCTAAAGAATTTTTAAACTAATTATTTAGTTGGGTGTATTTTAATAATGATGATGAAAATATCTGATAATGAAGATAACGTAAGTAGAATCACAAGTGATTCTGATACAAGTGATTCTGACACAAATATTTCTAATGCTAGCATTTCTACAATAACCATAACAACTGAGCATCCTATTCAAATAAATAGAATCACAAGTGATTCTGACACAAATATTTCTAATGCTAGCATTTCTACAATAACTCTCATAATTGGAAATCCTGTTCAAATAAATATTTCTAACGTTTCTGTCGAAATTTCTTAAAACCACTTCCCGGAAGCCCACTTCCGGCTATCATATTTGCTGTTATGTTATCCTGGGCGTTAGTCATTAATGATTGTAGTTTTTTATCCACGGCGTTATTTATTATTTTACTAACCTGTGTAGGCATTACTGCAGTAGATGGTAGTGAAGTCATTCTAGAAATGCTAGCATTTCCAGGTTTTGATTGGAAATTCGAAGAATTTCGTCGTCGAACTAGCGCTGTTAGTTTATCTCGAGCGGCTGAAAACGCCTTACTAGCAAGATCACCAACAGTGTTAATACCCTTATCTCGGATAACATCAATTGCTTTCATTGCTGCCTGTTTTGCAAATGGAGCCACTTTTGGAGCCATTCTTGAAAATAATCCCATTATAGTATTACCGAGACCATCTCCATAGTATACTCGGTATTTTGGTAATCGTGAGTTTACCACGTAGACGTTAGTTGGTTTATCATGGTTGTAGTGTATGATCATTCTTCTATATACAAAAACACTAGTGTTTTTCCAAATGCTTTAGCATTTCCAATTATCTAATCACAGGAAATTTTCGATTTCCCACCTACGGATTTCCAGTGACATTAGTCACTATGATAACCGTAGAAATTCGAAGAATTTTCGGCTAACTCCTCAATGAAATCTCTATATGTTGCAATATCCATGATATCACCTTGAAATAATCTCCTACAGATATCAGCTGCTTCATTGATTATTTCCAGTGAGTTATTCCCGGCTCGTTTTCCTCCTACAAGTACTTCTAATCGGGATATATCACCGAGAATATTACCAGGACATGTTACACTAGCGTGAAAATCTATAGGATTTTTACCAACTAAACCACTACCCTTTTTTTTAGTTGTACCAGTTGCACCCTTCAGAGTTTTCAACTCTGGAGTTTTACTCTGGGAATCAGCCTCTGCCATTATTTGTATTTCATCAGGGATTGGGTCTGCTGTGTATACTGGTGGTGCTACTGTGATCCCCTTTACCATAGTTAGAAATTGGTCATAATCAGATTTTATTTCTTTTGTGATTTTGTTTTTCCTCTTGTTTGCTAAAAACACCTTATTTGCCCAAACTTCTGAACCCTTTACAAAATCCTTAGCCGTGTCGTCTCTTAAATACTTAACTCTCTTCGCTTTTTTAACGTTGTCTTTGGTAAATTTAGCTAATCCAGCAAGTGTTGGGATATTTCTGATTGTATTTAACGCATCAACTGTAAATATATTTTCAGGAGGATAGTCCCTTTTTGAAACAGCTCCCTCTTCTTCTTCTTGAAATTCTTCAGGTGGAAATGCTTGCATTTCTAGTGAGGAAATATCAACATCACCTAATCGTTCAATTTCTTCCTGAAGTTCTCGTTGTTGTTCTTCTTGTCGTCTTGCAGTAGTTATTATATCACCAGGAAGTGTTTTTAATGATTTTTTCGTTTGTTTAGTTCGTTTTGATATTTTCTCTAACACAGGGAGAAAGGACTCTTTTTGCGCGCTTTCTTGTTTAGAAATTGCTGTTTTCACACCCTCAGTTGCACTAACAATAGGTTTGAAGAGTTGTTCTGTATCCTCTGTGAAGTCAGTCTGAAATAATTGCCGTTGTTGAAGTTTTTCGCGGATTCTATCACGAAGGGGTAATATTTTCTTAAGAGCTTCAAGTCTTTCTCTAGCTAATCTCGTTGTTAATGATTCTCCTACCATTATTGAAAGAGTATTACTATTGTCAAATTAAAAAATCCAAAGCATTTTAGAAATGCAAATCATTTTAGAAATGCAAATCATTTCGAAAGAAATCACTAACCTAAAAATGCAAATCATTTTAATACTTCCTTGTTGTTACACACATAATTTTACTTCCTCATATCGTATCGGTTATACAAACAAAGGAGGCTCTCTACGCGTGGGTTCATCACCTTCAGAGTTTTCCATTAACATTTTTAATTGTCTCACTTTACAATTAATAAGTCTCTTTTGTTCATATTCTAATCCTAATTGCTTTCGAACACGTTCAACGATGCTACATAATGGTACGAAGACATTAACATCTTCAGTATTTACTAAGCTCTCACGTATAAGCTTTTGGATATTCTTAATTAAAAAATATTTTTTAGATAGGACATATTTTCCGGTCTGTTCTGCAAATTGTATATCCTCGAAATTGGTCATAATTTGATCACAATCCAAACCTGAACATAATTTTACATTTTCATCCTTCAACTTGTTGATTTCAATAATAATCAATTTGACATTTTCAATATTCATATATATATAAAAATATATTTGTTTAAATGCAAAGTATTTCAAATACAAAGTATTTCAAATACAAAGTATTTTAAAATGAATTCTGGATACACTAAGGTGTTGATCATCTTAGTATACCCAGAAGCTTAATGCGATTATAGGTGATTATGATTATATATAATGAATGACGACGGCACATTCACCGTTTTGAACCCCCTTGGTGTTTTATACATCAAGCAGCGCTCAACGGTTACAACCGACAAACATATAACAATAGATTATAGGTGAACAATGAATGAATTGATTTCAATGACAATGACGACGGTACAATAACCCCTGATCTAGTGTGGTAGGCGGTTATACACATAGGACGGTACAACAATAGATTATAGGTGACACAATGAATTGATTTCAATGACAATGGATGACGCGGGCTATTCTACATTCAAGTGTAAACAAAACCGCAAAATCGAAACTTTGGTTTTGAATGTCAATAATAACGTTCATACCACGTGTGACGGTGTGGTTTTGTTTACACTTGAATTTCGGCTAAATGCCCAATTATAATAAAGACGAATTTGTATATATACACTCATTACGACGAGGTGATATAAAATAGGTGTAGTGATTGTAATTATTTGTTTGTTTATTAGCGATCACTGACAACGTTGAAAACACATATAATACTTGAAACAGACATTAAAAAAAATGTTTAAATACGACGTGTTTATAAAACAGTTTTGTTAATACTTGAAAAAAGACAAAATTGATTGTGTTTTGTTCGGATTTATTTAATTATAACAGCCAATCAAAAATCGAAGATTTTCCAACGCTAGTATTTCCGTGTTTAAGATCCGTAACTCTGTCATTGGTGGAAATCCTATGGATTTCACACGCGTTATACCTAACGGAGTTATCTCCCTACGTAAGAAAACTGAATTTTGTTTTTAAAACGCTTTGAAAAAGCGGTCTTATAAATTCCCTCTGCTACTTTTTGTACCGAGGAGGTGTGAATATCGAAATACTTACCAGCTTCTGACATTGATTGAAATACCATCTCCGTGTCAGTATTAAACGATCTTACTGGTCTCTTCCCAATTGATTTACAAGTACCAGTATTTCCAAATGCAGTATTCTCACTTTGTGTAACAGCTCGTAAATTATTCAAAGAATTATGTGTCCTAATACCATCAATATGATCAATAACAAGGTCATCCTTGATTAATCCATTATACACTTCATAAACGAAACGGTGATTGAGATACATTTTCCCTCCAGCTTTAAATATCAAATAACCCATACCATTATCCCGCCCAACAGATTTCTTATTTTTACTGTGTCTAACAACACCATCACTAGAAGCTTCGTAATTTTTAATAACAGGATGTCTTTGAAATTCTTGGCTCATTTATATATAATATATCTATTTGTCTAATTCGTTAATTGGCTGAATTATAACATTGGAAAATCTTTTTATATAATCAGCCGTAGTTTTTATGATTTTGCCATTGACGTCGTCAGGATTTTTGATTCTTCGCTTGTCATAATAACGTTTTAACTCTCTATAACGCTTACCCCCGCAATTAATGCATAACTGCGACTTGCCTCTTACACCTACCCCACAATGCAAGCATGGTAGAGGTCCCTCCGAACCGTTTCTCACACTCTGCATATGATACCCACAGAATTCATTTCTACATGATTTGTTACATGGAGTCTTTGATCCAATCATAAGCCATTTGCAATGATTCATTATATAAAATTTTCTTATTTAAATACTTGTTTTAATTATAATATGAAGGAGTTCAAGAGATTATCGAAAATTAAGCCTTGGAAAAATGTTAGATTTAATCTCGATAGAATCTCTGATATACCTAAAAGTCTAGTAGATGATAAACCACTATTGAGTAAAATCAGCGACTGTTTTAATGAGTTTAAGCGTGATGGAGCATCTCATACGTGGTCGACATTTCGAATTATTGATGAAGATGTCAATATACCCATAATTGATGCTACTATGAATGATATAAGAGCAGCTGTGATACTTTCACACCTTGGCCAGAAATCCAAAGGATTTCTACGGAGGTATTTTTTTAGAATAAAATTCATTATCGAAGAGGAAGGTGAATGGATTATCAGAGATAAATTTGACCCAATCCTTAAGGATAAAAAAACTGTTATTGTGAGTAGAGATTCCAAACCAGGAACTCTAACTGGGATTGACAAACCATACTATGAGAAATCTTACCCTGTAACAGCAGTTGTGTATGGGTTATATCCAATAAATAATAATCCTAATATTGCAAAACTAGCTCCGATGTTTTCATCATCAGTGGCTTTGCCACTTAATTGTGTAGCAACACGGTTAATAGAACACTTCAAAAATGCATCCCGGGGAAATAAATTAACTGATCTACGAAGAAAAAAAATAACCGAATGGGAATTGACAGTGAAACAGCGCGGGGCAACGATTTCCGATATAGCTAAATTAGAAGCATTATTAAAATTTCCAATATCGGTAGCGACAATAACCGGAGAAGTATTATACGAACCGAAATATCAATCGCGAGGAGCTCCAATTGAAATTATCGATCATAACAAACACGCGTGGACACCCGCGGTAAATATATTTCCACGAGAAAGAACTGTTCGATATATCCCTAAAGAATTTTCTTGGGATGGTTTCTATGAAGAGAAATTATTTGATGCTATTCACACATTAACCAAAGACGACCCTGTGTCAATGTGGTTACTCAGGAGTAATGAGGATCCGGAAATAGGATTTGATCAGTTTGTAAAACCAAATGGTGAATTATATCGAACTGAAGAATTAGATACTAGAATGAGAAAAATCGCTAATGAATTTTCACCTGAAAATTCTAAAGAATTTTCTAATGAAAAACTACTTACGGATAGCTTCACAATTCCATCAGTGGTAGCTCACTTCGCACGAGAAAAGAATTCATGGCGCCCAACACGAAGTGATTTTCTGGAGGACGTGAAGTTGAGTTGCGTCGAATTAGGTCATGGAGGATTGTGGAATACGAAATACTCACGTGATGGTATGATTTCAATTGATATATCCGCGTGTTATCCTGGAAGTTTTCTCGGATATGGAGAATGCTCTGAATATTTTAAACGATTTGGACATCCCACACATGAAATGACTCGTGTTGCGATTAATGGTCCATTGCCTGGAACTGCTAGCAGTTCTAATTTTGATTTAACCGGGTTCGCTCGTGTGATATCATTCGAATTAGCTACAGGGTTACATCCGTGTAGTTATCTTTGGCTTGGTAGACATATGTATGAAAAAGCGTGGATGCCAATTGTGCTATTGCGATATATGATCGATTGTGGTATGTTAATATCATTAATTGTCAGCGAAGCTATTATATGCTATAACGCTCAGAAAGATGTTTGGTTACCAAAACCCGATCTAGAAAAAATAATTAACGAACAACGAAAACAATTGGGAGATTGTGAAACACTTATGGATTGGTCTAAGAGGTTATTCGAAGGTAGGAATAGAGAGGCTAAAGAGCTCGGACGAAGAATAATCGGTAAATTCACTCAAGGTGGAAGATTTGACAATGCAAAATATTCTTCGAGATTGATCTTAGACAATGAAGAATACGATTTTATCATAACCGATTTAATAAAAAAAGGAAAATTTGTAACCCGTAGGGATGCTTTTCGATCCAATGGTGAGAAATTAGGTACGGTTATTACCTACTGTGATGGATATAGTTGTCAGTACACACATTTGAGAAGTTCTATGCTAGCCTATTCTTGTATTAATCTATTCTCGATGATAAACAGATTTCCTAATACCGCGGTTAGAGTAGCTACTGATTCGATGTATATCCATGAGAAATACAAATCAGATGTAGCTAAATTCACAGATCCTAAGGAAGCGTGGGGAAATTGGAGGTTTAAAAAAGAAACATTACATGAGTATTGTAAATCCGCAGACGTTGCTATGGATGATAAATACTTGAAAAGTAACCATAATATCTCAGAGATTCAATCAGAATTTTCTACTGCACCGCCCGTATCAGATCCGATTTGTAGATACAAGACAGTTTATTTAAACGGCTGTGGTGGATCAGGAAAGACAACTCGTGCAATCGAATTATTTCGTCGGTCAACCATGGTTGTGTTAACACCAACTCACAGACTCGCCAGAGAGATGATAGCGCGGGGGGTAAAAGCCTGTACTTATCACAGCTTCTTTCGATGGAAAGGCGATACATGGACTCCTGATCGAATGGGCGATAAATTTATTCCTGAAATAATAATCTGGGATGAAATATGCACGGTATCATTGACAGTATTACAGATATTTCTTGAATGGTTGTTATTGAAAAATACAAAAGTCGTCATGTGCGGGGATCACGGTCAACCGCAGCCATTTGTTGGTGGATCTCCACATGAATGGTTAAAAGGATTTGTAGATTATTATGAAGAGATTAATACCGACCATAGATCACTTGATGAACAATTACGAGAATTCAAAGCGCTAATTAGATTACAACCGGATAAAATCCAATGTGAAATAGCGCGTGAAATAATCTCTGAAACTCCCATGAATGATTTTTGGGAAATGTGGAAGCCAAATGATTTAATAATCGCGAGTAGAAAAATAGTCAGAGACGCACTTCAGATGAAGTTGTTTGCGCTACATAAAGAAAAATTTGCAACGCTTCCAGTACCACTCTGTTATAGACCTAAGGATACACGAAAGCAGAATATCGACGTTGACATTCCTGGACAACAACAAAAGCAGAATTTAGTATTAAATGATATTGTGTTGGTTGATATCAGCGTCGTTAAAGATGCATTAGGTGCTGATAAATCCCCATGGACGTTAGGTTATGCAGCAACAATACACTCTTCACAGGGATTGACTATATCCGATACAACTCTTTGGATAGTAGATAATCATATTGAGTGGTCAAATTTAGTTTATCTCGCAGTATCCAGAGCACGGCGAATAAACCAACTTCGAAGAATTGTGGTTAATGATAATGACAATACAATAAGTAATATACACACCGATGATAATATAATCAGAAAAAAACTCTCTGGTTATAAACAACAGGATAAAAAAAATAAAAGAGAATTTGACATTGATGCTGAATTAATTAAGACACTAAAGCAACAACAGAACAATCACTGCGCGAGTTGTAATTGTATAATGAGTTGGAATTGGTCGGATAAAGATCCTCGCCAATTCACCGTAGATAGAAAAGATAACAATCTCGGTCATGTCAGAAACAATGTGAGGTTGACTTGTCTTGAGTGCAACAGACGCCGGGGTGACAGCACCTTAGGTGCTAGTTAAGACCACGCGGTGGTAATTGAGTATCCTCGGGAATCACTTGTAATTGTTCGCGTGTAAATCCTCGCTGAGGAGCAGTTGAATCCAGTCTATAGATTGGAGGTCTACCCGTAGATCGTGTTATGCCGGATATTTTATGCGTAGTGACACTCCAAATAGGATCAGTAGCTCTTTTTTTACCACCCTCAAGCTCTCCTGGTTCGTATAAGTACCTTACAATGACATTACTACCAAGAATTGGTTCTTTTTGTGAAATTCCTTGGATTTCCATTTTGATAGACGCCTTCTTAATAGCGTTGACAGGTTTCATATTAATTGTTCTAGTAATCTCATTATTGATTGCGGTAATCACAGCTGGTAATCTCTTGACCCATTCACGGGATCGTTTATCCTGGATGAATTCTTTTGCGTATTGATATCCGAATAACCGCTCAGCAAGGGTTTTATTAAACCGTTCAACAATTGCCTGATCGCGATGTAGCGCAGTGTGTCCTCGTCTGATGGCGACATTATGATGATTCATCGTAGATGTAACAACACCTTGAAATTCCTTGCCAGGATCAACTTGTAACAGATTTGGCCAGCGCAGAGGACCTCGTCGATAAATCCTCTCAAATGCAGAAGCTACTTCAGTAGATGATTTTGTCCTTAACGGTTCTGCTTCTTTGTATCGACTTGCAATATCAACTAACGTTAACGCGTATTTGTAACCGTTGTCATGCGGCAGAAATAGTATATCAGCTTGATGAACTTCATTAGGTGTTGTAACATCAAAATGCGAATAGTTAATTTGTTTAGGCGCTGGTAGATAAATTTGCCATATTGCTTGTTTAGATAACCAGTTTGCCGCTGTAGTTTTTTTCACCTTTGATGCGCTAGCGAGTTTATTAATTGCTGCGTAACCTCTCCAGTATCCTCTCGGAGAATAATAAATAGATTCCATATTAAAATGCTAGCATTTTCAATTACCAGCACCTAACATCAATTTACCCTTCATAGCAGATTTTACCAACCACGAAGCCAATTTTTCTTTGAAGGATTTATCAGGAATAGCATTTAACGCATGAATTAATTTTACATCTGCGAGATGTCTGTGTTGAAGATTGCTGCTTTTATAAGCGACATCATGAGCATGACACGCCTTATCAATAGCGTTTATTGGATACTCGCCGGGTCGGGGCTGATTTTGATCATCAAGTCTGATATCTAATCGTGTTCCCGGTCCACAGTAGCTATATCCTGGAAGGTGCTTTTCTCCTGGATACTTTGCCCACGGTGTTCCTGGGAGTTTTGTCAATTTGGCTGCAATATCACCTCCTCGTTTTTTTTTAAAGGTTTCGTGGAAGTAAATCTAAATTTTTTCGTACTACATTGTACGCATTTACCAGAAAGCGCTGATCGATTATTTTTCGTTGTAATCGTCGTCAAGTCATTTGTGCCAGTACGCGTCCTACACTTCACACAATATAGATCCATAATTTATATATAACAGTTATGAATGTAATTGATTATTCAGCTACTCGACGACGGGAACCTATTAAACACCATGCAATGTTACCAAATTCTATTCGCGCGATTATCATCGGACCATCTGGAAGTGGTAAAACACAATTGCTACTTAATTTGATAACGAGATGGATGAAGTGGGATAAATTGTACATGATTGCTCCGAGTGTAGACGATCAACGATGTTATGAAGTATTAAAGGATTTTAATGATGCCGCGCAAGAAATTAACGGCGATGGTGTTATTGAGTTTATAACCGATATCGAAGAGGCACCGAATATTGATGATATTGATGGAAGTATTAACAATTTAGTCGTATATGATGATATTATGTTAGATAATCAAAAGAATCCTGCTAGAATATTTTCCAGAGGCAGACATAAAAACACCGATGTGATATATATCACTCAACGTTACACTCAAATACCAAAAGTGATCAGAGATAACTGCAATATGCTGTGTGTATTTAACGGAGTTGATACTCATACTCTTAGAAATATTTGGCAAACTTGGTGCGGTGGTGATATGGATCATAATCGATTTAGAAATTTCTTTAGCCACGCTCAGACAATCCCACACGGATTTGTGACGATAAATTTATCAGACCCTCGGACAAGATATCGTATCGGACTTGATCAAATATTTAGTTAGCGCATTAGCAGCCGAGGAGGTGAACGTCAACTAAATGGCATCTTTTTTTTACCAAATGGACCCTTCTCTTGATATTTATTAGAAGGGTTTATTTGACAAATTAAGACTTCCTAGTAAATATTAACTAGAAGGGTTTATTTGACAAATTGAGAACTTCCTAGTAAATATTAACTAGAAGGAAGCATCGTTGACGACTAAAAAAGCTGGTCTGTTCACCTCCTCTGCTGCTCTATATTAAATTTTTATGGTAAACAGAACAAAAGAAGATTTTATAACTATTTAATTTTTCCTAAGTTTACAATTTGATTCAAAGCATCTGATTCACTAATGTCTCTTACTCTCTTCATTATTGCTTATGGAAGAAAATATCACAAAAATATGTAAGTGTTCTGTTTGGTCAAAAAAGATGCTCAAAGGTTTCTTTCATTATTATTTCTTTTCCAATTTTTATGATAAACCTCTGGATTCATTTCTTCATTAGTTATCAACATAGAAATGATGGGGAAGTAACTCTATTGAACAAAAATGAAATAAATGGTCGAGTCAAATTTATTTCCCCTTGACCAGAAAAATAAATCTATGCCATTCCTTGTAGTAGTCAGTAAGTTATAATTCTATCATCAAAGATCTTGCTAGGTTCCTATTCATAGCAAACACTTCTTAATCATATTTTTAATATTTGAAGTTTGAAACAAAAGAGTAAATGTAACTATTTAAACTCTGCATTTAAAAAATGAACTTTTCATGAGACATTTGGTTGATGCAGTTATATAATTTGTTTTTCAGGTTTATGATATTCCTTGTAAATACACATTCAGTCTAGTACGGCCCCTCATGAGGTATCACATTATATTTGTAGCACCTGGAAAAACCCATACTGCAGTCATCGACTGTAAGTAAACTTTTGACAATTTATAATTCATTATTTCTTATTCATTATTTCTAATTCATTATCTTTCCTTTTCAAATAAAAAATACATTTTTTTTGCTGACAGTGATTGTTAAACTGAATATTGAAATGTTTTCTGCATTTTCTTGACACAGTGTTATCATTGGTGTCAGTTTGCACATTCTGTAGTATATACAGGATCTGTATGTCTGTAT
This sequence comes from Unio delphinus, assembly GCA_029339505.1. Lineage (NCBI taxonomy): Eukaryota > Metazoa > Mollusca > Bivalvia > Unionida > Unionidae > Unio > Unio delphinus. Next base: position 6,827,025 of record JAQISU010000160.1, read on the forward strand.
ACCTTATATATACAGGATCTGTATGTCTGTATACCCTATATATACAGGATCTGTATGTCTGTATACCCTATATATACAGGATAAGTATGTCTGTATACCCTATATTTACAGGATTTGTATGTCTGTATACCCTATATATACAGGATCTGTATGTCTGTATACCCTATATTTACAGGATCTGTATGTCTGTATACCCTATATATACAGGATCTGTATGTCTGTATACCCTATATATACAGGATCTGTATGTCTGTATACCCTATATATACAGGATCTGTATGTCTGTATACCCTATATATACAGGATCTGTATGTCTCTATACCCTATATATACAGGATCTGTATGTCTGTATACCCTATATTTACAGGATCTGTATGTCTGTATACCCTATATATACAGGATCTGTATGTCTGTATACCCTATATTTACAGGATATTTATGTCTGTATACCCTATATATACAGGATCTGTATGTCTGTATACCCTATATATACAGGATCTGTATGTCTGTATACCCTATATATACAGGATCTGTATGTCTGTATACCCTATATTTACAGGATCTGTATGTCTGTATACCCTATATTTACAGGATATGTATGTCTGTATACCCTATATTTACAGGATCTGTATGTCTCTATACCCTATATTTACAGGATATTTATGTCTGTATACCCTATATTTACAGGATCTGTATGTCTGTATACCCTATATTTATCTCAGGGCTGTTCTAGTAAAACATATCTAGGATGAGTAGCCCCAAGTGACCGAGTGGTCTAAAGCACTTTCTGTTACGGATCACTGCCATCTCACCTCTGTCTGCATGGGTTCGAGTCTAAGATTCAGCTAACATATTTATGTGAGAAAGCTTGCCAATAGCTTCTCGTGGGTCGGTGGTTCTTTCCGGGGGCTTTTCCTGGTTTCTTCCTGGTTTCTTCCTCCACCAATAATACTAGCCTATCGTGTGCTGAAAAATGGCGTTAAACCCTGCAACAACAACAATAATATCTAGGATGAAGGGAAGTTACTCTTAGTGTGGACTAGTCACCATTAGACATTATTTAGAATTTAGTATCATTTTTCATGTGAATTCTTTGAGTAATCAGTGTCTTGGCATATTTATACAAAATTGTCATTCCTGGGCATTGTGTAAATTGAACATCCCAAGGTGTTAAAGTTTTTTCTTTCCATTTCAATTCATATTATTCCAACCTGTTTGCATTTGGAATCTAGCTTTAGTACGAACTTATCTTTAAAGGCTAAATAAACACTCTCATTATGAATGCTTGGGGTTGGGATCAACATGCTGACCCTGGTCAGTGACTTGTTTATGTAAAATGCACTCATTACAAATGCTTGGGGTTGGGATCAACATGCAGATCATGGTTAGGAACTTGTTTATGTAAAGTGCCCTCATTACAAATCAAATTCTGTGCTTCTTTGTGGCCAACTCATATTTGGTTGGAAATTAGTCAGCATGGGTAATGCTGAATTCAAATGTTCATGACCTAATCTTGTTTAGATATTATACACCATGTCATTGACTCTTCTCATTTTGATTTCTGAATTAAGCTATACCTAAGGAGTTAAATACTATTCAGTACAATATGAGTTTATATAACAACCTGAGTTAAATACAATTCAGTACAATATGAGTTTATATAACAACCTGAGTTAAATACAATTCAGTACAATATGAGTTTATATAACAACTTGAGCTAAATACAATTCAGTACAATATGAGTTTATATAACAACCTGAGTTAAATACAATTCAGTACAATATGAGTTTATATAAGAACTTGAGTTAAATACAATTCAGTACAATATGAGTTTATATAACAACCTGAGTTAAATACAATTCAGTACAATATGAGTTTGTATAACAACTTGAGTTAAATACAATTCAGTACAATATGAGTTTATATAACAACTTGAGTTAAATACAATTCAGTACAATATGAGTTTATATAACAACCTGAGTTAAATACAATTCAGTACAATATGAGTTTATATAACAACTTGAGTTAGATACAATTCAGTACAATATGAGTTTATATAACAACCTGAGTTAAATACAATTCAGTACAATATGAGTTTATATAACAACTTGAGTTAAATTCAATTCAGTACAATATGAGTTTATATAACAACTTGAGTTAAATTCAATTCAGTACAATATAAGTTTATATAACAACTTGAGTTAAATTCAATTCAGTACAATATGAGTTTATATAACAACTTGAGTTAAATTCAATTCAGTACAATATGAGTTTATATAACAACCTGAGTTAAATACAATTCTGTACAATATGAGTTTATATAACAACCTGAGTTAGATACAATTCAGTACAATATGAGTTTATATAACAACTTGAGTTTAATACAATTCAGTACAATATGAGTTTATATAACAACTTGAGTTAGATACATTTCAGTACAATATGAGTTTATATAACAACTTGAGTTAGATACAATTCAGTACAATATGAGTTTATATAACAACTTGAGTTTAATACAATTCAGTACAATATGAGTTTATATAACAACTTGAGTTAAATTCAATTCAGTACAATATGAGTTTATATAACAACTTGAGTTAAATTCAATTCAGTACAATATGAGTTTATATAACAACTTGAGTGTAATACAATTCAGTACAATATGAGTTTATATAACAACTTGAGTTTAATACAATTCAGTACAATATGAGTTTATATAACAACTTGAGTTAGATACAATTCAGTACAATATGGACTTATATAACAACTTGAGTTAGATACAATTCAGTACAATATGAGTTTATATAACAACTTGAGTTAGATACATTTCAGTACAATATGAGTTTATATAACAACCTGAGTTTAATACAATTCAGTACAATATGAGTTTATATAACAACTTGAGTTAGATACAATTCAGTACAATATGAACTTATATAACAACTTGAGTTAGATACAATTCAGTACAATATGAGTTTATATAACAACTTGAGTTAGATACAATTCAGTACAATATGAGTTTATATAACAACTTGAGTTAAATACAATTCAGTACAATCTGAGTTTATATAACAACTTGAGTTAGATACAATTCAGTACAATATGAGTTTATATAACAACTTGAGGCATTCTGAACTTTAGTCCACTTTCATCTCTCCCTTGATAAGTTGTGCACAGTCAATTAAAAACAACATAGATCACATTTTAAGCAAGTGTGCAAAATTCCAAGAAGTCTCCAAATAAAGAAGTGATGCCATCCCTGCTGGGCATTAAGAAAATTGCAAAGGGGGCTGGCAGCTGTTCTGTTTCATTGTCAAATATATGTTTTATAATCATGGTGGGAATACTTGTCAATAAAGCACTTCTTTGAAAGAAGCTGTTTTCTGTATTAATTTATTTTCAAGATGACAAAACTCAAAAAGATCATTAGCATTATTCCAACCAGTGACAACAGCCATCATGTGTGTTTATTTTGTAACTGCTTATTGTTCTTCATTATGTACAGGATAATATTAGTGCTCCTGAATATTTACAATCCCTATTCAGTATAGGCTACCTGGTAATATACCCCACCTGTGATCCATGTCTACCAAACAGTATAAAATTCCCAAACCAAATAAGGAATTTTTTAAAAAAGTTTCCAATACTCTGGAACTTTGCTCTGGAATAGTATTCGAGTTGAAATTAGAAATGCCCACTCTATTTCCATCTTCCAAACCCAATATATCCAGTGGCTTCTGAGATGCTGCTGAAATAAATAAAAAAATTTGTATGAGGGCCTCAAGGTAGATTAGTTCTTAGCTAATTGTGTTACCCTCTTTAAATAAAGTCATTATTATTATTAATATTATTATTATTATTATTATTATTAATCTGATTTCCTTCTTCATATGCATCCAGGATGCACTCTGCTGTAGCATACAAAAGCTGGGAACCAGACTAGTCATCAATTCAATTCACAACCAAACAAAACTCCTTGTTAAAACTACGGATATTTATTTCATGAAACAATCCTTAAATGTTGAAACCCATTTTTTTTTCTTGTTTGGCTAGTACAATAAATTGTGGTATCAATAAAATATTTATGCATTGATTTCATTGCAAGTAAAAGTGAAACCTCTTCTCATCCATGAGGACATCTGAATGCCAATTCAGGACTTTCAGTTAATTCCAGACTTTGAAACAAGCTTCTCCAAAATAAACGATATCTGCGAAATAAAGTTTTTTATTTCACTAAGTATTTTGCCTGGCTGCCTTGGTATTTTAAATACATTTATGAAAGAGGAACTAATATAAGGTAGTTTGATTCTATTTTGTACACAATATTTATAACAGTTTTTGATAATAATTTCTTCTTTCCATTCCTCATGTATTTCCTAAGTTCCCAGGTCATTCCTACTAGTTTGTACACCATTTTTGTTGATGTATTAATGGATGCTTATAGTGTGTGGGGATTTGACATGGACTGACAACTTTATGCTTTTTAACATTTGTAATAGCTTTTTTAATTTGTTTTGACATTAAACTGGTAATATATCCTTAGGCGGCAGAATGTTTGGACTATTAGAAAGGTGGTGGTGAGATAATATGTTTCTGAAAATGCCCTAACCATATTTTTACCTGCTCTTCCTGTGCCATAATGAATTTCCTTGCTTGTCCTTGATTAGTTTGTCTATTCAGTTTTTTCTTCCTGCCTTTTCCCTCATTAACTCACATAATTCATGAATAAGTACTTTCTTAGCTGCTTCTTGGATGTGTTGGTAATTATTTCATAAATTGATTTTCTTTGTTTCCTGTTATTCTTCTTTTTTTTTTCTATGCATCTGCAAATATGTTTTGGCTGTCACTTTTTCTGCTCTTGTGTGGCTGCTAATCAATACTTTTTTCATTTTCTACTGTGTATTTTGCAGTCATCAAACTATTCCATGGTTTGTGTTCAGCTCTAATGTAGGCTAGGATTTCCACACATTTCTTTTGCATATAATGTCATTAAAAATTTCTCACGATAGAGGTGTTATGTCTTCACTTTATGTCAGCACTTTATCACGTACATATTTCCACATTTCTCATGGAACAGCTCAAATATATGTATATGGGGATATTTAAAACCTTGTTACTATTACTCTCTGTTATATCTGATTAAATTCTGCTTTCATTATTTTCAGTGTATGGACACCTGTACACATTTGGCTCCAACAAATATGGTCAGCTAGGTGTGGGTGATTTTAGGAAAAAGGCTAGTATTAATTATATTCAGCGTTTTCTGAGTGGATACCGTGTAGAGAGGGTTGCCTGTGGTGATGACTTCACTGTTGTTGCAACTAATGGTAAGCAATTACAAAAAAATTCAAATTTGTAACATATAATCGTGATGTTTACAAAGTCAATAACCATAACCTATAAAATTTACAAAGGAAATGCCAAAACCCTTACCCAAATAAACATATTTACTTCTTCTATTAATAATAATTCTGTTGTTAAGCTCATAAACATAGAAAATAATTTAGCTATGGATTAGTTGTTGACATAAAAAGAAATAATTTTAAAAAAATAAAGTCAAATCAGGTCAGGCAGAAATGAACTCAGTTTTGGACAAGGTCAAGTCCAACATGCAATGTTACCTTACAATAGCATGAAACAATTTTTTCAAAAACTAGCAAACAATTAAATATGCATACCAACAGTTATATCAAATTCCCATATTTATTCAGCAATACTGCCACCCACCCACCCTCTGTTACAAAATGTTGGCACTATGTGTATCTTTGTCTAATAATAAACCTATACCTTCCACAATGAGAAATTTAGGAGGTTGGCCCTAGGTCTTATTATACGTATAGTTTGATATCTTGCATGTGCAATTTTTCATGGAAGTGGCTGATGAACTTGCAAGTTAGTTACACCAATACAAAAAGTCCAACTGACACACCGTACAGTACACATGCCATAACATGTCCATGATACACTCTAATTTATAATTAGCATAGTTACCAGATCATTTTATATTACTCTTATGAAAAAATTACAAATATTGAAATAAATTGGAATCTTATTGTACATGAATATATGGAGTGAGTTATAATGGTACAGAATATAACAAGGCCATGACCTTAATGATGATCCAGACTATCTGACGGCAATTGTTGAGTTATCTTGCAGGTTAGGTTTATGGTACAAAATCAGGGTTTATAATAAAACACATTAAACAGCTTGGAATAAAGTTCAACATCTTACACATAGTTACATATTACACATAGTTACATATTACACATATTTACATGTTACACATAGTTACATATTACACATAGTTACATGTTACACATAGTTACATATTACACATAGTTACATATTACACATAGTTACATGTTGCACATAGTTACATATTACACATAGTTACATGTTATACATAGTTACAAATTACACATAGTTACATGTTACTGATGTGTTCCTTTAGTATTTAGTGTTACCATAATGACAACAAATTATATCCTGTGATTGTGGGAAAAAAATGTTAAACATGGTAATGTGTGAAGAGTTAATTTTTATAAAACTTTGCATGATATATGTAAACTGTGTGAAATATTTTCAGTTTCCCAGGGGAAATAATACAAATTGAATATGGAATATTCTGGGTCAGAGGAGTACTTATCTTTGCATTAGAGGTTTTATTTAATCTTCTGTGGGACTCAATAATTAGATGAATTATTTTTAAAAGTACCTAATAAAGATAATTTATGAATTTCATGAAATTAGTGCAATACATTTTAGGCTTAGACTGTGTCATGGATGTTTTGTAACTCACCTTTGACAAGTCTCTCAGCCACTGAGGTGTGAACAAGATGATTGATTTCTTAATATCTACATGTACATAATATATTCAGTTTAAAATAAATATTATATATATTTTAGCCTGAGAATACAATAATAATCTTTTTCATGTTACTACAATTTGTAATTCGTCATTTTTCAAACTATGTATAAGTACATGAGAGATGTTTTTTTCACAATATAATGAACAATTGTGTCTTTTATTAATCAGGAAAGTATTGAAATCCTTAGTACTGTAGAACATTGTGTTTCTCTGTATATCCATGTTGTTACTTATGCTATACATAATGGTTCTGTCTAGATAATCAAGTATACTCTTGGGGTAATGGTGAGAATGGACGTTTAGGTTTGGATTTTGCTGACCAGGGCAAAGGTCCAAATTCCCAGTCTACAGCAAATCCAAGGCCAATATTTGGATCGCTTCATATTGTGCCAGCTCTATCTACCAGACACTGGCACACTATTCTTATAGCAGGTAAGTATCATTATCAGGTATCTGTATTTCTGATAAAGGCTTTGATAAAACAGACAATAGATACCATGATGATGGCAATATTTGGGACAGGAAATATAATTATTATTTATTATGTCAAAGAATTACCTGCAAATAAAATAAGTAACCTTTTTGGTGTTCCAACACTTATACAGATGCAAAGATTTCAGTGCAAAACTGTCATGATCACAAAACACAGTACTGTTACCATGTCAGTAAACCATTTTAAACTGCTAGGATTTGTTTTATTCTTTCTTTTGTATTTGCATATTTTCTGCTTTCTGCAGCTTGAAATAAAATAATATAAAGACTTCATAATTAAGTGGTCATAATGTTTTTTGTTCTCCATCTTTTGTTAGCAAACTTGATATATTTTAATGCATGGCTTCATGAATTCAGTTTTGTAACTCATGATGAAATTATATCTGGTATTGGTGTAGAAAAAGTAAGTATTTTTAACTTGATCATTATTTGCAGTAGATATAATCATAGTCAAATATGACTTGACTTTTTTTGTACAAAAAGCTATTACTTTTCTTCTTCCAAAAAAAATATATCCTTTTTAAGATAATGAAGTATGTGTATCATATAAAGGTTTTAGCTTGCTTTCTTGTCCGTGTTTAATTTTTATGCAGTATAATAGAAATCAGTCTTGTTTATTCCTCTGTAAACAGAAAAAGTAGTAAACCAGAAGACCTTAAAATCCAGGCTATCAAGTCCAAAATGTAAGTACATATATTTCTTAAAGCAATTAACTACTCTCATGTTTGTTTTAGATAGCATGTATTTTGCTGAATTCTGTTGCAAGTAGAAAAACATTAGTAAATATTTAGTTAATAAGTTACTGTGATCTACTAACATGGCTTCTTTAGTAATTATCAGTAAAATATCTTTATCTAGCATTTGTAGTAAGAGAGATTTAAAAGATGCACCGAATTTCTAGTACTTAACAGTAGTTACTATTTTCACATCATACTTCACACGAGAACCCATTCAACTTACTAAAATACTTTTGTACTTACTAATACAGAATCAAATGTGTCACTGGCATTGTTTTGTTGATATATAATGGTCTCTCCCCATTAGTCCCACAATATACCATTACCTCTCATACAATATGCTTACTGTAATGGATCACATTATGTTGGTAAACTTTTGTATTTTTCATTGCCACTTCAGTTTTGTTCACTTTAGTTTTTGGTTAATAAGAACGAATCATAGTATAATTTTGCAATTTTAAACACTATATGTTTTAATCCAGCATAGAAGGCTTTGTCACTTATATTATAATGTAGGTCATTTTATGGCTCTCAAGAACACCACTACAATGAGTGAACACCATGCAGGGAAAAAAAATCAATACTCTTGAAATTTAAGTTTTAAGATGTATGAAATGTGAAATATTTGTTAAATAAATGATTCCTCTCAAATTATGTATGAACACAACTAAAAGCTGTAGTCATTGATTCCAGAAGACATATATTTAATTTAGGAATGAATAATTGTGTTTACCTCTTTTTTATATACTTTTATATACTGTCACCTATACTACGATTCAGTGGTATTTTCTGGAAAACTTTACTGACCTGCAAACAAGGTTAGGCTTCAATAAGATTCTAAGTTTATAAATAATTCTTGTCATTAAAGTTAAGAACATTTTTTATAACCTACAAACATGACAAAAAAATAGTCAGGTAGGCTGAACCTTTACCCCATCCCCATTACAAACAAAAGTGAGGCACACAATTCACAATTAAATATTAATAGTAGTCAAAGTATAAATATAGAGCTAAAAGTCATCTCTGTGACATGGAATAAAATGCCAGTATGGATTAGAGCTAAAAGTCATCTCTGTGACATACAGTAAAATGCCAGTATGGATTAGAGCTAAAAATCATCTCTGTGACATACAGTAAAATGCCAGTATGGATTACAGCTAAAAGTCATCTCTGTGACATAGAATAAAATGCCGGTATGGATTAGAGCTAAAAGTCATCTCTGTGACATACAGTAAAATGCCAGTATGGATTACAGCTAAAAGTCATCTCTGTGACATAGAATAAAATGCCAGTTTGGATTAGAGCTAAAAGTCATCTCTGTGACATACAGTAAAATGCCAGTATGGATTAGAGCTAAAAGTCATCTCTGTGACATACAGTAAAATGCCAGTATGGATTACAGCTAAAAGTCATCTCTGTGACATAGAATAAAATGCCAGCTTGGATTAGAGCTAAAAGTCATCTCTGTGACATACAGTAAAATGCCAGTATGGATTAGAGCTAAAAGTCATCTCTGTGACATACAGTAAAATGCCAGTATGGATTAGAGCTAAAAATCATCTCTGTGACATACAGTAAAATGCCAGTATGGATTACAGCTAAAAGTCATCTCTGTGACATAGAATAAAATTCCGGTATGGATTAGAGCTAAAAGTCATCTCTGTGACATACAGTAAAATGCCAGTATGGATTAGAGCTAAAAGTCATCTCTGTGACATACAATAAAATGCCAGTTTGGATTAGAGCTAAAAGTCATCTCTGTGACATACAGTAAAATGCCAGTATGGATTAGAGCTAAAAGTCATCTCTGTGACATACAATAAAATGCCAGTATGGATTACAGCTAAAAGTCATCTCAGTGACATACAATAAAATGCCAGTATGGATTACAGCTAAAAGTCATCTCTGTGACATAGAATAAAATGCCAGCTTGGATTAGAGCTAAAAGTCATCTCTGTGACATACAGTAAAATGCCAGTATGGATTAGAGCTAAAAGTCATCTCTGTGACATACAGTAAAATGCCAGTATGGATTAGAGCTAAAAGTCATCTCTGTGACATACAGTAAAATGCCAGTATGGATTAGAGCTAAAAGTCATCTCTGTGACATACAATAAAATGCCAGTATGGATTACAGCTAAAAGTCATCTCAGTGACATACAATAAAATGCCAGTATGGATTACAGCTAAAAGTCATCTCTGTGACATAGAATAAAATGCCAGCTTGGATTAGAGCTAAAAGTCATCTCTGTGACATACAGTAAAATGCCAGTATGGATTAGAGCTAAAAGTCATCTCTGTGACATACAGTAAAATGCCAGTATGGATTAGAGCTAAAAGTCATCTCTGTGACATACAGTAAAATGTCATAATGAATTAGAACTAGTAAAATATTGATAGTTAGTTCTCACAAGGTATGTAGTCATAGAAACATGGAAACAAAGCAACATACTAGAACCAATCATATTAATGTATAAGTTGGATCTAGCTGCGAATAACATAGACCCAAATCTACTGTAGCATAATGTGTCACCATATCAGTGTCAATGCAGTTCGTTAAAACTAATTAGTAGAACATACAACACAGCTATTGATCTGCCAGTGAATTATGCATTAACAGATCAGGCTCTTTGGTGTTAATAGTTGTGTCAGCAAATATCTAGATTGAATTATGGATTAACAGATCAGGCTCTTTGGTGTTAACATCATGTCTGTAAATATACACCATGAATTATGCATTAACAGATCAGGCTCTTTGGTGTTAACAGTGGTGTTTGTAAATATGTAGAGTGAATTATGCATTGACAGATAAGGTTCTTTGGTGTTAACAGTTGTGTCAGCAAATATTTACAATGAATTATACATTAACAGATCAGGCTCTTTGGTGTTAACATCATGTCTGTAAATATGTACCATGAATTATGCATTAACAGATCAGGTTCTTTGGTGTTAACAGTTGTGTCTGTAAATATGTAGAGTGAATTATGCATTGACAGATAAGGTTCTTTGGTGTTAACAGTTGTGTTTGTAAATATGTTGAGTGAATTATGCATTGACAGATAAGGTTCTTTGGTGTTAACAGTTGTGTCAGCAAATATTTACAATGAATTATGCATTAACAGATCAGGCTCTTTGGTGTTAACAGTAATGTCTGTAAATATACACCATGAATTATGCATTAACAGATCAGGCTCATTGGTGTTAACAGTTGTGTCTGTAAATATGTACCATAAAGTATGTGTTGGCAGATCAGGCTCTTTGTTGCTAACGGTAATGTCTGCAAATACATACCTCAAATTATGCATTGACAGATCAGGTTCTTTGGTGTTAACAGTTGTGTCTTTAAATATGTGCAGTACATGTGATGAATTTGTCCAGTCTTATGAAAATTCAAGTTTGTTGCTATTCTCATCCAAATTTTTGGCTTACAATTTTCTTTTTCATGAAGACCTAGCATCTCCACCTAACTTCAGAAAAGCAGGTAGGTTTGTTATGCTTAAGTTCATTGCTTTCTGATGGACTAAAGTTTCTGCTCATATAATCATGCAGATTTTATTATGGTAATCAATAAATACAGAACAAAATGATTAGAAAAAAATTATCACTTTACCTTTGAGGAATAATTTGCTGTTTAGGAATTTTGAGTATTTGTTCTAAGATCTTTCAATTCTTCCTTCTATACAAACTTAGCTTTTTCAAAAGAACTTTTGGTGTTGAATTGGCACTGAGATGGCAGCCATGTAGACTGCTTTATAAATATTTCAAATTTTAAATCATAGCTTAATTTTTTTTAAACTTCAGGCTTGAATGCCAATTCAGCTCTAAAACTTGTGCTGAAAGAAAAAAATCAACCAGATTAAAAGTGAAAAATGAAATTACTGAGATTACCAAAATACCAAGCACTATTAAAGAGCAAAAGAGAATGATAGGTTTAATCCAAGATTGTATCTTTTTAAAAAAACATATTTTTATATAAGAAAATCTTTTCAAATATTTGAAGGTTTTTTTACCTTTATCTTTTATTTTATGTACCTTTGTTAAGAATGTTGACAGCTTGATATTTTATCTTGTAGGGCCACATGTTTAAATTTATTTTTAAATTTTTTTCTTCAAATTTTTTGGCAAAATCACCTGTACATTTTTGGATGGTAACTTTTATTTACCATTATACAGCCAGATACATACAACCATATACATGCATACATACATACAACCATATACATGCATAGATACATACAACCATATACATACATAGATACACTGAACCATATATATATATATATATATATATATATATATATATATATATATATATATACATTAACCCATATACATGCATAGATACAGTAAACCATATATGTGCATATATACATTAAACCATATACATGCATAGATACATTAAACCATATATGTGCATAGATACATTAAACCATATACATGCATAGATACACAAGCCATAAACATGCATAATACATTAAACCATATACATGCATAGATACATTAAACCATATATGTGCATAGATTAGAGCTGCACCGATGTCACTTTTTGCCGATTATGCCGATACCGTGTATAGCTGATTATCAAAATTGCCGATACCGATTATGAGACCGATTATTTGATTATCATATTATGTACTCAGGTATAAGCCGACAAATTTAGAAAACAATAAAGGCCTGGAATGGGGGGGTGGCTTATCCGTGGGCCAATGTCAAAACTTTACAGGTTTTAGGTGTTTTTGTTGTCTATTGTAACGGCGGTACATCTTGGGACAAAAATATCCGTGTTCTAAGACATAGGCATGTTAAAAAAGTAACTTTCGGTGACCCGAAAATTATTAAACTTTTATAAAGTACTATTTATTATTGATTTTGTTATTATTTTGCATGTGCATATTTTCTGATTTCCACAACACGAAATTACATAAGGGTAAAATACAGCCTTCATAATTCACGGGTCGGTCGAGTTTACCAGGGAGACCATATACTATAATGTACAGTACTTATGCAGTGCAAAGTGTGCATAGCGTCACTTAAATCCTTTTTTATTCCCAAATATATTAGTTGCAGATTTTGCTTTATTCGTTGTTTCGACCAAAGTGTATTCTTTCAGATAAAATTTCAGCTAATCTATAATAGCTGTTTCATTTACTACGAATCACCTCTCACGAGTTACTCATTTTCAATGATCAAACCTACACTGAAGCCCTTTCAAACAATTTCTCACTGGGACATAAGGACTATTGGTGTTTTGTGAGTTTTCATAAAGATAAAGAAAAAACACAAACCTCAAAATTGACTGTGTATATATCCATCATTACTCCCTTTGATGTTAATCTTACTGGCTATTCACATGACTTTGGCACTACAATGGCGGTTAGCGACATGTACTTTAGTCTGGTTTACTGCAGTTTACAAATGTTACCAGACGCTGGAGTTGAAAATTTCGCACAACTGGCAGCAAGATAAATTCTTTTTAAATACTTTATTAGAGCAATCTCTTTTTTACAAAAGATTAATTGATGGTTCGATGTGTTTATCTCGATATATGGTTATTCAACTATACAGTAGTGTTAGTTAATGAGCAATTTGTTTGCATACTGCATATATCCCGAGCTCTAGTGTTACAAAGGATTAAGTTACGGTCAGTCAAAACGCGACTGTATATACAACTTTTATCAGGAAAAATTGGTTATTTAAAAAACTTTTTTGCATCGGCACCGATTATTTTTGCCTATACCCGATTATACCGATTGTGCCTATAATCGGCCCGATTACGCGTATGGGCGATTAATCGGTACAGCTCTAGCATAGATACATTAAACCATATACATGCATAGATACATAAGCCATATACATGCATATATACATTAAACCATATACATGCATAGATACATTAAACCATATATGTGCATAGATACATTAAACCATATAAATGCATAGATACATTAGCCATATACATGCATATATGCATTAAACCATATACATGCATAGATACATTAAACCATATATGTGAATAGATACTTTAAACCATATACATGCATAGATACAATAAGCCATATACATGCATAGATACATTAAACCATATATGTGCATAGATACAATAAGCCATATACATGCATAGATACATTAAATTATATACATGCATAGATACATTAAGCCATATATGTGCATAGATACATTAAACCATATACATACATAGATTCATTAAGCCATATACATGTATAGATAAATTAAGCCATATACATACATAGTTGTATTGAACCATATACATACATAGATACATACAACCATATACATACGTAGATACATACAACCATATACATACATAGATACATACACCCATATTCAAACATCGATACATACAACCATATACATACATAGATACATTAAGCCATATATGTGCATAGATACATAGATACTCTAGATAATAAGAACAAAGTATAATTATTTCATAAATTTGTTTGGTCATTATGAATTCCCAAGTGTTTAAACACTGTATAGCCACAAAAGCACACGAGAAAGAAAGTTTATATCCTAGACTTGTTGAAACTGTATAACTGAATCATTGCCCAAAGATTTTTGAATGTATTATATCAGTCCCTCACACCGTGTGTTTGTAACTATATTTTGTATTGTCAGCCCATTTTAAAGTAAAATATGCATAGCCTGGACCTTAACTTTTACAAATGTTGCTGGCATCAAAAATCAACATCATTATTATCCCTTTTAGACTCATAAATGTTGCCTACAAACTAGTATTTTAATAGAATTCTGATATTCCTAGTTGAAACAAATTACCTTGAAGTTTCTTGATAGTGACATTTTGGAAGAGTCTTTAAAAGTTATATTTCAAAATTTGAACTTTGCTAGTGAATATTAAAAACAGCCCAATTTTTGAAAATATTATGACTATCAAAATGCTGTTATTACTGGAAAAAGTTAATTTCAAGATCTGAATTTCCAAGACTTATTTATGGACCTAACCAAATAAAACTTCACCTATTAACTTAACTACCCATCATTAAGGTATTATGTATTTTCAAGATAGTAAATCTGTTTGTTGTGAATCATTAATTTTATTAAACAGTAGAATAAGATATGCATGTTGATTGAAATTTATATGGTATAGTTTCTTGAAAAAATATAGTTTAGAACAAAATAATTTTTATTACTCACTAGTTTGAGGAAAAGCCAATTAATTATGAATGGATATTACTAATGCCAAAGTAGCAGCAAATCCAGGATCCAAAATAGCCCATTTAACAGTACATTTAATAATTAGGCAAATCAATTTTTTCTTTATTGTCACCACTTTTTATACCACCTTTGAATGTGTATGTACACAATTTCATAAATATCGGAACTTCACATTTATTTTGGAGGAAAAATTGTTCAGCAAGAGAAACTTAAATTTCGGAATCCCTGATACATATTTTTGCTACAGTGATAAAGCACTGCGCATTTATAAGGGCAGATACTTTTCCATTTTGATTGAGTTTTGCTGACATTGATGCCAGATGCTGCTTGCAAATTGCAGCCTCAAAGGGCATAATTTGTGTGCATTTCCATTGATATTGCTTGTGAATTGCAGCCTCAAAGGGCATAGTTTGTATGCATTTCCATTGATATTGCTTGTGAATTGCAGCCTTAAAGGGCATAATTTGCATGCATTTCCATTGATATTGCTTGTGAATTGCAGCCTTAAAAGACATAATTTGTATGCATTTTCATTGATATTGCTTGTGAGTTGCAGCCTTAAAAGACATAATTTGCATGCATTTTCATTTATATTGCTTGTAAGTTGCAGCCTTAAAGGGCATAATTTGCATGCATTTTCATTGATATTGCTTGTGAGTTGCAGCCTTAAAAGACATAATTTGCATGCATTTTCATTTATATTGCTTGTGAGTTGCAGACTTAAAAGACATAATTTGCATGCATTTTCATTGATATTGCTTGTGCTTCATCATGCATACTTTTCTCCTACAATATTTCAATATTATCCTGTTCTGTGATCACCATCTATCAGATCATATACTTTGTTTTCTTCTTATTTCTGCAAATCCCAAAAACATGCCACCTTTTGTAGTTATGTGTTATTAATGAACTATGATGTTTTAATGAACTTGGAAGGTGTTAATGCACAAGTGTGTTTGTTTTGCCCTTGAATGGAAATATGTCGGCATCAGAGTAGAAAAATGATTGAATCTGATTAATATAGCATCAATTTGATATTTTAGTTATTTGGTTGTCTGGGCTCACTCTCTGGTTCTGAAGTTTCTGTCCATCCTATTATTTGTGTATATATAGACCTATGAAACAGCACTAGATATAAAACCTAGCAAAACAAACAATAGATATATGGACCTGCCATAACAATGTGTTACACAAAATTTATTTATGAATCGCAAACACCATGATATGGTGTGTTTAAAAAAATACAATTTTCAGTACTTAGATAAAAAAATAAACAGAAGAGAGATAGTGGCATTTATTGATCCCCACTATGTATGTCTCTTGTACAGAGTCTTTATGGAAAGTAAATTGTTCTGCTTAGAACCCATGTAAAATCTATCCTAAGAGTAGTGTATGAAGTAGATTAGCACAGATTTAGAACCCGTGTAAAATCTATCCTAAGAGTAGTGTATGAAGTAGATTAGCACAGATTTAGAACCCGTGTAAAATCTATCCTAAGAGTAGTGTATGAAGTAGATTAGCACAGATTTAGAATCCATGCAAAATCTATCCTAAGAGTAGTGTATGAAGTAGATTAGCACAGATTTAGAATCCATGCAAAATCTATCCTAAGAGTAGTGTATGAAGTAGAACCCATGTAAAATCTATTCTGAGAGTAGTGTATGAAGTAGATTATCACAGAAACAGTTAAGGTAAGGTGATCACAGACAAGCAATTACCATTTAACTTGATTTAATTGGCCGAGAAGAGGCCATTGTGATGCCATGTTAAAACCTTTGAAGACTGCACTTGTTAAACCTATTAGGCTAATTTGCATTGGTAAAGTACACTAAGTGGAACAGTCCAAGTCATTTGAAGGTAAGTAAATAAAAATGATGTCTGTTGAAGAAAAGAGTTATTAAACATTGGTTGAAGACAATAATTATTACACATTATTGCCTGTAATCAGCAGCAATATTTCTCAGAACTTGGATTTGCTCTATATATAAAACAAAAAAACAAGAATTTTTTAGTTCTCAGACATGTGTACAAGTGTGTTTCATTTTTGAAACGCCCCAAGACATCTGGGAGTGGAGAAAGAAGCCCCATCTCCAGTGCAATCGAATCCCAGCAAAATTTAATAGCTCAGAGTATGACTTTGTGAAGCACAGCAGCAAGGCTGAGCATTTCAATTTTGTACATACTGCAAATACCATTTTGAAATCAGTTATTCCTGAGTGTACATCATCCATCAATGTTGTAACACCACCCAGCATGCTTGATGCACCCTCACTGACACATAGCTGCAAAAACCATCACTTTCTTTGTTGAGAAAAATTAAGCAAACTCTTTGGGAAAGTTGAACAAAAGTACCATCCAGTCTCTCTATAAGGTACATAGATGAATAAATGACATTGACTTCAACATCCATACCAAACTCTTAGCGGCTGCAAAAACTGCCTCTAAGTAATAAATTATTCCACTATTTAGTGGATTTTAATGACAAAACTTTAAAAAAAATATTGAATATCTGTGTGGTTGTGATTATGTGAGTGTTGGCAGATGTGTGTATGTGTATAAATTCCTTAGGCGTATAATGGAAGATAGTGTCGACTAGTGTATTCGGCCCCCCTCCCCGATGCAGTGGTGCTACCGCCTTCTTTTCTTCGGACCTAAAAACACACTTCATTGAGTTCCAAATCCAGCAAAACTGAAGATATTGCAGCTTTGTTTTTTTATAAGGTCAGTTTTTCAATCCAGAAGGCATGACCTCATTAAAGGGAGACCAGTTTATTCAAATTATTAGTCAGAATAGTATCTTGCTATTTTCCTATACTACTGATAATGAAAGATACACATTGTCAACTGGTCCAGGATTCCCATTTTTATATACTACTGATATGAAAGATACACATTATCAACTGGTCCAGGATTCCCATTTTTATATACTACTGATATGAAAGATACACATTATCAACTGGTCCAGGATTCCCATTTTCCTATACTACTGATAATGAAAGATGCACATTGTCAACTGATCCAGGATTCCCATTTTCCTATACTACTGATAATGAAAGATGCACATTATCAACTGGTCCAGGATTCCCATTTTTATATACTACTGATATGAAAGATGCACATTGTCAACTGGTCCAGGATTCACATTTTCCTATACTACTGATATGAAAGATGCACATTGTCAACTGGTCCAGGATTCCCATTTTTATATAATACTGATATGAAAGATGCAATTATTATATTGTATATCGTGCCGCAGACATGTAGCATGATATCCCACCCAGTCACATTATCCTGATACCAGGCCAACCAGTCCCAACACTAACCTCTTAATGCTGAGCGTCAAGTGAAGCAGCTTTTAATACCATTTTTTGTAAGTCTTTGGTATGATTCGAGGGGCGGGGGATCGAACTCATGACCTCCCGCTTCTGTGACGGATGCTCTAACCACTAGGCTGCTGGAACGTTTAAGAGATTGGAAATAGTTTACTTCATTTTTGATATTCAAGCTTGAAAAGAAATATCAAAGGTCAAATACTAATTTTGGTTTTTCCTACTTTAACTATTCGTCCACTTTCTGTATAAATACATTCAACTCTCATAACAGTGCCATTAAAGTGACATGTATATTTAATTTATATGTTGCATTTTTACAACAAACTTCTCATTTTTTTTACATTTTATTTTTACTGGAAATGTGTCTGTGGATAGTACCATTGTGTTTAGATGCTAGTTGGATACAAATGTAAACTGCATAGAGTCAGATCTGACATCACAGAATGCACTGGCAGATCTGGGTCTATGCAGTTTATTAGTAGTATTCAGGAGAACAAAAGGTATTTCCAGATTTATGTTTTTGAAATAGGACCTGTACATATATACAGTTTTTGTAAACTTATTTTTAAATAAAAAGTTTTGTATTTTATTTAAGATAGTAAAGTATGTACAGGATTGCAAAATTATGATAATTACAGTGACTCAAGGCTTTAGCAATGTGGCTGGTTTATTAATAAAATGGCATGGGCATTGGCATCTCATAATTACAGGTATGATAATTTCAATGACTCAAGGCTTTAACAATACAGCTGGTTTATTAATAAAATGGCATGGGCATTGGCATCTCATAATTACAGGTATGATAATTACAATGACACAATGCTTTAACAATGCAGCTGGTTTATTAATAAAATGGCATGGGCATTGGCATCTCATAATTACAGGTATGATAATTACAATGACACATTGCTTTAACAATGCAGCTGGTTTATTAATAAAATGGCATGGGCATTGGCATCTCATAATTACAGGTATGATAATTACAATGACACAATGCTTTAACAATGCAGCTGGTTTATTAATAAAATGGCATGGGCATTGGCATCTCATAATTACAGGTATGATAATTACAATGACACAATGCTTTAACAATGCAGCTGGTTTATTAATAAAATGGCATGGGCATTGGCATCTCATAATTACAGGTATGATAATTACAATGACACAATGCTTTAACAATGCAGCTGGTTTATTATTAAAATGGCATGGGCAATAGCATCTCAGAATTACAGGTATGATAATTTCAATGACAATGCTTTAACAATGCAGCTGGTTTATTATTAAAATGGCATGGGCATTCGCATCTCAGAATTACAGGTATGATAATTACAATGACACATTGCTTTAACAATGCAGCTGGTTTATTATTAAAATGGCATGGGCAATAGCATCTCAGAATTACAGGTATGATAATTACAATGACAATGCTTAAACAATGCAGCTGGTTTATTAATAAAATGGCATGGGCATTGGCATCTCAGAATTACAGGTATGATAATTACAATGACACATTGCTTTAACAATGCAGCTGGTTTATTATTAAAATGGCATGGGCATTGGCATCTCATAATTACAGGTATGATAATTACAATGACACAATGCTTTAACAATGCAGCTGGTTTATTAATAAAATGGCATGGGCAATAATAGCATCTCAGAATTACAGGTATGATAATTATAATGACTCAAGGCTTTAACAATGTGGCTGGAAGAGAATTTATTGATTAATTGAGAGTTACTATATTTATTTTATTGGGTAAGATTTCTTCATTGGAGTGTCAGACCAATAATAGTAATTTCAGGATGTTTCTTTTCACAGGTCATGCAGCATAGTATTAAGATACTCGTGGTGCCTCTGTCCTTTTTAGATTTTTACTTTGTCGCTAATTTTCTTGTTTGCATTCTTTTGGGGCATATTACAAGAGAAGCCTATATAGGGTTTCTTGTCAGTTTATTTTGGATAAAGAGCGTATTCAGATTTCTTTTTGAGATTACTTTGGGTAGAGAGCATACACATGTTCTTTTTTAAAGATTACATTGAGTAGAGAGCATACACATGACTGTTCTTTTTTAAAGATTACAATGAGTAGAGAGCATTGACATGGATTTTTGTAAGATTTTATTGAGTAGAGAGCATACACAGGGATTTTTATAAGATTACATTGAGTAGAGAGCATACACAGGGGTTTTTATAAGATTACATTGAGCAGAGAGAATACACATTGATTTTGGTAAGATTGCATTGAATAGATAGCATATACATGGACGTTTGCAAAATTGCATTGAAATAATAGCTTATACATGGATTTTTGTAAGATTACATTGAGTAGAGTGCATACACATGGATTATTTCAAAATTACATTGAGTAGAGAGAATACACATTGATTTTGGTAAGATTACATTGAATAGATGGCATATACATGGAAGTTTGCAAAATTGCATTGAGATAATAGCTTATACATGGATTTTTGTAAGATTACATTGAGTAGAGTGCATATACATGGATTATTTCAAGATTACATTGAGTAGAGAGAATACACAATGTTTTTTACAAGATTACATTGAGTAGAGAGAATACACATAGATTTTTGTAAGATTGCATTGAGTAAAGAGCATACACATGGGGTTTTGTGAGATTACATTGAGTAGATAATTTGAAATATTATTGTTTTGTTTTTTTTACTTATTATTTTCACAAATGTTTGCAAATTTTTTCACTATCTTGCAGGATTACAGTCAGAAAATATTTTATATACAGAATCATGTACACTTGGTATAGTCATTTTATATTGCAGTAACCCATGTCTGTATGGTTTTAACTGAAGAAGGTGTGCTCAGATTGTTAGTGTTATCTGTCATTTTTGTTGATGTGTCTCATTTAATTTGTATGGTCTTGGATATGTAATTTTAACAAGCTGAGTAAATATAAAATTATTGTTTTTGTCCTTTGAAGTTATTAATTATTCCAACTGAAATCTTTCTAATGCTTCAGCGTGCAAGCGATATTGCTTCTTGTTTTGTTTGTAACTTGAACCTTTTCTTGTTAAAATTGCCTGATTCCATGCTGGCAGATGATAATCTGTTTTATTAGTTTGCGTCATTTGGAATGTAACCATGCTTCATTATGTCCATGAGTGTTGATTTGATGCAGATATTAAATTCAGTTTATTCACATTGTAGAACATTCAAAATTATTTATAGACTGACAGATATTTTAAAATATATGATGCATAAGCAAAACTGAATTCAAGCTGCTTTGAATTCTATAATGTTTTAAGCATGAATATAGCACTGTCAAGTATTTTAATATTGTGATTGAAATGTTTTCAATTTTAGCATAAATATTATCTCAGATATTATACTACAGGGCTAATGGGACTTTAGCATAAATATTATATCAGATATTATACAACAGGGCTAATGGGACTTTAGCATAAATGTTATATCAGATATTATACAACAGGGCTAATGGGACTTTAGCATACTGGAGTAGTTAAGGTTGTCTTTGAATCCTATAGTCCATAGTCATTAGATTTCTTGCTGTGATATTAGGTTATATGGCTAATTGAATTCATAACCTAGACTGATTGAAGAATATTAAAGATGATTTCACCACTTGGCACTTAAAGGGAAGAAATTGTCTTATCTTGAAAATCAGGAAGTTCATCTTGTCTTTTAGATCATCAGCTCCTTTGAGAAATGTTATTAGCAAAAGACAGGGGTAATATTATTTTTTATTTATTTATATAAATCTTATTCCAACCAGCGAATTCAACAATATTTTAGTGTCTGTCTGTCTCTCTGTCTCTGTCTCTCTCTGTCTGTCTCTCTCTCTCTCTCTCTCTCTCTCTCTCTCTCCAATTTTATTGTCTTAGTTCCCTTGGTCAGGGGTCCGACGTTTTCTGGCAGTCAGCAAGCCCAGTCTCCAGGCATCACGGTTTTGAGGATCGATTTTGGTCATCTTCCATGTCTCGCGGTCTTGATTGATTGTTTGCTTCCAAGTTTTCTTGGGTCGGCCAGCTTTCCTTCGGCTTTCCACCTCCACATTTCTACACCTGTTAATCCAAGCATTGCTTCTCTCTACATGGCCGAACCAGCGTAACCGGTTAGCCCTTAGGAGTTCCTCAATCTTTGGTAGGTGCAGCTTTTCCAGTAGGGTATCTGACCTGATATGCTGGGTCTGGTCTGGCTTGACATTACAAATCCATCTGATCATGGCTCTGTCATTGCGTTGTAGACGGGTGGGTGAGGACTGGGTGAGTGCCCAACACTCACTGCCATATAGCATCATTCGACTAACACAGCTGCTATACACCTTTCCCCTGGTGGTGAGGGGGACAACTCTTGATGTTAGTACAGGTAATAGTTCACGAAACTTACCCCATGCTGACTTTACCCTTATGGTTGAACTGAGTTCACATCCACCGCCAGCACTCAACATATCACCCAGGTAGCAGAAGGAGTCTACTATCTCCAGAGTGTAATTATCCACTTTTACCTCATTGTAAGGTCATCCCTCATATGTGGGCGTGCCTGCCCGAGACACCTCATACACTTGTAGTTGGGTCTGGTACCAGTTTTCCACACAAGCCACTACACTTTTTGTGCACCCATAGGGCACATAGGCTGCATTGTATGGCATTGGACCTTACACGATTCCTGCACACAGCACATGGGTACTGACCAGAATCTTTCAATGGTTGTAGTTCTGGGCCACTGACCATCACTTTTGTCTTTGACAGATTCTCTCTCAATCCTTTGGCTTCCATACCACTTTTCCACATTTTCAGCTTCTCCAGTAATAGTTCCATAGTCTCTGCTATGATGGCCAGATCATCTGCATACAATAACTCCCATGGGCATCCTGTCCGGAACTCTCTGGATAGGGCTTCAAGGACAATGATGAATAGCAGGGGGCTGAGGACCGATCCCTGATGGACTCCGACTTTTACACTGAATTCATCACTGTATGTGTCATTCACCCGTACTCTGCTCCTGGCATTAGTGTACATGCATTTTACCAGTCGGATGAGCCATTCCTCTACTCGGAGTTTCTGCATTGCCCACCATAGCACATCCCTGGGAACCCTGTCGAAAACTTTCTCCAAGTCCACAAATGCCATGTAGAGTCTTCTGTCTGTACCAACAACAGTGTGAAAGTAGAAATTGAAATATTTTAGTGTGAAAGCAGAAATTGAAATATTTTAGTGTGAAAGTAGAAATTGAAATATTTTAGTGTGAAAGTAGAAATTGAGATATTTTAGTGTGAAAGTAGAAATTGAAATATTTTAGTGTGAAAGTAGAAATTAAAATGTTTTGTTAAGCCTGATAGAAAATTATACAACTAAGTGCTTCAGCGTTTTATTTTTATTGCATTCCATGGTTTCACTTCTTGTCTGTATTTGCTGTTAGAAGTTTACACTTTGTCAGTAGCCATTATGTAGCCTATTGAGACCTTTTACAATTTTTCAGCAGCCATTATGTAGCCTATTGAGACCTTTTACACTGTCAGTAGCCATTATGAAGCCTATTGAGACCTTTTACACTTTGTCAGTAGCCATTATGAAGCCTATTGAGACCTTTTACACTTTGTCAGTAGCCATTATGAAGCCTATTGAGACCTTTTACACTTTGTCAGTAGCCATTATGAAGCCTATTGAGACCTTTTACACTTTGTCAGTAGCCATTATGAAGCCTATTGAGACCTTTTACACTTTGTCAGTAGCCATTATGAAGCCTATTCAGACCTCACATTTTTATTTATATTTTTCTTGTGGTTTATTACTGCTGTGAAAATTTATGGCTATTTTTCATAAACCTAATGGAATTTGTAAGCAGCATTGTAATTGAAAAGGAAATCGCCAAAAATTTAAACTAATGACCCAAATTAGTTTGATTATATGTGTACTCAAATGTGATATATAAAAAAATAACAGAATTTAGAACTTTGCTTTATATAATTTATTTTTTCTGAAGCTTATACACAACAATATTGCTTGCTGTTTTTAATCAATAATCAATCTGTTTGCTGTAATCAGGATAACTTGTAAGTTTTCCATCAGGACTTGCAGATGTCAGTAATGTGGGTTAAATTTAAAGGTTGTTTTTTGCCCATATTATATCATGATAAAGCCATGCAAATACATTTGAATGGGCTATTGTGTGTGTGTGTGTGTGTGTGTGTGTGTGTGTGTGTTTGTGTGTGTGTGTGCGCAAGGGAAGCTAAATTATAGGTTTTCTGTTTTAAATGCTATTTACATGGTAACCTAATTAGACCTGCAATAACATGGGTCACCTCATCATTTAGCCTTACAACTGTTGCATCATAATTTTGTCTGTTACCAATTGATTTTCTGGGATCTGAACGGGAATTATTGGATCTTGAATGTTGAAGAGTTTTACATTAATAAAATTCAAGACTCAACACTTTTAATAAGAAATTAAGATCTCAAATTAAAATAATTTTGTATCTGATGTATTGCAGATTTGGTACCATGGGATTATCATCAAGACATGTACTAATACTTATTGTAAATCTCTGTGAACTGCATTGACCCAACTTTCCTGTGTTATAGTGTGAACTGCATTGACAGAAGTTTCTTGTGTTATAGTGTATTTCAGTATTTCTACAGGTCAAGAAAAAGTCTGCAAATTTTCATTTTTCAGGAAAGTCAGATAATTTCATGATAAGTCAGGGACAGAATTTTTCAGTCAAAAGTCAGAAAAGGTCTAGAACCTTTTTACAATAAGTCAAGGAAAATTCAATTTAGATAGGCAAATGGGGAAATTTTTTGTGTGATGTCTGTTGACTAGGGCTGTTTTCTCATACACAATTTCAAAATTTTACAAATGAGAGTGGGCTTAACACTGGATATTACATTTCTAGCACAAATGTTTGCTCAAATTCAGTAAAGTGGGACTTAGTTTATCATTCTTAGACCCAGGTCTACCATCACATAATGTCATCCATAGACCCAGATATGCAATCACATAGTGTCATTCATAGACTCTGGTCTGGCATTACATAGTGTGTCATATATATACCCAGGTCTGCTATCACATAGTGTATCATCCATAGACCCAGATCTGTCATCACATAATGTGTCATTCTTAGACCTAGGTCTACCATCACGCAGTGTGTTATCCATAGACTCAGATCTGCCATCACATAATGTGTCATTCTTAGATCTAGGTCTACCATCATGCAGTGTGTTATCCATAGACTCAGATCTGCCATCACATAATGTGTCATTCTTAGACCTAGGTCTACCATCACGCAGTGTGTTATCCATAAACTCAGATCTGCCATCACATAATGTGTCATTCTTAGACCTAGGTCTACTATCACTTAATGTGTTATCATCTAGATCCAGATCTATTATCACACCATGTGTCATAACATATTTAACATATCTTTAACATATCTGCCATATCTGCTTTAACATATCTGCCATTACATATAATATTAAAACAGATCTGTCATTATATAATGTACTATAACAGATCAGCCATTCTTTAATGTACTATACCAGATCAGCCATTATTTAATGTACTATAATAGATCTGCCATTATATAATTTGCTTTAACAGATCTGCCATTATATAATGTACTATTACAGATCTTTCATTGTATTATGTACTATAATAGAACTGCCATGATAGAATATACTATAATATATCTGCCATTATATAATTTGCTTTAACAGATCTGCCATTATATAATGTCCTATAACAGATCTGCCATTATATAATGTCCTATAAAAGATCTGCCATTATATAATGTACTATAACAGATCTGCCATTATATAATGTCCTATAACAGATCTGCCATTATATAATGTCCTATAACAGATATGCCATTATATAATGTACTATAACAGATCTGCCATTGTATAATGTACTATAACAGATCTGCCATTATATAATGTACTATTACAGATCTGCCATTATATAATGTACTATAACAGATCTGCCATTATATAATGTACTATTATATATCTGTCATTATATAATTTGCTTTAACAGATCTGCCATTATATAATGTACTATAACAGATCTGCCATTGTATAATGTACTATAACAGATCTGCCATAATATAATGTACTATTACAGATCTGCCATTATATAATGTACTATAACAGATCTGCCATTATATAATGTACTGTAACAGATCTGCCATTATATAATGCACTATTACAGATCTGCCATTATATAATGTACTATTATATATCTGCCATTATATAATTTGCTTTAACAGATCTGCCATTATATAATGTACTATTACAGATCTTTCATTGTATTATGTACTATAATAGAACTGCCATGATAGAATATACTATAATATATCTGCCATTATATAATTTGCTTTAACAGATCTGCCATTATATAATGTCCTATAACAGATCTGCCATTATATAATGTCCTATAAAAGATCTGCCATTATATAATGTACTATAACAGATCTGCCATTATATAATGTCCTATAACAGATCTGCCATTATATAATGTCCTATAACAGATATGCCATTATATAATGTACTATAACAGATCTGCCATTGTATAATGTACTATAACAGATCTGCCATTATATAATGTACTATTACAGATCTGCCATTATATAATGTACTATAACATATCTGCCATTATATAATGTACTATTATATATCTGTCATTATATAATTTGCTTTAACAGATCTGCCATTATATAATGTACTATAACAGATCTGCCATTGTATAATGTACTATAACAGATCTGCCATTATATAATGTACTATTACAGATCTGCCATTATATAATGTACTATAACAGATCTGCCATTATATAATGTACTGTAACAGATCTGCCATTATATAATGCACTATTACAGATCTGCCATTATATAATGTACTATAATATATCTGCCATTATATAATTTGCTTTAACAGATCTGCCATTATATAATGTACTATTAAAGATCTTTCATTATATAATGTACTATAATAGATCTGCCATGATAGAATATACTATAATATATCTGCCATTATATAATTTGCTTTAACAGATCTGCCATTATATAATGTAATATAATATATCTGCCATTATATAATGTACTATTACAGATCTACAATTATATAATATACTAAAACAGATCTGTCATGTGTATAATATGATCTACCATCACATATTGTACTACTAGGTAAATCCAGCTCTGTCATGTACTTTATTGTGCTAGATCAACCATCACATGATTTTCGGTCACATAGACTTGGATTTGCTATGACAAAATGAGTTCTGCACTGTCCCAGATCTGCCAACACATAATGTGCAATCATATTGACACATACCTGCCATCAAACAATAAACCATCCTTTGACCCCAGTCTGCCATCACGTAATGTGCAATCACATTGAGCCAGATCTGCCATCACATAATCTGCAGTCACAGTGACCAAGCTCTGCCATCATTTAATGGGCAGTCACATTGATCCAGATATGCCATACGGTAATGAGAAGTCACATTGACCCAGTTTTGCCATCATTTAATGGGCAATCACATTGACCTGGGTCTGTGCAATCACATTGACTCAGATCTGCCATCACTTTAAACCATTCTTTGACCCAGATTTACCATCACATAATGAGCAGTCACATTCACCTAGATCTGCCATCAGATAATATGCAATCACATTGACCTAGATCTGCCATCACATAATATGCAATCACATTGGCCCTGATCTGTCATCACATAATGAGCAGTCACATTCACCTAGATCTGCCATCACATAATATGCAATCACATTGACCCTGACCTGCCATCACATAATGTGCATTCATGTTGACCCTGATCTGCCATCAGATAATGTGCAATCACATTGACCCTGATCTGCCATCACATAATGTGCAATCACACTGATCCTGATCTGCCATCACATAATGTGCAATCAAATAATGAGCAGTTTCATTGACCTAGATCTGCCATCACATAATGTGCATTCATGTTGACCCTGATCTGCCATCAATGTGCAATCACAATGACCCTGATCTACCATCATATAATGTGCATCACAATGACCCATATCTGCCATCACAAAATGACCCATCCTGTTACAGATATACCACTATACAATAAGCCATCATTTGACCTTGATCTGCCATATTATAATGTGACATTGCATTTGACCCACATCTGCCACATATAATGCATCTCATTGACCCAGATCTGACCTCACCACATTTTTGAATCAGATTAGCTATAACATTACATGCCACAGATCAGGGTCTTTGCTGCTTAATAGAGTTGTAAGGTGAATGAAGAGATCTGATTGTGTGGCATAATATTAAGACAGCAGATCAGGACTGTTTTGATTTTCAATGCTGGATACACATTTTATCCAATATAATATGCAAAATACATTTTCAAGCACTTTATTAATAAATAACCATGTCTCCTTTTTCTAGTTAATCTAAGCAGTGTTCATGAAAGTCCACCAGTCACACCAGACGATAGCGCCTTCAATGATGATATCATGGGAATAGCAACTCCGGATTCATGTCCAGGTGCAGAGATGACTATGGATTCCGGAAAACCATTATCGCCAGATATTTCTGGTCTGAATGAACAAGACAACAGGACCACTGATCAGGCAGCCAATTCTCTTCCACCATGGCTTCAAATGGTAATCCTGCATATAGCCTGTTTATTTTTAATCAGTACCTGGTAAATGCATTTGTTTTCCGATATGTGCTTATTATCAGTATTATCAGATACTGTAGATCTACTGAAATCAGTGTTATGAAGCACTAAAAAACTCATCAGTTTTAAGAGTGATCCTAGATACATATTTTTTTTAAAAATCTATTAATTATGTAATGGTTATCCGATTGGAATTTCATATCATATGTTTAAAACATATGATATGATGTGGTGCTAATGCATGGATGACCAAATTTGGATCATGTACAATTAAAGAGTATACTGTTGTTTGAAGTGGACAGTATTGTGTTAACTGTAAATTATGGGTTAAAGCTAGAAATGAAACTTTACAAAAGAGGAAATGCATCAAGGGCATTAGAATACAACATATTTATTAGCCATGTCAAGTGAGTTATTTGCCCTTACTAAGGGGCATTAGAATACAACATATTTATTAGCCATGTCAAGTGAGTTATTTGCCCTTACTAAGGGGCATTAGAATACAACATATTTATTAGCCATGTCAAGTGAGTTATTTGCCCTTACTAAGAAGATACATGAATGTAGTTTTGTATTTTGTCTTTATTACATACTCCACCATTTATGCTTTGCTAATATTCCTTAGCTTTACAGTATGTATACAATTAAAAATGAATTGGGATTTATAAATTACAGTATTTTAAATTTTTATGTTCAGCTGTCTGAGAAGACTCAAAAGTATTTCCAGTCTGTATGTGTGATATGGATATCAATATGCCAGATCAATATGTAAGATTATATGAGTACATAATAATTATATACATATATTTCTTTTCATACTATATTCGAATCCCAAAAGTGTGCCAATTTTTTAATATACTGCTGTTTTCATTATCCAGATTGTGCAGTATTTAACAAAGGAACATTAATGACTTATCTTGATAGAGACAAAAGGAGTTAAAAGCGTGATTTTTTTAAAATGTTCATTCCTCTTGCACATTCATTATTGACTTAATAATTATGTTTTATTTACTTTTCCTTATCGTGTCTTCCTTTCTCATTTCTAATTTAAATTTCTTCTGTAGTAACTCGGTGTAGACTGCTCATGAATTTGTTATAGTAGTGAGTTTTCATTTACGTTCATAATGGTTATGACTCTAGATCTTAAAATATGTAATAAACATTAGTGAAACCAACAAGTTAAACAAAAATAAGTATTTTGTTTTATTGTTCTACAGTACTAAGTAAAAATTCAAGACACTTGCAGTAGTGTGAATTAAATCCCAAATAAATCTAAATGTCCCATCACAAGTAAAAAGCATATGGAATGTTCCAAATGAATTCCAAATGAATTCCAAATGAATTCCAGTAGTCTTGAATATCCTCATATGACACAGTGATACCATCATAGAATGCCTTTGAATGAGCTCACCAAAATATCCAAAGTAATTTATTAACCCTAAAGTCAAAGAACACTTTAGTAATTGCAATGAATATTTTATCTAAGTAATTCCTCTCAAATTAAAGCTGACTGACTGGTCTTAAACAGAATGAATTATTTGTGTAACAAATCCCTGTTTACACATATTTTTCCAGTAACACATTAGAAAGCAAATATTTACAATGCAAATGTCTAGACTAACTGTAAACAAGACTGGCCTTTACACTCTTTCTATGTAAACGAGCTGTTTACAAATTACAATCATGGAGAAAGAAAAGTTAAGCACAGAATGTAACAGAATTGTTACCGAGTGGATGGTGGATTAAATGAATAACACAAACACAATATGTGAAAGATAATGTAAATTTATGAAATAAATTATTAATGAAAAATAATGATGTATCAGCACAATAACTCATGCGTTCACCCCACGATTACACTCCACAACCATTCACAATACATGAATAAATTAAATATTAATACACAATAAACACAGAACCAAGGAATCTCCTGGACTAAACACAGATCCAAGGAATTTCCTGGACTAAACACAGATCCAAGGAATTTCCTGGACTAAAAACAGATCCAAGGAATTTCCTGGACTAAACACAGATCCAAGGAATTTCCTGGACTAAACACAGATCCAGGGAATTTCCTGGACTAAACACAGATCCAAGGGATCTCCTGGACTAAACACAGATCCAAGGAATTTCCTGGACTAAACACAGATCCAAGGAATCTCCTGGACTACACACAGATCCAAGGAATTTCCTGGACTACACAAATGTTTCACATAAAATGGAACCTTTACAAAAGTTGTATTAACGCAAGTATAAAATGCGATAACAAATACAAACATCAAACTATACTATCGCACGTATGGATTGGGACAACTAGCACAAACATCTACAAGTATTTAATCAAGTTGCTAACTGCTATTGAGATTTATGTAATCCCTTGAAATCCTACTGTGATTCAAAGTAACTGTGTAAATATAACAACGTATTCAATTGTAACTACAATTGCAACACACATGTGTCTCGACCCTGTACAACTGTATGATTCAGCAACTGTTGAATCACCGCCCAGCTTCTCCGAATACCTAGGGTTGACCAATACTTTTATCGGCCATTTGCCCTTCCTGGATCCACCACAGTTATACGTACAGAGAGCATACAGCATCTACTAGAATCATCGGTCCCCAAATACTTAGATGCTACCCTGGACGTTTACACCTCTAGACAGCTCCGACACTCGGACATTTAGATTTCTAGATTTCCGGATATTTACACATCTCGACAGACGTAGACAGACAGACAATCCGACAGACAGACAGTCAGATATCTCAATTTGATCGCACAATCAAATGGCACAATTAATCACATTCAGCTACAATTCAGAGACATTCAGAGACGTTCAGCTACACTTCAGAAACGTTCCGCTACAAATCAGAGACGTTCCGCTACAAATCAGCTACAATAAAGAAACCAAACTAATAATAGTTGTTTGTAAAACAATCTAGAACTTAGATTACGCTATTGCATTTAAAGTCTAATAGTGACTAGTAATTCCAAATATTCCACGTTTTAAATCTGCATTGTAATAAAGGCTTCATTACATGAAATGATAAACTGAATAAAATTCACAATAAAATGAAATATAAATTTAACACTCACCCCTTTGGCTGGAGAAAGAATGACAAGCTATCTCTCCTGTGATAAGATACTTTTGGACCCGTAATCTTATCAGAATTATTCTGCCTTATATATCCTCAAATAGGTGAGCAGAATTCACGGCAAAATTCCCGTGCACCCCGTGATTCTAATATTCCTGACTTCAAGTGATTTGTAGTCAGGCACATGCAAATTGTTACACGTCGCTTACCTTGAAAAAACCACTTATTCACCCCAGGTAACGCATGTATGACGAAACAAAAAAAAATGGTGAAATTAGTTTGTAATTCAAGAAGAAATAAATTCAATTTTCATCTAATTCTGTGACACAGAATATAAATGAAGAATATGTAGTGACAGTGCATATTTAAATTGAAATCATAAAACGATAAAGTGAGTGCTTTTATACTCATTCCACAGTCATAAAATTGTGATGAGATTTAATGATGACACCATCCTTATTCTTTATTATTTTACCTACTTACATTGTCAAATTATCTTACGTGTCAGGAACTTGAAGAGGCTGAATACATCCCACTACCTGAAAACTACCATCAGCAAGGAGGACAAAGCCAGGGCTATGCATATTGTAACCAGGAGGAAGAACATGCTGCTAAGTTTTCCAGTGTAGACATCAAAAGCTCATATGAAAGTAACGTAAACAGTTATCACTCAGCAGATGTCAGTAAGACTGGACAGACCCAAGAGAACGATTATCAGGTAGGCATTTTGTAGCACAGTGTTTTTTTCAATTGTAAAATTTCTATCAAATAATATTATATGCTCTCAGTAACTAAGATGTAAGTGTAATATGATTTTGGATGTAAAGGAATCTAGTGATCCTTGAAAACCTGCAACTCCTGGCTTGGTGACCATATACCCTTTCACATAGTGGACAGTGGAATGAACACAGGACCAAACAGGCACCAAACAAGCATGTTAACAATGCACTTAACACAATACACTTAACACGATGCATGTTGTACAATACACTTAACAAAATACACTTAACATAATGCATTTAACACAATACACTTAACACAATGCATGTAACACAATACACTTAACACAATACACTTAACACAATGCATGTAACACATTACACTTAACACAATGCACTTAACACAATACACTTAACACAATACTCTTAATACAATGCACTTAACACAATACACTTAACACAAAGCATGTAACACAATACACTAAACACAATGCACTTAACACAATGCATGTAACATAATACACAATGCACTTAACAAAGTGCATGTAACACAATGCACTTAACACAATACAATTAACACAGTGCTCTTAATACAATGCACTTAACACAATACACCTAATACAATGCATGTAACACAATACACTTAACACAGTACACTTAGCACAATAAACTTAGTACTATTCACTTAACACAATACACTTAACACAATACACTTAACACAATGTTTGTAACACAATTCACTTAACACAATACACTTATCACAATACACTTAACACAAGACACTTAACACAATACACTTAACACAATGCATGTAACACAAGACACTTAACACAATACACTTAACACAATGCATATAACACAATACACTTAATGAATCAAAATAGTATAGCTCATCATTGGACAAAAATATAAGCATTATTATTTACAATCTTCTCTGGACAAAAATATAAGCATTATTATTTACAATCTTCTCTGGACAAAAATATAAGCATTATTATTTACAATCTTCTCTGGACAAAA
Organism: Unio delphinus; assembly: GCA_029339505.1. Lineage (NCBI taxonomy): Eukaryota > Metazoa > Mollusca > Bivalvia > Unionida > Unionidae > Unio > Unio delphinus. The sequence continues at coordinate 6,861,160 of JAQISU010000160.1, forward strand.
ATATAAGCATTATTATTTACAATCTTCTCTGGACAAAAATATAAGCATTATTATTTACAATATTCTCTGGACAAAAATATAAGCATTATAATTTACAATCTTCTATGGACAAAAATATAAGCATTATTATTTACAATCTTCTCTGGACAAAAATATAAGCATTATTATTTACAATCTTCTCTGGACAAAAATATAAGCATTATTATTTACAATCTTCTCTGGACAAAAATATAAGCATTATTATTTACAATATTCTCTGGACAAAAATATAAGCATTATAATTTACAATCTTCTATGGACAAAAATATAAGCATTATTATTTACAATCTTCTCTGGACAAAAATATAAGTATTATTATTTACAGTCTTCTCTGGACAAAATTATAAGCATTATTATTTACAGTCTTCTCTGGACAAAATTATAAGCATTATTATTTACAATATTCTCTGGACAAAAATATAAGCATTATTATTTACAATCTTCTGTGGACAAATATAAGCATTATTATTTACAATCTTCTCTGGACAAAAATATAAGCATTATTATTTACAATCTTCTCTGGACAAAAATATAAGCATTATTATTTACAATATTCTCTGGACAAAAATATAAGCATTATTATTTACAATCTTCTCTGGACAAAAATATAAGACTTAGTAAAGTTGCTATACTTAATATGTAAAATGTTACTTTGTTTTTATCAAAGTGAATCCAACCACACAAGGAGGAGAGCTTGGGGAGGTCATTGTTATTATTCATGTTTTATCTTTGTATATCACTGGACTATTGCTTAAGTAGATGCTTAATCCAATATTGCATCTGGGTAATGACCCTGCATCTTAGCCCCTGGGTCATAACGTATAAACCATTCATATCCCCACCCTCTGACAATGCAGTACACACACTTTCTTGTCAAGAAAAGTCAAAGTCATTGATGCAACCAGTATTGCCTTCTTAATCCCCCCTACCATATAGGGATTGGCCCCTGGAGCATAACTTAGAAACTGGTTGGAGTCCCACCTTAAAAGTAAATGAACACTTACTTGGTAATACAAGAAAATTAACTTATGTGGTTGGCATGAGTTCCTAAGTCTGTCTTTAGCTACATCTTCATGCCCTCGCCCAGGCACCATTATAGTGTCTCTCTATCCTACTGGAGATTTCCCTGGGGTCATAACTTAGAAACTGTTCCTTGACCCACCCTATAAGTATATATACATTGATACACTTCCTTGGCATGGGAAAGGGAATTCACTTATAGTATTCAACAGAAAGGTTGTTGTATGACTAGGTCAAAAACATTTAGATAGTGTCTTGCGGGACTCTTGTTTGCTACTCAGCCAGTTTGGGGTAGTTCCTTTGTTTCTTCATGTGATGATTGTCTTCACAGTTCTGATACATGGGTTCTCCATAGCCATTGTATGGTTTTTGTCTCCTGAAGCCATAAGACACTTTTCAGTATTCCATCACTTCTAACCTTGGCCTACATTGATCCAGCTATGTATGACATTATATGATACATAATTATTTTATATACATGGATTTATGTTGTCATTAGGGTAATTTGTATAATCACAGATATGAGACTGATTGTAAGATCTTTTCCAAGGCCAAACCTTTACCCATGGTATTGATAGTCTCCTTATCAACAATGGTATTGATAGTCTCCTTATCAACCATGGTGTTGATAGTCTCCTTATCAACCATGGTATTGATAGTCTGCTTATCAACCATAGTATTGATAGTCTCCTTATCAACCATGATGGTGATACTCTCTTTATCAGATTTGGTGTTGGTCTCCTTATCAACCATGGTGTTGATAGCCTCCTTATCAACCATGAGGTTAAATAGCCTCCTTATCAGACATAGTGTTGATAGTCTCCTTATCAACCATATTGTTGGTCTCCTTATCAACCATGGTGTTGATAGCATCCTTACCAGACACAGTATTGATAGTCTCCTTATCAACAATGGTGTTGGTCTTCTTATCAACCATGGTGTTGGTACCCTCCTTATCAGACATAGTATTGATAGTCTCCTTATCAGCCATGGTGTTGATGCCCTCATCAGATTTTATGTTGGTCTCCTTATCAACCTTGGCATTGATAGCCTCCTTATCAACCATGTATCTTCTAGCATGGTGTTGATAGTCTTCTTATCAACCATTTATCTTCTAGCATGGTGTTGATAGTATTCTTATCAACCATTTATCTTCTAGCATGGTGTTGATAGTATTCTTATCAACCATTTATCTTCTAGCATGGTGTTGATGATAGTCTTCTTATCAACCATGTATATTCTAGCATGGTGTTGATAGTCTTCTTATCAACCATTTATCTTCTAGCATGGTGTTGATAGTCTTTTTATCAGCCATATATCTTCTAGCATGATGTTGATAGTAATCTTATCAACCATTTATCTTCTAGCATGGTGTTGATAGTATTCTTATCAACCATATATCTTATAGCATGGTGTTGATAGTCTTCTTATCAACCATATACCTTCTAGCATGGTGTTGATAGTCTTCTTATCAACCATTTATCTTCTAGCATGGTGTTGATAGTATTCTTATCAACCATATATCCTCTAGCATGATGTTGATAGTATTCTTATCAACCATTTATCTTCTAGCATGGTGTTGATAGTCTTCTTATCAACCATATATCTTCTAGCATGGTGTTGATAGTCCTCTTATCAACCATATATCTTCTAGCATTGTGTTCATAGTCTTCTTATCAACCATTTAGCATGATGTTGATAGTCTTCTTATCAACCATTTATCTTCTAGCATGGTGCTGATAGTCTTCTTATCAACCATTTATCTTCTAGCATGGTGTTGATAGTCTTCTTATCAACCATTTATCTTCTAGCATGGTGTTGATAGTCTTCTTATCAACCATTTATCTTCTAGCATGGTGTTGATAGTCTTCTTATCAACCATTTATTTTCTAATGCAACCATTGGTCACAAAAATCTTTTTGACATGTACAGAGTGTCAGGATCATTTTTATTTTTCTGCTAAAACTTTTATTAATGAAAATCTGCATGTACAGGTAGACAGTGATGCATGTACAGGTAGATGGTGATGCATGTATAGGTAGACAGTGATGCATGTACAGGTAGATGGTGATGCATGGACAAATACATATGAGAGTTGAAATGTGAATATAATAAGAGAATCCAATCTGTAAAATACTTATAAAAACATAGTTTCCTTTTCTTTAGTTGGTCTTACTATTAATATTAAGACAAGGATACAAAAAGTTCATTACTTACAAGTACTTTGATTTTTTTCTCATATTCTTGGGGTATACTTTCATTTTATTCTATTTTATTTTCAGAATAATTCTGACAAAGACAGAAGAATTGAAGAACTTGAAGCTCGAGTTAGGGAGTTAGAACTAGAAAATGAGAGAGTAAGTGAATTATTTCTGGATTAGTATTTGCGACAGGCATGTTTACAGTATTTAGATGTTGAAATTACTTTTAAACAAATAGCGGCTCAAGTCCTGGTTTTTTATTTTTACAATATGAATTATTTCTATGTGACATAATCATTATACACCAATCCTTATGTCACCCATATTAGGCAATCTTTTTCTTTTAAGTCTTCATGGAGACTAATTAGATGTGAAAATCATAGATGCTATCATTACCACCAACACATTTGATTATACTCTTTTAAGTCTTTATAGAGACTAATTAGATGTGAAAATCGTAGATGCTATCATTATCACCTACACGTATGATTATACTCTTTTGGAAAGGGAGTCCCTATACCAAACCTTTGTACAAAACAGACCAGTGCAGTTTAATTTCATTTGTGTATGTAGTCTCTTATAAGTTGAGTCAATAATGTAGATCAGGGTATATTTTGTTTGTTCCACTTATAACTCTTGACAAACTGCAGAGAACCATATCTGGCAATGCATTATATATATAAGTATAAGTGGACAGTCATTAATACAGCTTTCCTTCACTTTTCCTTTACTAAAGATTGCAATTACAGCACTTCATCAGTGTATGACCTCTCCCTTTGGGTCATGAGTCCAGCTACCACTAAACCACCTTGGCTTCTTAGAGATTACATGCACAGTGAAACTCAAAAGCTCCCAAAATTTGGGATCAAATTTAATTTTCAGTTTTAAGATGTCAGCTTGTTTAGAGTTTCTCATATGAAGAAAAGCTTATCTTTTTACAAGCCTTTGTGTGACTAGAAAGAGATAGAGATCATGTAATTATAGTAGAACATTTGTGTTAGTGTATGTTAAGAGTGCACAAATTGAGAAAGTTTTTTTATTTTTCTAACATATAATGAAAAATTAGCTGAACAATCTTTGTTCCTTCTAAAAATTATATGCAGTCACATGAATAAAAACAGTTATGTCATATAAAAGTAGTTCTTGTCTCAAGCAACATTTAAAACTGGATACTTTTATAACTTTACTATAAATCCAATAGAAATTTTGAATGGTAATCCATATCACTTAAATATTCTTTACTATAAATCCAATATAAATTATGAATGGTAATCCATATCACTTAAATATTCCTTACTATAAATCTGTTAGAATTATGAATGGTAATCCATATCACTTAAATATTCCTTACTATAAATCTGTTAGAATTATGAATGGTAATCCATATCACTTAAATATTCCTTACTATAAATCCAATAGGAATTATGAATGGTAATCCATATCACTTAAATATTCCTTACTATAAATCTGTTAGAATTATGAATGGTAATCCATATCACTTAAATATTCCATACTATAAATCCGATAGAAATTATGAATGATAATCCATATCACTTAAATATTCCTTACTATAAATCTGTTAGAATTATGAATGGTAATCCATATCACTTAAATATTCCTTACTATAAATCCAATAGAAATTATGAATGGTAATCCATATCACTTAAATATTCCTTACTATAAATCCAATAGAAATTACGAATGGTAACCCATATCACTTAAATATTCCATACTATAAATCCGATAGAAATTATGAATGGTAATCCATATCACCTAAATATTCCTTACTATAAATCCATTAGAATTATGAATGGTAATCATATCACATAAATATTCCATACAATAAATCCATTAGAATTATGAATGGTAATCCATTAGAATTATAAATGGTAATCCATATCCCTTAAATATTCTTTACTATAAATCTGTTAGAATTATGAATGGTAATCCATATCACTTAAATATTCCTTACTATAAATCTGTTAGAATTATGAATGGTAATCCATATCACTTAAATATTCCATACTATAAATTTTTTAGAATTGTGAATGGTAATCCATATCACTTAAATATTCCTTACTATAAATCCATTAGAATTATGAATTGTAATCCGTATCACTTAAATATTCCTTACTATAAATCTGTTAGAATTATGAATGGTAATGCATTAGAATTGTGAATGGTAATCCATATCACTTAAATATTCCATACTATAAATCCATTAGAATTATGAATGGTAATCCATATCACTTAAATATTCCTTACTATAAATCTGTTAGAATTATCAATGGTAATCCAAATCACTTAAATATTCCTTACTATAAATCTGTTAGAATTATGAATGGTAATCCATATCACTTAAATATTCCTTACTATAAATCCATTAGAATTGTGAATGGTAATCCATATCACTTAAATATTCCTTACTATAAATCTGTTAGAATTATGAATGGTAATCCATATCACTTAAATATTCCTTACTATAAATCTGTTAGAATTATGAATGGTAATCCATATCACTTAAATATTCCTTACTATAAATCTGTTAGAATTATGAATGGTAATCCATTAGAATTGTGAATGGTAATCCATATCACTTAAATATTCCATACTATAAATCCATTAGAATTATGAATGGTAATCCATATCACTTAAATATTCCTTACTATAAATCCATTAGAATTATGAATGGTAATCCATTAGAATTATGAATGGTAATCCATATCACTTAAATATTCCATACTATAAATTTTTTAGAATTGTGAATGGTAATCCATATCACTTAAATATTCCTTACTATAAATCCATTAGAATTATGAATTGTAATCCATATCACTTAAATATTCCTTACTATAAATCTGTTAGAATTATGAATGGTAATACATTAGAATTGTGAATGGTAATCCATATCACTTAAATATTCCATACTTTAAATCCATTGGAATTATGAATGGTAATCCATATCACTTAAATATTCCTTACTATAAATCTGTTAGAATTATGAATGGTAATCCATATCACTTAAATATTCCTTACTATAAATCTGTTAGAATTATGAATGGTAATCCATATCACTTAAATATTCCTTACTATAAATCTGTTAGAATTATGAATGGTAATCCATATCACTTAAATATTCTTTACTATAAATCTGTTAGAATTATGAATGGTAATCCATATCACTTAAATATTCCTTACTATAAATCTGTTAGAATTATGAATGGTAATCCATATCACTTAAATATTCCATACTATAAATCCATTAGAATTATGAATGGTAATCCATATCACTTAAATATTCCTTACTATAAATCCATTAGAATTATGAATGGTAATCCATTAGAATTATGAATGGTAATCCATATCACTTAAATATTCCTTACTATAAATCCATTAGAATTATGAATGGTAATCCATTAGAATTGTGAATGGTAATCCATATCACTTAAATATTCCTTACTATAAATCCATTAGAATTATGAATGGTAATCCATATCACTTAAATATTCCTTACTATAAATCTGTTAGAATTATGAATGGTAATCCATATCACTTAAATATTCCTTACTATAAATCTGTTAGAATTATGAATGGTAATCCATTAGAATTATGAATGGTAATCCATATCACTTAAATATTCCTTACTATAAATCCATTAGAATTATGAATGGTAATCCATATCACTTAAATATTCCTTACTATAAATCTGTTAGAATTATGAATGGTAATCCATATCACTTAAATATTCCTTACTATAAATCTGTTAGAATTATGAATGGTAATCCATATCACTTAAATATTCTTTACTATAAATCTGTTAGAATTATGAATGGTAATCCATTAGAATTGTGAATGGTAAACCATATCACTTAAATATTCCTTACTATAAATCTGTTAGAATTATGAATGGTAATCCATATCACTTAAATATTCCTTACTATAAATCTGTTAGAACTATGAATGGTAATCCATATCACTTAAATATTCCTTACTATAAATCTGTTAGAATTATGAATGGTAATCCATTAGGATTGTGAATGGTAATCCATATCACTTAAATATTCCATACTATAAATCCATTAGAATTATGAATGGTAATCCATATCACTTAAATATTCCTTACTATAAATCCATTAGAATTATGAATGGTAATCCATTAGAATTATGAATGGTAATCCATATCACTTAAATATTCCATACTATAAATTTTTTAGAATTGTGAATGGTAATCCATATCACTTAAATATTCCTTACTATAAATCTGTTAGAATTATGAATGGTAATCCATATCACTTAAATATTCCTTACTATAAATCTGTTAGAATTATGAATGGTAATACATTAGAATTGTGAATGGTAATCCATATCACTTAAATATTCCATACTTTAAATCCATTGGAATTATGAATGGTAATCCATATCACTTAAATATTCCTTACTATAAATCTGTTAGAATTAAGAATGGTGATCCATATCACTTAAATATTCCTTACTATAAATCTGTTAGAATTATGAATGGTAATCCATATCACTTAAATATTCCTTACTATAAATCTGTTAGAATTATGAATGGTAATCCATATCACTTAAATATTCTTTACTATAAATCTGTTAAAATTATGAATGGTAATCCATCTCACTTAAATATTCCTTACTGTAAATCTGTTAGAATTATGAATGGTAATCCATATCACTTAAATATTCCATACTATAAATCCATTAGAATTATGAATGGTAATCCATATCACTTAAATATTCCTTACTATAAATCCATTAGAATTATGAATGGTAATCCATTAGAATTATGAATGGTAATCCATATCACTTAAATATTCCTTACTATAAATCCATTAGAATTATGAATGGTAATCCATTAGAATTGTGAATGGTAATCCATATCACTTAAATATTCCTTACTATAAATCCATTAGAATTATGAATGGTAATCCATATCACTTAAATATTCCTTACTATAAATCTGTTAGAATTATGAATGGTAATCCATATCACTTAAATATTCCTTACTATAAATCTGTTAGAATTATGAATGGTAATCCATTAGAATTATGAATGGTAATCCATATCACTTAAATATTCCTTACTATAAATCCATTAGAATTATGAATGGTAATCCATTAGAATTATGAATGGTAATCCATTAGAATTATGAATGGTAATCCATATCATTTAAATATTCCTTACTATAAATCCATTAGAATTATGAATGGTAATCCATTAGAATTGTGAATGGTAATCCATATCACTTAAATATTCCTTACTATAAATCCATTAGAATTATGAATGGTAATCTATTAGAATTGTGAATGGTAATCCATATCACTTAAATATTCCTTACTATAAATCTGTTAGAATTATGAATGGTAATCCATATCACTTAAATATTCCTTACTATAAATCTGTTAGAATTATGAATGGTAATCCATATCACTTAAATATTCTTTACTATAAATCTGTTAGAATTATGAATGGTAATCCATTAGAATTGTGAATGGTAATCCATATCACTTAAATATTCCTTACTATAAATCTGTTAGAATTATGCATGGTAATCCATATCACTTAAATATTCCTTACTATAAATCTGTTAGAATTATGAATGGTAATCCATATCACTTAAATATTCCTTACTATAAATTTGTTAGAATTATGAATGGTAATCCATTAGAATTGTGAATGGTAATCCATATCACTTAAATATTCCATACTATAAATCCATTAGAATTATGAATGGTAATCCATATCACTTAAATATTCCTTACTATAAATCTATTAGAATTATGAATGGTAATCCATTAGAATTATGAATGGTAATCCATATCACTTAAATATTCCATACTATAAATTTTTTAGAATTGTGAATGGTAATCCATATCACTTAAATATTCCTTACTATAAATCCATTAGAATTATGAATTGTAATCCATATCACTTAAATATTCCTTACTATAAATCTGTTAGAATTATGAATGGTAATACATTAGAATTGTGAATGGTAATCCATATCACTTAAATATTCCATACTTTAAATCCATTGGAATTATGAATGGTAATCCATATCACTTAAATATTCCTTACTATAAATCTGTTAGAATTATGAATGGTAATCCATATCACTTAAATATTCCTTACTATAAATCTGTTAGAATTATGAATGGTAATCCATATCACTTAAATATTCCTTACTATAAATCTGTTAGAATTATGAATGGTAATCCATATCACTTAAATATTCTTTACTATAAATCTGTTAGAATTATGAATGGTAATCCATATCACTTAAATATTCCTTACTATAAATCTGTTAGAATTATGAATGGTAATCCATATCACTTAAATATTCCATACTATAAATCCATTAGAATTATGAATGGTAATCCATATCACTTAAATATTCCTTACTATAAATCCATTAGAATTATGAATGGTAATCCATTAGAATTATGAATGGTAATCCATATCACTTAAATATTCCTTACTATAAATCCATTAGAATTATGAATGGTAATCCATTAGAATTGTGAATGGTAATCCATATCACTTAAATATTCCTTACTATAAATCCATTAGAATTATGAATGGTAATCCATATCACTTAAATATTCCTTACTATAAATCTGTTAGAATTATGAATGGTAATCCATATCACTTAAATATTCCTTACTATAAATCTGTTAGAATTATGAATGGTAATCCATTAGAATTATGAATGGTAATCCATATCACTTAAATATTCCTTACTATAAATCCATTAGAATTATGAATTGTAATCCATTAGAATTATGAATGGTAATCCATTAGAATTATGAATTGTAATCCATATCATTTAAATATTCCTTACTATAAATCCATTAGAATTATGAATGGTAATCCATTAGAATTGTGAATGGTAATCCATATCACTTAAATATTCCTTACTATAAATCCATTAGAATTATGAATGGTAATCTATTAGAATTGTGAATGGTAATCCATATCACTTAAATATTCCTTACTATAAATCTGTTAGAATTATGAATGGTAATCCATATCACTTAAATATTCCTTACTATAAATCTGTTAGAATTATGAATGGTAATCCATATCACTTAAATATTCTTTACTATAAATCTGTTAGAATTATGAATGGTAATCCATTAGAATTTTGAATGGTAATCCATATCACTTAAATATTCTTTACTATAAATCTGTTAGAATTATGAATGGTAATCCATATCACTTAAATATTCCTTACTATAAATCTGTTAGAATTATGAATGGTAATCCATATCACTTAAATATTCCTTACTATAAATCTGTTAGAATTATGAATGGTAATCCATTAGAATTGTGAATGGTAATCCATATCACTTAAATATTCCATACTATAAATCCATTAGAATTATGAATGGTAATCCATATCACTTAAATATTCCTTACTATAAATCTGTTAGAATTATGAATGGTAATCCATATCACTTAAATATTCCATACTATAAATCCATTAGAATTATGAATGGTAATCCATATCACTTAAATATTCCTTACTATAAATCCATTAGAATTATGAATGGTAATCCATTAGAATTATGAATGGTAATCCATATCACTTAAATATTCCTTACTATAAATCCATTAGAATTATGAATGGTAATCCATTAGAATTGTGAATGGTAATCCATATCACTTAAATATTCCTTACTATAAATCCATTAGAATTATGAATGGTAATCCATATCACTTAAATATTCCTTACTATAAATCTGTTAGAATTATGAATGGTAATCCATATCACTTAAATATTCCTTACTATAAATCTGTTAGAATTATGAATGGTAATCCATTAGAATTATGAATGGTAATCCATATCACTTAAATATTCCTTACTATAAATCCATTAGAATTATGAATTGTAATCCATTAGAATTATGAATGGTAATCCATTAGAATTATGAATTGTAATCCATATCATTTAAATATTCCTTACTATAAATCCATTAGAATTATGAATGGTAATCCATTAGAATTGTGAATGGTAATCCATATCACTTAAATATTCCTTACTATAAATCCATTAGAATTATGAATGGTAATCTATTAGAATTGTGAATGGTAATCCATATCACTTAAATATTCCTTACTATAAATCTGTTAGAATTATGAATGGTAATCCATATCACTTAAATATTCCTTACTATAAATCTGTTAGAATTATGAATGGTAATCCATATCACTTAAATATTCTTTACTATAAATCTGTTAGAATTATGAATGGTAATCCATTAGAATTTTGAATGGTAATCCATATCACTTAAATATTCTTTACTATAAATCTGTTAGAATTATGAATGGTAATCCATATCACTTAAATATTCCTTACTATAAATCTGTTAGAATTATGAATGGTAATCCATATCACTTAAATATTCCTTACTATAAATCTGTTAGAATTATGAATGGTAATCCATTAGAATTGTGAATGGTAATCCATATCACTTAAATATTCCATACTATAAATCCATTAGAATTATGAATGGTAATCCATATCACTTAAATATTCCTTACTATAAATCCATTAGAATTATGAATGGTAATACATTAGAATTGTGAATGGTAATCCATATCACTTAAATATTCCATACTATAAATCCATAAGAATTATGAATGGTAATTCATATCACTTAAATATTCCTTACTTTAAATCCATTGGAATTATGAATGGTAATCCATATCACTTAAATATTCCTTACTATAAATCTGTTAGAATTATGAATGGTAATCCATATCACTTAAATATTCCTTACTATAAATCTGTTAGAATTATGAATGGTAATCCATATCACTTAAATATTCCTTACTATAAATCTGTTAGAATTATGAATGGTAATCCATATCACTTAAATATTCTTTACTATAAATCTGTTAGAATTATGAATGGTAATCCATATCACTTAAATATTCCTTACTATAAATCTGTTAGAATTATGAATGGTAATCCATATCACTTAAATATTCCATACTATAAATCCATTAGAATTATGAATGGTAATCCATATCACTTAAATATTCCTTACTATAAATCCATTAGAATTATGAATGGTAATCCATTAGAATTATGAATGGTAATCCATATCACTTAAATATTCCTTACTATAAATCCATTAGAATTATGAATGGTAATCCATTAGAATTGTGAATGGTAATCCATATCACTTAAATATTCCTTACTATAAATCCATTAGAATTATGAATGGTAATCCATATCACTTAAATATTCCTTACTATAAATCTGTTAGAATTATGAATGGTAATCCATATCACTTAAATATTCCTTACTATAAATCTGTTAGAATTATGAATGGTAATCCATTAGAATTATGAATGGTAATCCATATCACTTAAATATTCCTTACTATAAATCCATTAGAATTATGAATTGTAATCCATTAGAATTATGAATGGTAATCCATTAGAATTATGAATTGTAATCCATATCATTTAAATATTCCTTACTATAAATCCATTAGAATTATGAATGGTTATCCATTAGAATTGTGAATGGTAATCCATATCACTTAAATATTCCTTACTATAAATCCATTAGAATTATGAATGGTAATCTATTAGAATTGTGAATGGTAATCCATATCACTTAAATATTCCTTACTATAAATCTGTTAGAATTATGAATGGTAATCCATATCACTTAAATATTCCTTACTATAAATCTGTTAGAATTATGAATGGTAATCCATATCACTTAAATATTCTTTACTATAAATCTGTTAGAATTATGAATGGTAATCCATTAGAATTTTGAATGGTAATCCATATCACTTAAATATTCTTTACTATAAATCTGTTAGAATTATGAATGGTAATCCATATCACTTAAATATTCCTTACTATAAATCTGTTAGAATTATGAATGGTAATCCATATCACTTAAATATTCCTTACTATAAATCTGTTAGAATTATGAATGGTAATCCATTAGAATTGTGAATGGTAATCCATATCACTTAAATATTCCATACTATAAATCCATTAGAATTATGAATGGTAATCCATATCACTTAAATATTCCTTACTATAAATCTGTTAGAATTATGAATGGTAATCCATATCACTTAAATATTCCATACTATAAATCCATTAGAATTATGAATGGTAATCCATATCACTTAAATATTCCTTACTATAAATCCATTAGAATTATGAATGGTAATCCATTAGAATTATGAATGGTAATCCATATCACTTAAATATTCCTTACTATAAATCCATTAGAATTATGAATGGTAATCCATTAGAATTGTGAATGGTAATCCATATCACTTAAATATTCCTTACTATAAATCCATTAGAATTATGAATGGTAATCCATATCACTTAAATATTCCTTACTATAAATCTGTTAGAATTATGAATGGTAATCCATATCACTTAAATATTCCTTACTATAAATCTGTTAGAATTATGAATGGTAATCCATTAGAATTATGAATGGTAATCCATATCACTTAAATATTCCTTACTATAAATCCATTAGAATTATGAATTGTAATCCATTAGAATTATGAATGGTAATCCATTAGAATTATGAATTGTAATCCATATCATTTAAATATTCCTTACTATAAATCCATTAGAATTATGAATGGTAATCCATTAGAATTGTGAATGGTAATCCATATCACTTAAATATTCCTTACTATAAATCCATTAGAATTATGAATGGTAATCTATTAGAATTGTGAATGGTAATCCATATCACTTAAATATTCCTTACTATAAATCTGTTAGAATTATGAATGGTAATCCATATCACTTAAATATTCCTTACTATAAATCTGTTAGAATTATGAATGGTAATCCATATCACTTAAATATTCTTTACTATAAATCTGTTAGAATTATGAATGGTAATCCATTAGAATTTTGAATGGTAATCCATATCACTTAAATATTCTTTACTATAAATCTGTTAGAATTATGAATGGTAATCCATATCACTTAAATATTCCTTACTATAAATCTGTTAGAATTATGAATGGTAATCCATATCACTTAAATATTCCTTACTATAAATCTGTTAGAATTATGAATGGTAATCCATTAGAATTGTGAATGGTAATCCATATCACTTAAATATTCCATACTATAAATCCATTAGAATTATGAATGGTAATCCATATCACTTAAATATTCCTTACTATAAATCCATTAGAATTATGAATGGTAATACATTAGAATTGTGAATGGTAATCCATATCACTTAAATATTCCATACTATAAATCCATAAGAATTATGAATGGTAATTCATATCACTTAAATATTCCTTACTATAAATCTGTTAGAATTATGAATGGTAATTCATATCACTTAAATATTCCTTACTATAAATCTGTTAGAATTATGAATGGTAATCCATATCACTTAAATATTCCTTACTATAAATCTGTTAGAATTATGAATGGTAATCCATATCACTTAAATATTCCTTACTATAAATCTGTTAGAATTATGAATGGTAATCCATATCACTTAAATATTCCTTACTATAAATCTGTTAGAATTATGAATGGTAATCCATATCACTTAAATATTCCTTACTATAAATCTGTTAGAATTATGAATGGTAATCCATATCACTTAAATATTCCATACTATAAATCCATTAGAATTATGAATGGTAATCCATATCTTTTAAATATTCCTTACTATAAATCCATTAGAATTATGAATGGTAATCCATTAGAATTATGAATGGTAATCCATATCACTTAAATATTCCTTACTATAAATCCATTAGAATTATGAATGGTAATCCATTAGAATTGTGAATGGTAATCCATATCACTTAAATATTCCTTACTATAAATCCATTAGAATTATGAATGGTAATCGATATCACTTAAATACTCCTTACTATAAATCTGTTAGAATTATGAATGGTAATCGATATCACTTAAATATTCCTTACTATAAATCTGTTAGAATTATGAATGGTAATCCATTAGAATTATGAATGGTAATCCATATCACTTAAATATTCCTTACTATAAATCCATTAGAATTATGAATGGTAATCCATTAGAATTATGAATGGTAATCCATTAGAATTATGAATGGTAATCCATATCACTTAAATATTCCATACTATAAATCCATTAGAATTATGAATGGTAATCCATATCACTTAAATATTCCTTACTATAAATCCAATAGAAATTATGAATGGTAATCCATATCACTTAAATATTCCTTACTATAAATCTGTTAGAATTATGAATGGTAATCCATTAGAATTATGAATGGTAATCCATATCACTTAAATATTCCTTACTATAAATCCATTAGAATTATGAATGGTAATCCATTAGAATTATGAATGGTAATCCATTAGAATTATGAATGGTAATCCATATCATTTAAATATTCCTTACTATAAATCCGTTAGAATTATGAATGGTAATCCATTAGAATTGTGAATGGTAATCCATATCACTTAAATATTCCTTACTATAAATCCATTAGAATTATGAATGGTAATCCATTAGAATTGTGAATGGTAATCCATATCACTTAAATATTCTTTACTATAAATCTGTTAGAATTATGAATGGTAATCCATATCACTTAAATATTCCTTACTATAAATCTGTTAGAATTATGAATGGTAATCCATATCACTTAAATATTCTTTACTATAAATCTGTTAGAATTATGAATGGTAATCCATTAGAATTGTGAATGGTAATCCATATCACTTAAATATTCCTTACTATAAATCTGTTAGAATTATGAATGGTAATCCATATCACTTAAATATTCCTTACTTTAAATCTGTTAGAATTATGAATGGTAATCCATATCACTTAAATATTCCTTACTATAAATCTGTTTGAATTATGAATGGTAATCCATTAGAATTGTGAATGGTAATCCATATCACTTAAATATTCCATACTATAAATCCATTAGAATTATGAATGGTAATCCATTAGAATTATGAATGGTAATCCATATCACTTAAATATTCCATACTATAAATCCATTAGAATTATGAATGGTAATCCATATCACTTAAATATTCCTTACTATAAATCCATTAGAATTATGAATGGTAATCCATTAGAATTATGAATGGTAATCCATATCACTTAAATATTCCATACTATAAATCCATTAGAATTATGAATGGTAATCCATTAGAATTATGAATGGTAATACATATCACTTAAATATTCCTTACTATAAATCTGTTAGAATTATGAATGGTAATCCATATCTCTTAAATATTCCATACTATAAATCCATTAGAATTATGAATGGTAATCCATTAGAATTATGAATGGTAATCCATATCACTTAAATATTCCATACTATAAATCCATTAGAATTATGAATGGTAATCCATTAGAATTATGAATGGTAATCCATATCACTTAAATATTCCATACTATAAATCCATTAGAATTATGAATGGTAATGCATATCACTTAAATATTCCATACTATAAATCCATTAGAATTATGAATGGTAATCATATCACTTAAATATTCCATACAATTCTTAATGTTCCTGTTGCCAAATTCTTCTCATAGTTCCTTCACCATAGATTTTGGCACAGATTAATACTTTGTGATCAAAATAACTGAATCTCACAATGCTCTGCTGGTCATTCTGATATCAAAAGTGAAACCACATGCCAAGTTTTTAATACAAATACACAAAAAATATTCTTTCGAACAATCACAATAAGATAATAAGCAGATAAACATAATCATTCTTAAATGATTTATCAACAATTGTAAAGCAATTCATAATTTACTTTAAAAGTTGGTTATTTTTTACTCTGCAAAGTCTTAAGATTAACCTGTTGGTGGCCCTAATCTGTTGTTGTTGTTGTTGTATTAGGATTTAACACCATTTTTCAGCACAAGATAGGCTATACAAGGGGGCCAGTATTAATGGTGGAGGAAGAACACGGAAAATCTCTAGAAAGAACCATCAATCCACTAGAAGCTACTGGCAAGCTTTCTCACATACCCACATTGGATGAATCCGAGACTTGAACCCACACAGACAGAGGTGAGATGGCAGTGATCCATAACAGAGAGCGCTTTAGACAGCCACTCGGCCACTCAGGGCCCCTCCCTAATCTGTGTGGGCAGGCATGTCAAGTATTGTTTTAACCTAACTTGTCTTTTGGACATTTTCTCACTTATAAACCTTCCACAGAAATTGCAAACCATACATAATATGCTCCAGAATATATCAGGAATTTAGCAGCTAAAGCATATTTCCAACTTATAAAGTGAGTTTCAGTTTTATATATATATATATTCTTTTTATTTATTTTGTTAAAAATAAAAATTGTTTTGGTTTTCAGATTTTGAGGGTTTGAGATTACTGATAAAATGTGATGGTATTAAAGATTGAAAACTAGAGGGTCCAAACAGTTTTTAATTTATGATGATTCCGGCATTCCAAAAGGCTGGGTTTTGAGGGTTTTCACTATATAATGTATGTCATTATAAGACATTTTCACTATAAGATTGTATACTCAATGAATAATATAGATTGAAAAAAGGTATGGTCTAAATCCCCTAATTGTAGTGGCATGGCCTCTTGTGCAGGTATTGTTGTGGATCCCATTAAATTATGCTGCTGTTGGAACATTCCTCATTATAAGGATTCTTCTCTCATAACACTGGTTACTTGAATTACTTTGTAAAGAGAGAGCAATGTATGCATAAAGCATTTTCAGAAATTAAGGATAAACTAGCGTGATTATATATATATATACAAAGATATATATATTATATATATATACAAAGATAACCTTAACCAGTAAAATTACCCAGCACTGAAGTTATGCTCGCCAGTCAAATCAGCATGGAAATTTCAATTTTCAAGTTCAGGATACAAGTAAATATTTCTTTACGCACTGGGGCATTTATTGAAGTAAAAGGAGAACTTGTAACAAATGTCGTCGCTAATACACCATATTGAGCCAATATTAGTGTTGGTTTTGTTAATAATGGTATTATGGCGTTCTTCAACAGTGATTCTTATTTCATTGATGGAAAAAATATTGATCAGCTGGTCTGTCGATGATGTTTGCAAAAGACACTTCTGACTTTCCTGACAGCAGACTATATAAAATAATGCAATGAAGAAATGCTGCTAATAATGCCAATGCTGATGTGCATCCGGTTGTTCTTAGAGCTAACCTGAATTATAATTTAGGATTTTTAACACATAAATCAATGTTAAAAGGTGATAATATAATATTTTCATGTGCAATTTCACTGTCCCACAACTTTGGATTTTGCAGAAATGTTAAAAATGTCATTTTCAGAGCCAAACATAACAGTTGTACACATGAGAAAGGGTGATGATGCAAACTGGTGTTCCATTCTCTGTTGATGCTGGTAAAGTAATATTAACAAAACTGTCATTATGGATGTCAGTAATGACTCCAATAATTTCTGAAGAACAAAAAACTACTTTATGGATTAAGGCAGTATATCAGCATTAACAGACAGTGTTCAAAGTCTTGTTAATGGTAACCACAGACAGTGTTCAAAGTCTTGTTAATGGTAACCACAGACAGTGTTCAAAGTCTTGTTAATGGTAACCACAGACAGTGTTCAAAGTCTTGTTAATGGTAACCACAGACAGTGTTCAAAGTCTTGTTAATGGTTTATTTACATGGCATATTGCATAACAGCAAGGTGTGTCTGCCCCATGTCATATATTCATTGCTTTACAAAATGCTGATTGAGTAAACAATCAAGAAGAAAGTATAATGAAATTTAAAAAATTTGGAAGTAGTGAAGTTCCATTAAGAATAAATGGACATCAAGAACCAACTGAGGATATATTATTGAATTTTAATCAAAATCATGTAGCACATGCATATCAACGTTTGATTGCATTTATGGGACATAATCAAAATATAGATACTGGTTTGCAAAATATCACAGCTGGATTTTACAAATCTGTTTCCAATCTATTGCTTTTAACTGGAACACCTGGTTTTAGTTAGACAATCTGTCGTTGATATACACTTTCAAGCTCATGTAAAAAATAGATATATTCTGTTTCTGAACACATCATATTAAAGAAGTATGTATGTATGTATGTATGTATGTATGTATGTATGTAAATATATATACATATATATACATATATATATATACAAATATATATATATATATATATATATATATATATATATATATATATATATATATATATATATATATATATATATATATATATATATATATATATATATATACATTCATCCTGATGGAATATCCAAGATGGAAGACAATGACAATGACATATGTTGAGGTTTGTACTGTGCTTATCTACAGTTCCTTGTAGAAACACAATATTTAACACTCCAATGTTGGAAATACGAATAATATTTTGATGAACTGTCTTTGTCCATGAATTTTGTATGAGCAAATAAAATATTTCAGAGAAAGGAATTAATCTTTTAAAATCCAGCTGGCATAAACTTGACAACAAGCTACAACAGGCACTTTCCAGTTTAATTTAAAAGCCCAAAACTGAGAATATATCTCTGAAACATAGGTTCTGCAAACCTTGTTGAGAGACAAATCGTCCTGTTGAAGTTTCCTCAACTCTCCAGGTAGCAAATTGACTATGGCGAAGTCGTGGGTCTTAGCGGCTTGGACCCTGACCTTCGCTTCATAGCCCTCATCTCAACTTACTCGACATATACAGGTGTACATGTCATAGGGTTCAGTTGTGGCAATGCATACCTACACCCTAATATTTCATCATGAAACTGTCGCAACAAACACGCTGCTTGAATTCGTCCCTTTACATATGGCGAATCAAGATCAATGCTAATGTCCAGAAGCAAATCCTTTGTCTGGTTATCAAACTGGACCTCAACCGTCTCGCCTGTATAATCTCCAGGCTTGACATGCCTACTGTCCACCAAGGCCGGAAAACTGCAGCCGGTATCATACAGTACAGTTGCCCTCTCACCATTAGCAATAGCTACTGCTGTATTTAAGTCAGCTTTACTGTTTCCTGTTTCTTAACAGCATTAATCTTTTTTTTGTTGGACGATACTTCCTACAATACTTAATGACATGGCCTGGTCTGTTGCATCTGTAACACACTGGCTCACCTTTCCTCCCTCTGGTATCCTTCTCTGCCCTCTGGTATCCTTCTCTGCCCTCTGAGTCTTCCCTGACTCATGGAAATGTTCCTGGCTGAGATTTATGGCCACCGGTCTTCCACTATTCTGACCATTCCTTCTTTAGGGTGCCACTGCAGTGGTTTTTCTATGCTTGCAGATGCCAGGTCGTTCCCTACTACCCCAGGTGGTTGGACATGTGTGCACTCTGTAAGAGCTCGGTCATCAAGACTATATTATCCCAGGTTGAGAATTCACGCTCTGCTAAGATCACTCTTAAGTCCTTCCTGTATGTACTTAAGACGTGCTCTTTTAAAATTTCTTCGCATATGCCTTCATATATCAGTGCAGTGCCAGACATTTTCATCCATTTATACAAAATTATGCATACTTGGCTATGGAATTGAGCGTGCGCTTCAGTAGCTCTCTTCAACAATTCTCTAAAGAGTTTCTGAAATGTTTCTGCTGACACGACAACTCATAGTGCTGCAGTAGTGCTTTCTTTAGAGCTTCATAGTCGTCTATTTCCTCCAGTGTCATATTTTGATAAATGTCTTTCACGGCTCCCTGTAAGAATGCTTAAACATTAAACACTGGTCTTTGGGTAGTTGATGAACCAGTGCCAACTTTTTGAACTGTGTCAGAAAGTTATCAACAATTTCATCCTTGTTATTGAACATGGGCATGGTGATCTGCATTGGTCATACTGTCTTCAGATCGTCTACTACTCTCCATGGCTAACATATGTTTGCATTCTCTAGATTTCTCCTCAGCTAGTTCGAGTTCTCATGCATGCTCAGCTGCATGTCTGTGTTTTTGTCACCATCCTGATTTTACAAAACTAAAGTCCTTATCTACAAAATATTTATTGCCCTATTCGAAAATAGCCCCTCACGTATTTATCTTACTTTTAGTATAACCTGACTCAATTAAATGAGACCGTTACTGCACCAATCATCAATAAACAAACGGCAGTACACAGATGGAATGCCTCTCCAAATTAGTGCAGCACCTACATACTAACAAGGCATAATTTATTACTCTAGGTTTTGCCTAAATATCTTTTCTCACAACAGAATGCAAAAAAATTTTTCACTTTACTCCACAAATTTGACTACGACTGAGACAGCAAAGGTATGTGTCTCAATTCTTACAATATTTTCATCACAATATGAAAAGAAATAGCAAGAAATTCTCATGCACAATATATAAGTATATAAAAATAGCAGACAATACTATTCACTCTGATCCTTACTTCTTATAGCAATAATGAAATTATTACCATCTAGGTAATGATTTTGTTCTATTTTTGCTCAGACTCTTTTACTCGATGAAAAATGTTCTGATCCCGGACAAAACCTCTCACTTGTCGGGGACAAGGTCTTTTTTATATTGTGTGTCCTGCTTAATTCGGTTTTCATTATCTAGAGGTTGACTGCCTTCATTGTCATTGCCTGGTTTGAGTAAATATAAGTGGTGAAACTTACAGGTGAAATAGATAGAGAACTGAGCAGATATGTATAACAAACCAACCCCATACAGGTAAACAACCAATTTAATAAATTACTTTAAAAAAACCATGCGAAGTCATTACATTAGGAATATACCTGCTTTTAGAAAACAAAACTTTCTCAAATTACAAAGGAAAGCACACATGGATTTAAATAAAACAGTTGATCTGTTTACTTATAAATTTAGTTCATCATAGGATCGAGTGAACAATTGAAGTCAACATCTTGTACATTTGTATAACCTTCTTGTTTGGTTCATTCTACTTCCACTGTAGCTGTTCAGTCCCCTGGATCTCAGGATGCTATTTTCAACAATCCGTCTCAGGATACCTCTCAGAGTTGATGCATCACAGGATTGTACATCTCAGGATTACACGTCTCAAGATTACACATCGCAGGATTATATATCTCAAGATTACACATCTCAGGAGTTATTTACTCCCTTTAAATAAATATAAATAGAGAGAACCTAAATTTCCTGTTATTTATGATACTGGGGATTTTGCATTCATCCCTGCTCATGATCAGATCTTTCTATTGATGCTAAACAGATGCTAAGGCTATCAATCGACTCCTCATGTCCGCTAAAGACCCTAGTTAGTCAAATGGCTAATTCGTCATGCATTAACATCATACATTAACACACACTACATGAGGCCTAGCAGTTCTGAGCCAGCCTGTTAGTTATCGTAACCAGTTAGTCAAATCTGTCTGCCGCTTTTCTCAGAGGCAACAAAATCGGGGTCACCTTGACCTGGTAATTCGATAGTTTCATGCCAGTTCATGACTTATTCATGATCATTTTGCAGGGGTACAGAGTTTCTGCGATTTTTCTATTGTGACATCTTTACCATGAAAATAGCATTCACCATGTCCCTAAAGTCCATCTGGCTGCTGTTTAAACAAATGCTTGATTAAGAATAGCATTCTCTCTCGAAAGGACATTCTGAACATGGCAGTATGATGATTGATATGTGTCAGTTCTCTTGAAATCTATTTAATCGTTCTCTGGTCTTAACTAATATATTCTTGTTAAATCGCCAGAACCTTGCCCCTTCACAGTGTGTTTTCAGTATATACATGCACATTTGTATCTAAGTATAAACTGATACATCCTTGCCACTTACTGAATAGTTTTCAGTATAAACATGCAGATTGGTATCTGAGTATATATCCTTGCCACTTACTGACACTTACTGAATAGTTTTAATTATATACAGGCACATTTGTGCCAAAATATTTACTAATACATCTTTGCCACTTAATATATACTTTTTGTGTATACATGCAAATTTGTATCTGAGTATAAACTGATAGACATGTACTTGGTACTTTTCTGAATATATATGTAAATTCATACTGATATAACATAACAATCTTTGAATATATTTTCTTCAGCGTGTTCTAAAAATGCACTAAAATTATATGCTATCACTTTCAAAGATAGTCCTTTGAATTTGGAGAGATTACTTTGGTAATGTTATGTTCTGTCTGGTGACTTGTAGTTCTTATTTTGAATGGATTCTCTTCAACATCTTATTGAAGTATTCAAATATTTCTTTCTGTCTATTCTATTGCAGTTGGCCATTGTCTGTTTTAAACAAGTTTCATCTTGTAGTTTGTTTGTTTTGTTTTGGCATCACTTGCCCCTCTTAATGATCAAACATTATATTGCCCCATGTTTTGCCATTGTCCCATTTTTTGCCATTGTCATATGTTTTGCCATTTTGTCCCACATTATGCCATTGTCCCACATTTTACCATTGTCCCATATTTTACAATGTCTATTTCTCCATATTTTGCCATTGTCCCATTTTTTGTCTTGGTCCCACATTTTGTCATTGTCCCATATTTTGACAATGTCTATTGGCCCATGTCTTGCCATAGTCACAGGTTTTGTCAGTTAAAGTTGACTGGGTATGCCTTTTTACTATGACACAATATAGGTTTTGAGTTTGTGGTGGTTTCATACATTTTCAAACCTAGTTTCGGTTGATATTATTTTTTGCAGTATTTATAGCATTAGTTTGTTGTTTATATTTTCATGCAAGTATTCCGTCTATAAAATGACAGTTGTAATGTTATGTTACTTTTGTTATCTCATGAAGAACATAAATGGGGAGTGATATGTCATTTTGCCCATTTGTATGGATTTGTATGCACCTTCGTTTGTTGACCAATTTTGCTCATGGCTCATTCATCAATTAGACCTTGAATATCTTCAACACAATATAATCTACACTCTTAAAAAAAAAATTTCATTTCACTAAAATTCCACCATACTAAATCTACATCACCTAATTTTTTAGTTATGTTTTTGTCAGCTGCTTATTACATTCTTTGGATTTTAGACCCTATTGCATTGACACCCATGAAAGCTGGTATTTGAATTCATCACTACAAGAGATACTCACCCATAAAAATTGGTATTTGAATTCATCACTACAAGATTTACACACCCATGAAAATTGGTATTTGAATTCATCACTACAAGAGTTACTCACCCATGAAAATCGGTATTTGAATTCATCACAACAAGAGTTACTCACCCATGAAAATTGGTATTTGAATTCATCACAACAAGAGTAACTCACCCATACTCAATCATGAAAATTGGTATTTGAATTCATCACTAAAAGAGTTACTCACCCATACTCATGAAAATTGTTATTTGAATTCATCACAACAAGAGTTACTCACCCATAAAAATTGGTATTTGAATTCATCACTACAAGAGTTACTCACCCATATTCACCAATGAAAAGTGGTATTTGAATTCATCACAACAAGAGATACTCACCCATGAAAATTGATATTTGAATTCATCACAGCAAGAGCTACTCACCCATACTCACTCATGAAAATTGGTATTTGAATTCATCTCAACAAGAGTTACTCACCCATACTCACCCATGAAAATTTGTATTTTAGTTCATCACAACAAGAGCTACTCACCCATACTCACTGATGAAAATTGGTATTTGAATTCATCACTACAAGAGTTACTCACCTGTACTCACCCATGAAAATTGGTATTTGAATTCATCACTACAAGAGTTACTCACCCATACTCACCCATGAAAATTGGTATTTGAATTCATCACAGCAAGAGTTACTCACCCATACTCAATCATGAAAATTGGTATTTGAATTCATCACAAGAGTTACTCACCCATACATACCCATGAAAATTGGTATTTGAAATCATCACAAGAGTTACTCACCCATGAAAATTGGTATCTGAATTAATCACAACAAGATTTACTCACCCGTACTCACCCATAAAAATTGGTATTTGAATTCATCACAACAAGAGTTACTCACCCATACTCAGTAGAAAATTGGTATTTGAATTCATCACAAGAGTTACTCACCCATGCTCACCCATGAAAATTGGTATTTGAATTCATCACAACAAGAGTTACTCACCCATACTCAGTAGAAAATTGGTATTTGAATTCATCACAAGAGTTACTCACCCATACTCACTCATGAAAATTGGTATTTGAATTCTTCACTACAAGAGTTGCTCACCCATACTCACCCATGAAAATTGGTATTTGAATTCATCACAACAAGAGTTACTCACCCAAACTCACCCATGAAAATTGGTATTTCAATTCATCACAACAAGAGCTACTCACCCATACTCACCCATGAAAATTGGTATTTGAATTCATCACAACAAGAGTTACTCACCCGTACTCACCCATGAAAATTGGTATTTGAATTCATCACAACAAGAGTTACTCACCCATACTCAGTAGAAAATTGGTATTTGAATCCATCACAACAAGAGTTACTCACCCATACTCACCCATGAAAATTGGTATTTGAATACATCACAACAAGAGTTACTCACCCATACTCAGTAGAAAATTGGTATTTGAATTCATCACAAGAGTTACTCACCCATACTCACCCATGAAAATTGGTATTTGAATTCATCACAACAAGAGTTGCTCACCCATACTCACCCATGAAAATTAGTATTTGAATTCATCACAACAAGAATTGCTCACCCATGAAAATTGGTATTTGAATTCATCACTACAAGAGTTGCTCACCCATACTCTTGAAAATTGGTATTTGAATTCATCACAAGAGTTACTCACCCATGCTCACCCATGAAAATTGGTATTTGAATTCATCACAACAAGAGTTACTCACCCATACTCAGTAGAAAATTGGTATTTGAATTCATCACAAGAGTTACTCACCCATACTCACCCATGAAAATTGGTATTTGAATTCTTCACAACAAGAGTTGCTCACCCATACTCACCCATGAAAATTAGTATTTGAATTCATCACAACAAGAATTGCTCACCCATGAAAATTGGTATTTTGAATTCATCACTACAAGAGTTGCTCACCCATACTCACCCATGAAAATTGGTATTTGAATTCATCACAACAAGAGTTACTCACCCGTACTCACCCATGAAAATTGGTATTTGAATTCATCACAGCAAGAGTTACTCACCCATACTCACCCATGAAAATTAGTATTTGAATTCATCACAAAAAGAATTGCTCACCCATGAAAATTGATATTTCAATTCATCACAGCAAGAGCTACTCACCCATACTCACTCATGAAAATTGGTATTTGAATTCATCTCAACAAGAGTTACTCACCCATACTCACCCATGAAAATTTGTATTTTAGTTCATCACAACAAGAGCTACTCACCCATACTCACTGATGAAAATTGGTATTTGAATTCATCACTACAAGAGTTACTCACCCATACTCAATCACGAGAATTGGTATTTGAATTCATCACAACAAGAGTTACTCACCCATACTCACCCATGAAAATTGGTATTTGAATTCATCACAGCAAGAGTTACTCACCCATACTCAATCATGAAAATTGGTATTTGAATTCATCACAAGAGTTACTCACCCATACATACCCATGAAAATTGGTATTTGAAATCATCACAAGAGTTACTCACCCATGAAAATTGGTATTTGAATTCATCACAACAAGAGTTACTCACCCGTACTCACCCATAAAAATTGGTATTTGAATTCATCACAAGAGTTACTCACCCATACTTACCCATGAAAATTGCTATTTGAATTCATCACAACAAGAGTTACTCACCCATACTCAGTAGAAAATTGGTATTTGAATTCATCACAAGAGTTACTCACCCGTACTCACCCATAAAAATTGGTATTTGAATTCATCACAAGAGTTACTCACCCGTACTCACCCATAAAAATTGGTATTTGAATTCATCACAAGAGTTACTCACCCATACTCACCCATGAAAATTGGTATCTGAATTCATCACTACAAGAGTTGCTCACCCATACTCACCCATGAAAATTGGTATTTGAATTCATCACAACAAGAGTTACTCACCCATACTCACCCATGAAAATTGGTATTTGAATTCATCACAACAAGAGCTACTCACCCATACTCACCCATGAAAATTGGTATTTGAATTCATCACAACAAGAGTTACTCACCCATACTCAGTAGAAAATTGGTATTTGAATTCATCACAACAAGAGTTACTCACCCATACTCACCCATGAAAATTGGTATTTGAATTCATCACAACAAGAGTTACTCACCCATACTCAGTAGAAAATTGGTATTTGAATTCATCACAAGAGTTACTCACCCATACTCACCCATGAAAATTGGTATTTGAATTCATCACTACAAGATTTACTCACCCATACTCACCCATAAAAATTGGTATTTGAATTCATCACAAGAGTTACTCACCCATACTCACCCATGAAAATTGGTATTTAAATTCATCACAACAAGAGTTACTCACCCATACTCAGTAGGAAATTGGTATTTGAATTCATCACAAGAGTTACTCACCCATACTCACCCATGAAATTGGTATTTGAATTCATCACTACAAGAGTTGCTCACCCATACTCACCCATGAAAATCGGTTTTTGAATTCATCACAAGAGTTACTCACCCATGAAAATTGGTATTTCAATTCATCACAACAAGAGCTACTCACCCATACTCACCCATGAAAATTGGTATTTGAATTCATCACAACAAGAGTTACTCACCCATACTCACCCATGAAAATTGGTATTTGAATTCATCACAACAAGAGTTACTCACCCATACTCAGTAGAAAATTGGTATTTGAATCCATCACAACAAGAGTTACTCACCCATACTCACCCATGAAAATTGGTATTTGAATTCATCACAACAAGAGTTACTCACCCATACTCAGTAGAAAATTGGTATTTGAATTCATCACAAGAGTTACTCACCCATACTCACCCATGAAAATTGGTATTTGAATTCATCACAACAAGAGTTGCTCACCCATACTCACCCATGAAAATTAGTATTTGAATTCATCACAACAAGAATTGCTCACCCATGAAAATTGGTATTTGAATTCATCACTACAAGAGTTGCTCACCCATACTCTTGAAAATTGGTATTTGAATTCATCATAACAAGAGTTGCTCACCCATACTCACCCATGAAAATTAGTATTTGAATTCATCACAACAAGAATTGCTCACCCATGAAAATTGGTATTTTGAATTCATCACTGCAAGAGTTGCTCACCCATACTCAACCATGAAAATTGGTATTTGAATTCATCACAACAAGAGTTACTCACCCATACTCACCCATGAAAATTGGTATTTGAATTCATCACAGCAAGAGTTACTCACCCATACTCACCCATGAAAATTAGTATTTGAATTCATCACAAAAAGAATTGCTCACCCATGAAAATTGATATTTGAATTCATCACAGCAAGAGTTACTCACCCATACTCACTCATGAAAATTGGTATTTGAATTCATCTCAACAAGAGTTACTCACCCATACTCACCCATGAAAATTTGTATTTTAGTTCATCACAACAAGAGTTACTCACCCATACTCACTGATGAAAATTGGTATTTGAATTCATCACTACAAGAGTTACTCACCTGTACTCACCCATGAAAATTGGTATTTGAATTCATCACTACAAGAGTTACTCACCCATACTCAATCATGAAAATTGGTATTTGAATTCATCACAACAAGAGTAACTCACCCATACTCACCCATGAAAATTGGTATTTGAATTCATCACAGCAAGAGTTACTCACCCATACTCAATCATGAAAATTGGTATTTGAATTCATCACAAGAGTTACTCACCCATACATACCCATGAAAATTTTGATTTGAAATCATCACAAGAGTTACTCACCCATGAGAATTGGTATTTGAATTCATCACAACAAGAGTTACTCACCCGTACTCACCCATAAAAATTGGTATTTGAATTCATCACAAGAGTTACTCACCCATACTCATCCATGAAAATTGGTATTTGAATTCATCACAGCAAGAGTTACTCACCCATACTCAGTAGAAAATTGGTATTTGAATTCATCACAAGAGTTACTCACCCGTACTCACCCATGAAAATTGGTATTTGAATTCATCACAAGAGTTACTCACCCGTTCTCACCCATAAAAATTGGTATTTGAATTCATCACAAGAGTTACTCACCCATACTCACCCATGAAAATTGGTATTTGAATTCATCACAACAAGAGTTACTCACCCATACTCAGTAGAAAATTGGTATTTGAATTCATCACAAGAGTTACTCACCCATACTCACCCATGAAAATTGGTATTTGAATTCATCACTACAAGAGTTGCTCACCCATACTCACCCATGAAAATTGGTATTTGAATTCATCACAACAAGAGTTACTCACCCATACTCACCCATGAAAATTGGTATTTGAATTCATCACAACAAGAGCTTCTCACCCATACTCACCCATGAAAATTGGTATTTGAATTCATCACAACAAGAGTTACTCACCCATGCTCAGTAGAAAATTGGTATTTGAATTCATCACAAGAGTTACTCACCCATACTCACCCATGAAAATTGGTATTTGAATTCATCACTACAAGAGTTGCTCACCCATACTCATGAAAATTGGTATTTGAATTCATCACAACAAGAGTTGCTCACCCATACTCACCCATGAAAATTAGTATTTGAATTCATCACAACAAGAATTGCTCACCCATGAAAATTAGTATTCGAATTCATCACTACAAGAGTTGCTCACCCATACTCTTGAAAATTGGTATTTGAATTCATCACAACAAGAGTTGCTCACCCATACTCACCCATGAAAATTGGTATTTGAATTCATCACAACAAGAATTGCTAACCCATGAAAATTGGTATTTTGAATTCATCACTACAAGAGTTGCTCACCCATACTCACCCATGGAAATTGGTATTTGAATTCATCACAACAAGAGTTACTCACCCGTACTCACCCATGAAAATTGGTATTTGAATTCATCACAACAAGAGTTGCTCACCCATACTCATGAAAATTGGTATTTGAATTCATCACAGCAGGAGTTACTCACCCATACTCACCCATGAAAATTAGTATTTGAATTCATCACAAAAAGATTTGCTCACCCATGAAAATTGGTATTTGAATTCATCACAACAAGAGTTGCTCACCCATGAAAATTGGTATTTGAATTCATCACTACAAGAGTTACTCACCCAAACTCAATCATGAAAATTGGTATTTGAATTCATCACAACAAGAGTTACTCACCCATACTCACTGTCAGGTGTGGGGTTGGTAGCGTTTTCTGTTTATAGTATTGTATAAGCCCCACTTGTCAAAGGGTAAGTGTTAAGTCCCACTTTGTCATGGGGTATTGTATTACATATAATAATAATAACTACAACCCACTCCCTTTTGGTACTCATTATCTAAGAGATGACCGCCCTCGATATAATTGCCCAGTTCAAGTATGAGAATAGATAGAGTAAACTGAGCAGGTATATTGAACAAACAACTACGAGCCCCCGTAAAGATAAACAAACAATTTAATCAAATACAAACACAATTATGAAACTTCCTTTCATTAGGAATACACGCTGTTTAGAAATAAAACTTTCACCCAATTGCAATAACATTTGAAATAGATTTAAACAAATTAGCTGATCTATTACAGATAGCTTTAAATCATCATAGGATCGAGTGGTACAATCAAAGTCAGTGCCTTGTTCGATTTTCATAACCTGCAATCCTTCGATCCTCATTCACTGTTCAATTCAATGTGGTTCTAGAAGAACCTTTCGTCCATATTTAGATAATCTGCACCCGTGGATGTTTCCGCTCAATTATGGACTGTATCATGCTCTCACTGCAATTCCCGTTTCCCAATTCCTTTTCCAAAGTATTGGTCACAAGTTATGTAACTTCATGATCTTCCAAAAAAAGCTATTTTCTCCCTTTCAAAAGAAAATTAAAACAACCTAAATTTCTCACTACATTGGTTACAGTTGAGACTTTCCATTATTCCTGGTTCGAAAAATCAGATATTTTTATCAGTGAGAACAACTTTACGGCTAGTAATTAATTACACATGTCCTCAAATGACTGTAGTTACACAAATTGTGAATTATACATTGAGGCTTTGAATTCGGGCCCTGCCTAAATTTACACAGCACATAAATTGAATACACTGTCGCTAAATCATCTAAGAAATCAAAATTCGGCGAATTCACATGTATTCTCGTAATCCATTAACTAATGTAATACATTCAATTCTTAGAACATAATCATTGTGCAAACCAGATGATAAATTCAAGAATTACCATAACACTTCCTATTCATAACTCAGCATAGTGTTTTGCGACATAAATTAGCACTACGTCATTCTTAAGTAGGAACTAAGGTAAAAATTCCAATTTATAATTCAAAAGCATATTATTATACAAATGTATCAAAGGAAATCATGCGAGAACTTCCGATTCATCGTACAGAACACATTATTATACAAATGTATGAAATGAAATCATGCAGACCTATAAACTAAGCAAACATCATAAATTGCATCAACAGTATACATGGAATTGTGACAATACCTTTGTGTTTTTGGTGTGTCCCTCCCTTAGTGTGGCATTTTTTTTCTGGACCACGATTCCTTAACGTACGTATTTCTCTCAGCTAACATCTGGAGTCTTAGTAAATAATTCTATGTCTGGTTCTCTCTTGCAGAGAAATTTTCAGACTAATTATAGTTTTCAATAAGGATATATTAAGTCCTATGAAACTTTGTGTGAAAACACCCCCCCCCCCTTATTTAACCGTGACCAATCAGAATCAAATGTTTTTCCCCCCGCTTTTCTTTAAGAGTTGCTTATGTCTGGTCAGCATGACAAGCTTGTTTTTAAGTAAATGAATCCCTGCGTTTTCTCGCGTCTGACACTTTTTGTGAAAATTGAAACTTTAAAATGTCGCTAGCAGTCAGTCTGATTGCTGAATAAACATGGTTTAATTAGTATAACGGTCGCACTCTATTATATAGACCCCCCTTTGACACGATTTGTCTTTATAAATCTAACTAATGGTTAGCTGGCCTTACCTAATCTTTTATTAATTGATCACCTGAAATTTGCCCCTTCACACTCACCCATGAAAATTGTACTGATTTAGCCATACAGAAAATAGGTTCCAGTTACTTATTTTATTACTTTTTTGAGTTTTGTATTTTCTGTCCATTACATCCTCAATGTCTTATACCCTTTTCCATCTATACTCAACAAAATTATACAATGAATACTTCAGCATCTCGGTGAGTGCAATTGTACTAAAACAAGTTCACTGTGACTCAGTTATCATGCCTGAGTGACTTTTGTATTTTCAGCAATTTAAACATTACACATTAAGCATCTTTGACCATATATCAGCTACACTGAATGCTTCTCAAGAAGATTAATTCAATTGTAGGAAATGTAAGTCAATATGACCTAATATTCATGCTAGACAACTTTTGTATTTTCAACTGCCTTTTCATACACCCATAATGTATTTGACCCCATCTATGTGTGTGTGATTTGGATTTTTAATGGTTCTTTAACAATTTTTCATTCTTATCGCTTCAATGTCAACAGTGTGACAGTTTATAGTGATGTCTAGCACTAATGCATCATGTCTTATATATGTAGCATGATGTCCCACCCTGTCACATTATCCTGACACCTGGCCGATCAGTCCCAACACTAAACTCTTAATGGTATGTGTCAAGCAAGGCAGCTGTTAGTACCATTTTTGTAATTCTTTGGTATGACTTGGCCAGGGATCAAACCCATGACCTCTCATTTCCAAGTTTCCAGGTGGATGCTCTAACCACTAAGCCACCAGAGCGGTGTCCCCATCTATATATTGGACCCAATCAAACTGACTCAAATGTCATTTGGTAAGTGGCTGCATCTCAAACAGGGTAGTTAATCAAAACCAAGTCTCATTGATGTATTGTTTTTGTGCTTTAGTGATCTTCATTGCAGTTTCTGTACCTTGTAACATACTCAGTCCAGAAAGCCAAAGTTAGTTTGTCCCTACACCATTCCAATTCATTAAAAGTATGTACAAGTAATATTTTCGTCTTTTGCATTAGATTTGCCTCACAACCAGTGGTAACATGTTAGAATCCTGTTTAGACCAGTCTGCGTTGGTTTTCATGGCCTCAGAACCAGTCTTCCATACCAGTCTGTATAAGGCGGTTGCTAATCAGATCCTGAAAGTATATGATGTTGACCTTAACAAAAAATGCCAAAGCTAAGTACACTTATAATTCAGCTTTGTTACCAGTGCCAGATTTTTAAGTGCAGTCTGAGTGCGTGCTTTAAATATTTTCAAATTGCTTGTAAACAAATCAGAATTCCAAAGATACTGTATATTAGGAATCCATCATAAAAAGTTCATCCAAAGAAAGAGGAGAGAAGAAAGAGGAAATTAATGATGCAAAGAATTTCTTTTAATAGGGAATTATTAAAATTATTAATGTGGAGAATATTTGTTTAAGGTACAATTATATTTTTTACTGACTAAAGTTTTTTTTTAAAAAAATACATTAGTTTTAAATAGTAATTTTTTGTAACTAGATATTAATACATCATAGGGAATTAATATACCATATACACTCATTTTTAACATGAGTTAAAATTAGGGAATTAATATACCATATACACTCATTTTTAACCTGAGTTAAAATTAGGGAATTAATATACCATATACACTCATTTTTAACCTGAGTTAAAATTAGGGAATTAATATACCATATACACTCATTTTTAACCTGAGTTAAAATTAGGGAATTAATATACCATATACACTCATTTTTAACCTGAGTTAAAATTAGGGAATTAATATACCATATACACTCATTTTTAACCTGAGTTAAAATTAGGGAATTAATATACCATATACACTCATTTTTAACCTGAGTTAAACAACACAGACCCTGATCTTCCTCCAATTAATGTGCTGTCAATTTAGGGTCAGTGTTGTTTTCTTTTTACTAATTAATTCTAACAAACTGCATAGATCAAGATCTGACAAAACATTGTACAATTGCCAATGTAGGTCTGCACTTTGCAGTTGAAAATGAATTGCAAGCAAACAAATATGGTACCAAACGTACATGGGTCAGTAATTATAAAAGCTGAGAGAGCATATGGGTCAGTAATTATAAAAGCTGAGAGAGCATATGGGTCAGTAATTATAAAAGCTGAGAGAGCATATGGGTCAGTAATTATAAAAGCTGAGAGAGCATATGGGTCAGTAATTATAAAAGCTGAGAGAGCATATGGGTCAGTAATTATAAAAGCTGAGTGAGCATATAGGTCAGTAATTATAAAAGCTGAGTGAGCATATGGGTCAGTAATTATAAAAGCTGAGAGAGCATATGGGTCAGTAATTATAAAAGCTGAGAGAGCATATGGGTCAGTAATTATAAAAGCTGAGAGAGCATATGGGTCAGTAATTATAAAAGCTGAGAGAGCATATGGGTCAGTAATTATAAAAGCTGAGAGAGCATATGGGTCAGTAATTATAAAAGCTGAGTGAGCATATGGGTCAGTAATTATAAAAGCTGAGTGAGCATATGGGTCAGTAATTATAAAAGCTGAGTGAGCATATGGGTCAGTAATTATAAAAGCTGAGAGAGCATAACAAAGTCCAGCTCTAAAATCCAGTATTAACTGAAATTTTGTATGTATGTAGAAATACAGGTAATGAAATCTATCTGAAAGTTTGATGGTTGTGATGTAATCCCTGGCAAAGCTGAAGATGTTTTAAAAAAATCTTTGTTTTGAGTTGAAATTTTGTGATCAGGCACAAGACTTTAAAATTAAAAGTCTTACAGTGTCAGTAAAGTTGTGCAAACATGTTTAGGAATAATTAGTGTGTCTATATAATAATTATGTTGGTCACTCATGATCTGTAGTGTAGTTTAAATCTTCCTGAGTATTTAATAGTTCTGATTGTTTTTGGAACAGTTTTCTGGCTATGTGACCAGGGCATGATAGGAATGCCTGTAATAGTTTTTCATTTGGCAGTTTGAAGAAAATTGCCTCCCAAGTTATTCCAACATGCACAAACTAAAGAAAGTTTCTGCCAAGGGGTATTTTGATCAAAGATTATGTTAGTGTCTAGCAGTAGTTTTGATTTATAAGAAAAAATGTTGCTACCTGAATTCCAGAAATGTCAACTGAGAGCATGGCCTGCCCATGCCTTTTGGTGTGTTTTATTGATCTGTAGAACACATAACAAATTCTTGGGCAACTAATGTGGAAATGAATACATTGAAACATCTGGAAAGCCCTAGAGGTTAATCTGTCTTGTTACTCTCTTACATTGTAACTGACATATGGCCAACACTTTGCCAAGTTCATAAAACCCACCTTAATCTTAGTTCTTGTCAGTTATACCATATAACTCACTTAGGAGTCCAACTGCAAACTGCATAGATCCAGATCTACCAGTGCATAATGCACAAGTAGATCTGATTCTTTTGGGTTTGTTAAGAGTAATCATAATTAGTAGAAAAAGCATCATAGACCCTGATCTAATGGGGCATTTATCTAGGGATCTTTTTCTTTGTTTGCAGTTTGACTCAAAGTTTAAGCAAGTATAGATGGTCCTAAATAATTGTTGCTTTTGGACACGTGTCAAGGGTTTCTTTTTAGACTATATTGGTCTGGAATCTTGTTTTCATAATCCAGCAAGAAGCTTCCAAATACTAATACTGATATTAAGTTACTAGTTAACACAGAAAAAATATCTTGTCACTGGCAACAGCTATGGAGTATTGGGCAAAAGTGATAGGTTCATGAAATAATTATATCTTCTGTATGTTTATTTGTTTATGAAGACTGGTCCTGTGCACAAAGCATGCAAATGCCCCCACCCCCACCCCACCCAAAAATAGAGATTAAAGCTATGATGGAACCATTTGTATTATTTATTTACTTTTAAAAAAACAACAGTTCAGTAATCTTTTGTCATTTGCTGAACTTTTTATTATCTGATTTTTGCACAAATCTGTAGGTCAGTGCTTCTTGCATTAACGGTGTGTTAAAGTTGCTGCAACAGAAAGGAAACTTATTACCCTAAGTACTAACTCATAAGCCAATACCAACTACAAAACTACAATCTGCACACTCAGCTCTGTCATAATATAATGCACCAGCAGATTTGGGTCTGTGCAGTTTGATAATCAGTACAACAAACAACAGAAACCTGGATCTGCGGGTGCCTTATGATATTTCAGATCAGGATCTTTGTTGTTTGCAGATTGACTTGGCTTATAAGTGAATATATATAGTACATGCAGTAGAGTGTATCTGCATGACATTTAACATTAAATTAGTGAATATAAGATATACATTAAAATGATTTCTTTCAATAGTACCAGCAAGTAAGGAAATAAATTACTGAAATGAACATAAAAGTTTGAATACTATTTGGCTAGTGTTACCTAAAAATAGCCCAAAGACATCCACATTTACATACCATTCCAACTTTGAAAAAGTTCTTAAAATCATTGAGCGGCAATTGTTTTAACACAACTTGGCAAGGAGTTTGATAAATAAGCCACTGAACTAAGATTGTTTTTGCTACACCTGTCTATCCTGAATCTTCTACCATATTTTTGAACCTGAAAGAATCTTTGGAATCTTAAGAAATTATGTAAGTAAAATGACTGGTGCCATTTAGCATCTTATAAGTCTCAATAGCCACATGTTGAAGCCTGTTAGGATGCAGTGTATGTTTTCTTGGACTGCAGAAAATGCATTTGGTTTGTTACAACTCAATTGTCTTGAACTAAGGTAGCAGAAAAAAGTGAAAAACCAACAAATTTGGTGCAATACAACACTATGATTTATTTCCTTAGAATACAGTGAAAATTTAAAAAGAACTTATAATAGTGTGAATTAAATCCCAAATAGTCCTGAGAGTTATATCACAAGTTCAAAATGTAGAGTTCCAAACGAATTCCAGTGGTGTTCTGAATGAATTCCAATATTGAATGTGCTGATGTACCAATAGCTTGGAATGTGTTGATATGTTAACAGTCTTGATGTGTCACAATGATATTATCCCAAGTGTCCTTGAATGAATTTGCATTAATCCCATAATAGTGATATAGTCTAAGAAGTATTAGTTAGTACTATGCAATTCCAGTGAATAATTCAAGAAATAAATTGTATCAAATAAAAACTAATAATGTCAGTAAGACTGATTCCACCTTGAAAGTTAATGTAAGAAGAGGTAAATCTGAAGTAAACAACATTTATCTAAAAGGCTAAGACACATGAACAGAACCATGATGGGGGTCATTTTCCCATTAAATTCATAAACAGCTTGATTCTAGAACAATTTTAATTGTTAAATAAAGCTAAACCTTGAGTTTAGTACAAGTAAAAGCATGTTTTCTTCCAATAATCAAGAATCTTAATAAATAATTTAAAATCATAGAGATATATTAGCTATGTTTCTAATATGTTGCTAATAAAAACACATTTGAAAGCAAAAATATGTGAGTAGTCAGGTAAACTCTAAACTCAATTATGCCCAAGGTCAAGCACACAATATAAATATACCTAATGTACAATCATGGAGAAAAAAAACCAAAACACAATATATTTGTTTGATTAGGATTTTTAACGTAGCTTTAACAATTTTTCAGTCATATCGCTACGATGTCTGCAGTGAGGCAGTTTATAGTGATGTCTAGCACTGAGACATCATGCCGCAGACATGTAGCATGATGTCTCACCCAGTCACATTATCCTGACACCAGGCGGACCAGTCCTAACACTAACCTCTTAATGCTGAGCATCAAGTGAGGCAGCTGTTAGTACGATTTTTGTAAGTCTTTGGTATGACTCGGCTGGGTATTGAACCGACGACCTCCCGCTCCCGGAGCGGACACTCTAACCACTAGGCCACCGGAGCGGTAATATACACAATATAAATATACATAATATATAATCATGGAGAAAAACTAACACTATATAAATATACATAATATATAAGCATGGAGAAAAACTAACACACAATACTTGTTAAAAAAATGCATACCAGTTTGGGGAGTGAGGACTTGTATAATGGAGTCAGCTGTCCATCAGTGAATCCATCATTGTTTACTTAATATTTCCTATATTCAGTTTGGTTTGATTTAGCATTTGTGCTCAATATACAATTTGGTTTGATTTAGCATTTGTGCTCAATATACAATTTGGTATGAATTTAGCATTTATGCCCAATGTATAATATTTGGTATGGATTTAGCATTTATGTCCAATGTATAATATTTAGTATGGATTTAGCATTTATGTCCAATATATAACATTTCGTATTGATTTAGCATTTATGCCCAATATACAATTTGGTATGAATTTAGCATGTATGTCCAATATATAATATTTGGTATGGATTTAGCATTTATGCCCAATATTCAATTTGGTATGGATTTAGCATTTATGCCCAATATTCAATTTGGTATGGATTTAGCATTTATGCCCAATTTACAGTTTGGTATGGATTTAGCATTTATGTCCAATATATAACATTTGGTATGGATTTAGCATTTATGCCCAATTTACAATTTGGTATGGATTTAGCATTTATGCCCAATGTATAATATTTGGTATGAATTTAGCATTTATGTCCAATGTATAATATTTAGTATGGATTTAGCATTTATGTCCAATATATAACATTTGGTATTGATTTAGCATTTATGCCCAATATACAATTTGGTATGAATTTAGTATTTATGCCCAATATTCAATTTGGTATGGATTTAGCATTTATGTCCAATGTATAATATTTGGTATGGATTTAGCATTTATGTCCAATGTATAATATTTGGTATGGATTTAGCACTTATGCCTAATATTCAATTTGGTATGGATTTAGCATTTATGTCCAATATATAATATTTGGTATGGATTTAGCATTTATGTCCAATGTATAATATTTGGTATGGATTTAGCATTTATGTCCAATGTATAATATTTGGTATGGATTTAGCACTTATGCCTAATATTCAATTTGGTATGGATTTAGCATTTATGTCCAATATATAATATTTGGTATGGATTTAGCATTTATGTCCAATGTATAATATTTGGTATGGATTTAGCATTTATGTCCAATGTATAATATTTAGTATGGATTTAGCATTTATGTCCAATATATAACATTTGGTATTGATTTAGCATTTATGCCCAATATTCAATTTGGTATGGATTTAGCATTTATGTCCAATATTCAATTTGGTATGGATTTAGCATTTATGCCCAATTTATAGTTTGGTATGGATTTAATATTTATGTCCAATATATAACATTTGGTATGGATTTAGCATTTATGCCCAATTTACAATTTGGTATGGATTTAGCATTTATGCCCAATGTATAATATTTGGTATGAATTTAGCATTTATGTCCAATGTATAATATTTAGTATGGATTTAGCATTTATGTCCAATATATAACATTTGGTATTGATTTAGCATTTATGCCCAATATACAATTTGGTATGAATTTAGCATTTATGCCCAATATTCAATATGGTATGGATTTAGCATTTATGTCCAATGTATAATATTTGGTATGGATTTAGCATTTATGTCCAATGTATAATATTTGGTATGGATTTAGCACTTATGCCTAATATTCAATTTGGTATGGATTTAGCATTTATGTCCAATATATAATATTTGGTATGGATTTAGCATTTATGTCCAATGTATAATATTTGGTATGGATTTAGCATTTATGTCCAATGTATAATATTTGGTATGGATTTAGCACTTATGCGTAATATTCAATTTGGTATGGATTTAGCATTTATGTCCAATATATAATATTTGGTATGGATTTAGCATTTATGTCCAATGTATAATATTTGGTATGGATTTAGCATTTATGTCCAATGTATAATATTTGGTATGGATTTAGCACTTATGCCTAATATTCAATTTGGTATGGATTTAGCATTTATGTCCAATATATAATATTTGGTATGGATTTAGCATTTATGTCCAATGTATAATATTTGGTATGGATTTAGCATTTATGCCCAATGTATAATATTTGGTATGGATTTAGCATTTATGTCCAATGTATAATATTTAGTATGGATTTAGCATTTATGCCCAATATTCAATTTGGTATGGATTTAGCATTTTTGCCCAATTTACAGTTTGGTATGGATTTAGCATTTATGTCCAATATATAACATTTGGTATGGATTTAGCATTTATGCCCAATTTACAGTTTGGTATGGATTTAGCATTTATGTCCAATATATAATATTTGGTATGGATTTAACATTTATGCCCAATATACAATTTGATATGAATTTAGCATTTATGCCCAATATACAATTTGGTATGAATTTAGCATTTATGGCCAATATACAATTTGGTATGGATTTAGCATTTATGTCCAATATATAATATTTGGTATGAATTTAGCATTTATGCCCAATATAAAATTTGGTATGGATTTAGCATTTATACCCAATGTATAATATTTGGTATGAATTTAGCATTTATATCCAATGTATAATATTTAGTATGGATTTAGCATTTATGTCCAATATATAATATTTGGTATGGATTTAGCATTTATGCTCAATATTCAATTTGGTATGGATTTAGCATTTATGCTCAATATACAATTTGGTATGAATTTAGCTTTTATGTCCAATGTATAATATTTGGTATGGATTT
The DNA here is from genome assembly GCA_029339505.1 of Unio delphinus. Classification (NCBI taxonomy): domain Eukaryota; kingdom Metazoa; phylum Mollusca; class Bivalvia; order Unionida; family Unionidae; genus Unio; species Unio delphinus. Next base: position 6,902,240 of record JAQISU010000160.1, read on the forward strand.
AGCATTTATGTCCAATATTCAATTTGGTATGGATTTAGCATTTATGTCCAATGTATAATATTTGGTATGGATTTAGCATTTATGTCCAATGTATAATATTTGATATGGATTTAGCATTTATGCCCAATATACAGTTTGGTATGGATTTAGCATTTATGTCCAATATATAATATTTGGTATGGATTTAGCATTTATGTCCAATATATAATATTTGGTATGGATTTAGCATTTATGTCCAGTATATAATATTTGGTATGGATTTAGCATTTATGCCCAATATACAGTTTGGTATGGATTTAGCATTTATGTCCAATGTATAATATTTGGTATGGATTTAGCATTTATGTCCAATATATAATATTTGATATGGATTTAGCATTTATGCTCAATACGCAATTTGGTATGGATTTAGCATTTATGTCCAGTATATAATATTTGGTATGGATTTAGCATTTATGCCCAATATACAATATGGTATGAATTTAGCATTTATGTCCAATATATAATATTTGGTATGGATTTAGCATTTATGCCCAATATACAATTTGGTATGAATTTAGCATTTATGTCCAGTATATAATATTTGGTATGGATTTAGCATTTATGCCCAATATACAATTTGGTATGAATTTAGCATTTATGTCCAATATATAATATTTGGTATGAATTTAGCATTTATGTCCAATGTATAATATTTAGTATGGATTTAGCATTTATGTCCAATATATAACATTTGGTATTGATTTAGCATTTATGCCCAATATACAATGGGGTATGAATTTAGCATGTATGTCCAATATATAATATTTGGTATGGATTTAGCATTTATGCCCAATATACAATTTGGTATGAATTTAGCATTTATGTCCAATATATAATATTTGGTATGGATTTAGCATTTATGTCCAATATATAATATTTGGTATGAATTTAGCATTTATGTCCAATATATAATATTTGGTATGAATTTAGCATTTATGTCCAATATATAATATTTAGTATGGATTTATATCATGATAAGTATTTGTGCTAAATTTATAATTTGACTTTTTCAGATTAGTGCTTTCAGAGTTATTTTCAAATAAATGTTTATACCTTATGATGAATATGGGTGGGTGTATTCTGTCAGCACTTTCTTACTAACAGATCTCAGATTTCTTCATATGCTCTATTCCTGAAATACAAATTTGCATGTTCATAAATGATATTTACCAAGCACTGTTTCATATCATTTGAATCATAGAAATGCATTACTTTAATATAGAGATAATACATCTATTGTATCTGTATTTTCTGAAGTGAGACATTTTCCAGTTTCCTTCAGTAAAATGCTTTTCCAAAGTTTCTTTACAAATTACATATGTTAGTAATTATTTACTATGCAGTTAATGTCAACCAAGGGAGCTTTACAGATTATCAGTTTATCAATGTAGCTTCAAAAAGTAGAAATGGCTTTTGCTGCAATTTGTTTTTGCCCAAATTCTCTTTATTAGGCCAAGAAACAGTCTGAATCTGGCTTTATCCAAAAACCAATCACTCATTCAATGAGATGCATTGGCCTTTCATTATTGATTTAAGTTCAGATTTTTTTATATCAATAAGTCACAGTAGTAAAAAAGCGCACACTGCTTTGAGTTAAATCTGCCATTGTATAATACATTGACAAATCTGGGTCTATGTTATGATTGTATAATGCTACAGCAGATCAGGGTCTCTCTTGTTTGCAATTGGTCAAGACTTATAAATGACAAAATGACAATTGGTCAAGACTTATAAATGACAAAATGACAATTGGTCAAGACTTATAAATGACAAAATGACAAAAGTGGAATATTTCTGATGATTGCAAACATTGCAGTACTGAAATATTTAAGCTTAATTTTATCTTTCAAAAGATTTCAGTGCAGTTATCAAAGGAATACATTTTGGCACTTGTCTCAAACATCTCTTTAAGGGAATGATTAATGTCTCAAATATCCCTTTAAGGGAATGATTAATGTCTCAAATATCCCTTTAAGGGAATGATTAATGTCTCAAATGTCCCTTTAGGGGAATGATTAATGTCTCAAATGTCCCTTTAAGGGAATGATTAATGTCTCAAATGTCCCTTTAAGGGAATGATTAATGTCTCAAATGTCCCTTTAAGGGAATGATTAATGTCTCAAATGTCCCTTTAAGGGAATGATTAATGTCTCAAATGTCCCTTTAAGGGAATGATTAATGTCTCAAATGTCCCTTTAAGGGAATGATTAATGTCTCAAATGTCCCTTTAAGGGAATGATTAATGTCTCAAATGTCCCTTTAAGGGAATGATTAATGTCTCAAATATCCCTTTAAGGGATTGATTAATGTTCTTGTTGTAGAATTTATTTAGAAACTTTTATGTAAAAATTGAATATTTATACCAACCTCATTCAAATTCAGAAAAAATTGAATATAGATGAAAACAGGATCTTCCATATAAGACTGTTTTGTACAGTTTCTAGTGACAAATATTTCTTGCTGTTCAAGATATTTTAATTTTTGAACATTTAAGTTTTATCTCATTCCATCAAGAAAGATTAAGTTTCATATTCCATTATAAGACTTTATGTGCTTATGAAAAATAATTCAGAAATCAAACATTGTAAAGGTAGTACAATTATCTTTAGCAGGTTTCATGTACACAGATATTCCAAACTAGCATAAATTTTTGAGCCTATTGGTAATAGTCACAGATATTCCAAATTGGGTCTATTGGTAATAGTCACAGATATTCCAAATTGGGTCTATTGGTAATAGTCACAGATATTCCAAATCGGGTCTATTGGTAATAGTCACAGATATTCCAAATCGGGTCTATTGGTAATAGTCACAGATATTCCAAATTGGGTCTATTGGTAATAGTCACAGATATTCCAAATTGGGTCTATTGGTAATAGTCACAGATATTCCAAATTGGGTCTATTGGTAATAGTCACAGATATTCCAAATTGGACCTATAGTGACAAATATTTCAAAACAAGAATAGTTGTAAAAAAATATATTTTATACTGAGGAATATTTGTGATGAATATTTAAGCAGTCACAGATATAATATTGTTGAGTTCATCCATACATTTGATATATTTCTAGCATTTAAATATTTGAAAATTATTATGTAATATTCCAGAAATGGAACATTTCAAAATTTATTTTGTCCATTTTGTCTATTCCACTTTTGATAGAAAATGAAAAGCATTTATGTTGACTGCAAATATTCCATTTATGTAATATTTCTTTGCATAATCGCATACATTCAACATTTGGATATCAAATATTTATGAAACTTGTATGGGTGCCCAACTGGGATTCTCACTTCCACCCCCTTTTCCACCATGATCTATAACATGTAAGCATTTTCCTTTTTTATTTAATTATATGCTTTATTCTGTAATGGTTGTATTTACTATGTGATGACAGTCACATAGAAGGAACTGGTAATGCTATAGTGATTTCTATTTATTCCTACAACTGTGCAGCAGCAGATTCTAGTAGCACAACAAGTATCAGAAACAAATGCATCCAGCGAAATTTAATGCATACACAGGTCAATCATAAGGGGTGGGTGGCTGCCTGGGGTGCCATACCTGGGTGTGCAATTTGCCAGAGTTTGCAGTATTTTTTTTGCAGTGGTAGGAAGAGGTGCTGAAGACAATGCACACATGTTATTGTGTAGTGCACACTTGAATTCCATGCTCATTAATCCTGACTATCACCAAAATAATAGTTATTCCCAAGAGCAATTCTTCTGGAATATACATTACACCATCTCCTCTTTGTGAAGGACTGGACCATGCAGAACCCTTTCAAAAAATTGCATACAGACTAATTTGAATTGTCCATGCATCACATTTCATTATTCAATTCTGGAATTTAGCTTGGTCTTGAACAGGTCTTCTAGACATAGATTTTCATCCCAGGAAACAGGATTGTGTGCCCATAACTTATGTACATCATCACTGTTCACGGGTTACATCTTCATCAGCCACTGGCCCTTCCTACAACTCACCTGGTTTATGTCTGCATTCACAGAGTGACAGGTCTGATAACTGGACCATATATATTCCTTTAATCAAATGTGAGTATCAATACATAATGGATCACATGTTGTCCAGAACTAGATGGGCTAATGGTCCCTCAGAATTTCAGATAAACATCCACTGACTGACAGGAATATGGAATTCTTTCATTGCAATTGGAGTCTACAGTCAGCAGAATTTACCTTAAGGAGATACAGTAGCTTTGGAAAATTTATTCAGCTAAATGCAGTAGATTTTCACATTGGAGATATTTTAAACCTTTCAACATTGGAGACATTTTAAACCTTTCAAAATAAGACATAACATAACATGTTTTGATGTTCTTTTGCATAAATATGTATCCTATAATATTTCTTCACAATAACTTGAGTTATCCACCAAGTATAGTTACCCAAAATTGTGAATGGCTTTTACATGGAATCAGAAAGGCACCTATTGGTTTTGGGGTAGAAAAGCCAAAGTTTACAGACCCAAACTTAATTTTGTTAACGTCTTTCAGTCACAGTAAGGAAATTGCATATTTGGAGGTCAAAAGGTCAAAAGTCAGGATCAATGACTGATGAAAAAAGGTTTCTACACCATAACGTCAGATCTATATTACAGAACTAGACCAAATTTTGTGTATGGCTTGATCAGAGAGAAATCGATTAAAGGTCAGGGTCGCTACCTGAAGAAGAAAAATGGTTTAGCAAAATGACATGTTTTTGACATCACAGACTATGTGAATGACTTACAATTGAAGTAACAAAACAGCTTTTGAAAGGGCTGGGACCAGAAGGTCAGTCACAGTCACTTTGATAATGTTCCATATAAAAATAATATTAATAATAATAATGAGGACTTTGTATAGTGCCTAATATTTAGAAGCTCTAAGCACTTGACAGCAAATATAAAGATATGACTACAAAAAGAAACAATACAAAAAAGTAACACGATGAAATTTAGAAAACAAAATCATGCTGAAAATATTTAAGGTAGGAAACATTATTAGGTCTTTAAGTTTGTTCTTGCAGTCAAAAAAGGTTAGTTTTATGAGCACTCTTGAAATGGATCGCTGTGTCTTTGTATCTAATTTCAATGCACAATTCATTCCATATTGCTGGATTATGGTATGCAAAATAATGTTGTTGATATGACCTTGTTTTCATAGTGAGATTAATGAGTATACAATTGTCAGAATAGTGGCGTTAGTATTTTACTGGTGTATACACATGGGTGAAGTTGGATGGGTTTGTTGGACTGGAGTCCATCAGTGAAACATAACAATGAACAAATGTTTTTGTTTGGTTCTGAATGAAATGGATAGTTAGTATAGGGTACGGAGCAGTGGAGAGGTGTGCTCTGATCGTGGCACTCTAAGGATGATCTGAGCAGCTGTGTTTTGAACTTTTTGAAGTTTCTGGAGTAGATATTGAGACAAACCAGACAGAATTGAGTTACAATAGTCATCTTGAAAGTACTAATGAACACAAGTATTTTAGTGGCTCAACTGAAAGATATTTGTGAATGGAGCTGATGTGTCTCAGCTCAAGATATACTGCCTTGCATATGTTCATGACATGTTGATGCAATGTGCGAGTACTGTCCAGAGTAACACCTAGGTTTCATACTTTTTGTGTGAATTTAATGTTGTTGTTGCTGATATTTATTGTTTGAGGTAAAGGATGTCAATAAAAATGTCTTTGTGTTGTGATCAGAATGGCCTCCATTTTATCATGATTCATCTGCAGCTTGCTACATGTCATCCATGATTTCACATCAGAAATACACCTCTCTACACCTTTGGATGGTAGCATCAACTTCAGTTGGGTGGCAAGGTTTCTATACTTGGGTGTTATCACACTGGATGATTATCTATGACACTTGAGAGCGGCTGAGTGTATATAATGAAGAGAACAAGTCCAATAACAGTCCCCTGTGAAACACCACAATACATTCAGATGAGATACAAGTTGGGTTAGAACAACTTTTTCTAAGATTTTTTTTATATGATTGGCAGTTTAGAAACTGGGGGTTGTTCTGTAAATTGATATGGTCAAGTGTTGGTTTCTTCAGCAGACGCTTTAGAATGGCAGTTTTTAAAAATGATGGGAATTCCCCAGATGAGAGAGAGGTATTAACTACATGAGTTAGTGAAGACAATATTGGCTCTAAGTACTCAAGCAGCAGTGATGTTGTAATTGGATCAAGATGTACATACTAAATCTATAGAGACAGGTTCAAATGCTGCTAATGTTTCTGCTGAAATTTGGTATCTCATCTGTATGGTGACAACAAGTCAGTTGAAATTTTTTTGTCAAGCTTATCTCTGATGGTTTGTGCCTTATCACAGAAGAAATTTGCAAACAGGTCTGGAAGGTCAGCTGGAGAAAAGGTAGATGGAAGTGGTGTATACTTGTTCCTTGACATTAACTTGTTAGTAATCTCAAAGAGCTCATTGCAGCTGGAACTTTCTGTGATCTTAGTACTGTAGTAGGATGATTTCACTGCATGGACTATGTGACATTCTTCTTAGTGGCTTCATACATAGATTTGCTTATAAATAGTGAATCTGGTGGACAGCTGAAGCCTCTCAGCTTTACGGCGGTCTCCTTTAGCAGTGAAAAGCTGGTCCCTAACACTTCTGTATCATGGAGAACACTTTTAAATTGATACTCTGCACTTGGTGCTAAAGCATCTTTTTCAAGCAATGAAAACATGTAGTTATTAAGTTGTTCTGCTGTAGGAGGTAAGCAAGTTGTTAGGTTTGCTTGGATGTCATGCATTAGTTTGGTTCTATTTATCATACAGAGGTTTCTCTTAGTAGCAAATAAAGGTGGAGGTTAGGGACTGATATGTCCAGATGCAATATAATGCAGCTTTGATCTGATGCATGTATGTGGGATATCAGGGTGGACCATAGAATATTATCATCAGGTCTATGAAGAATCCAGTCGAAAATGTTACCATGTTTATGGTTGAGTTGGTTAACTGACGGAGGTTGAAAATGCGAGTGGAATCTAGGAGTTTTGATGTGTATGGGTTTCCAACACAGTCAGAGTGAAAGTTGAAACTTCCAAGAATAATCAGGTTGCCACCTATCAAATTTCCATTTTCCAGGAGATTCAGAAACTGCTCAGAAAAGAGAGATTCAGTCAGCTTGTTTATTTTACTAGGAGGAGGACGACAGAAGCAGAAAAAATGGACTGATTTTTGTTCCAGTATGAGTGTTGTTTGGACTAGTTCAAATGATGTTTGGTAGAAATTGAAGTTTGTGGTGTGGTTATTAGATGCTTGACCATGGAATTCTCTGCGATAACAGCAATTCCTCTTCTACGATAGTGGCAGGGGAAGAACTTGATGGAGTAACTGGTGGGTGTTAGATCCACACACTTGGGGTCATTGCCCGATGTTTTAGCCATTTTACTCTAAAAAATAAGACTGATATTCTGGTCTTTTGATAAAATTAACTATTTCTGTGCATTTTTCAGGTAGTCCTACTAATTGGATATTGAAAAATACAATATGCAGTTGTATATTTTGAATAGTTGACACAAAGGTTGATGATTTAATAAGGATTTGAACCAGGTCATCTAAATTAATGGTCAAATTTTTTAATTATTGAGCTGGAAAGGGCAAAAGGGAGATAACTAGAATTCTTACTGCTATACACCGGCCAGCTTTTAAATGTTTCTCTTTTTGCCTCCATTTACATATATAATAAACTTTGTGAATAATTTGCAGTGAGGGTAAGGTAGAAGTCTATTGAATTTAAGGTAAAAAGGTCAAAGGTCAAGTTAACTGTGATTGAAAGAACATGGCTCCTGCAAAGAATTCAGTTATCAGCCAGGTATATTTACCAAACTTGTGGATGACTTGCACCAGTCATAAGGAAGAATAGTAATTTCTGCATAAAAATTCTAGTTCTCAACCATGTAACTGCATCAAATTATTTTGTATAATTTACACATTGGATAAGAAAGAAACCTATTGATTTTGAGGATAAAAGAACCATAATAAAGATACCATGACTGAAAGAAAAACATTATTTTGACATGATAAATTGAGTTCAAAACAATGTATCTTGAGTAAACTTTGTGGATGGCTCTCACTTAAGGCATGGAAGAAGCTGGCTGATTTTGAGGTCAAACATCATGGTCATTGTGGGTTATAGAGTAAGTCTTTGACCAGACTTTGTTGATAACTTATAAAGAAGTGATATATTCTGGGTTCTAATAGTAAAAGGCCATGTTTATGGTATATCCAATAAAAAAAATAATAGTTTCTGATTAGTTTAAGATTACATGATTTGACCAAAGGTCAAGGTCATTAGGACCATTTGGTCAATAGTTTCCAGAGTCAATGAGTCCCTACTTATGCTTACATTTAGGCATGTAATGTGTCATTCATGGAAATCTGGCTGTTTAGATTGGAAATCTGGCTGTTTAGATCGGAAATCGTTGCAATTAATGTTTGCCACAAAGTATTATTGTGTAAGAATTTCTTGGTGAGACCTTTTGTTTTGGAAGCTGTACAAAGCATACAAGAAACAATGTGCCTATGATTAGATTTTTCAGAGGCTTGGGTCTTATAATCATTTCATGTTTTACAGGATTATCTATAAGTGTTTATTAAGTGCTAAAACAAGGCAATACTTAAAACTGTCACTGTCATTGGTAAAGAATGATCTAAACCATATCAAACATCATATAACATTTCTTTGGGCCTAGTTTCTGATAAATAAAGCAAGAGTCTGACATGAAAATGTCTAATTGTTTTAGTGTTTTCACTTGTAATACATGTTGACAGTGTTTTCACTTATAATACCTTTTGACAGTGTTTTCACATATAATACCTTTTGACAGAGTTTTCACTTATAATACCTTTTGACAGTCTTTTCACATATAATACCTTTTGACAGTCTTTTCACTTATAATACCTTTTGACAGTGTTTTCACTTATAATACCTTTTGACAGTGTTTTCACTTATAGTACCTTTTGACAGTGTTTTCACTTATAATACCTTTTGACGGTGTTTTCACTTATAGTACCTTTTGACAGTGTTTTCACTTATAATACCTTTTGACAGTGTTTTAACATATAATACCTTTTGACAGTGTTTTAACATATAATACCTTTTGACAGTGTTTTAACATATAATACCTTTTGACAGTGTTTTAACATATAATACCTTTTGACAGTGTTTTAACATATAATACCTTTTGACAGTGTTTTCACTTATAATACCTTTTGACAGTGTTTTAACATATAATACCTTTTGACAGTGTTTTAACATATAATACCTTTTGACAGTGTTTTAACATATAATACCTTTTGACAGTGTTTTAACATATAATACCTTTTGACAGTGTTTTCACATATGATACCTTTACTATTATTCACTGTGGAGAACTTAAGAGTATATTGACACTGGGACTGTATGCTCATCATCAGCTTGGCAGAGAAAATGGTGTTGCCAAGTTGGATTCATAATTTTCTTCTGTCAGGTTTACACAAATGTAGTTTCATGGCATAAATATGACTGAAGATTTGTGATTACCATGTGTGTCTTGGGACATTAATTTCTGATTTCCTTTAAACATCAGCTGCATTTGCTCAAAATATTAACACTTTGAATTACTGGATGAATGCCATAGATTTATAAAGAGGCAATTTCTTGTTTCTGTCTTCAATTGTAATTACATACCTACATCAAAAAGCTAAATGAAATAAAAAAATGCTATTCCAGGCCTCATGATATCAAACACTAAATGAACCAGGATATTTTTGTAAGGAAAAGCACACAAATACATTCTAATCATTGAGTTGGGTTGTTTCATGCATAATTGGGTGTTTCTTTCTAACAATCCTCAACTCATGCCCTGTTTGTGTCTTCTTTGAAGTCACCTTTTAATGTGTACAATTAATTATATCGCACCTACAACCAGGGTCTTTTATCTTGTAATTTTTTTTTTTAAATATCTATAGAGTACATTTTTCTTTCAAACATGAAAATAGCGAGCATACCAAATCTAATTTGCTGAGAATATTTCAAGTATTTTGATCTTTTTTAAAACTATGAAGTTATGAAAGAAACCCAAGGGTAAAATCACTTTCTGGCATGTTTGTTTCAAGCAGTTTGAAGACAGTGTGTTTCATGATATCGATGTGATTGTATTTCATAATATTGATGTGATTGTATTTCATAATATCGATGTGATTGTATTTCATAATATCGATGTGATTGAGGAAATGGAAAAGAATTATCAGACGTGTCTTAAGTAGCCACAGCAGTGAAATTAAAAAATTAGCATTATAAGACAAGTGGCTGTTTTGTGGAGTTTTCTTTTGCAATAAGTTAGGTGTAAGGAACCTTCAAAACATCAATGATCAGGACAGGTGACTGGTTAATAGAGGTGACCTTGAAGGCAGGTTTGCTACAGATCTTTTTGTTTCTAAATAATTCATTAAATGTGAGAGATAAAAGTATATTTTACAAAATCTAGATCATGGAACTATCAAGTCTGTTGTTAGATTATTTTCAAGATAATAAATAAAATTAAATTTGTATGGAGTTTTCTTATTGCCATTCTTTGTAATACAGAGTTTTGTATGGTTTTACATCAGCATAGAATTCATGACTTTTTACATCAGCAGAAAATTCATATGACTTGATTTGCCGGATGAGAAAACTCAAGGGGATAAGAAATCTAGATTAAAAGCTGCTTTTTCTCCCCCTAGAATGCTTGGACAAATTATACCATCCTTCTATTGGGTTTTTTATTATTATAGTGCTTTGAAATAAAAAAGGACCAAAAAGTAATTGGGTTTTGAAATATTTTTTAAAAACTTTTTAAAATTCAGATTTTAAGTCATTTAATGAACTGAAATATGAAGCAGCCCAATTAAAAATTGTGTTTATCATACATTTCCATAAACATGTTTATAAAAGCATGGCATTTGCTTTCATAAAATCATATGATTAGAGAGAAAGAAGGACAAATGATAAATGTGCATGTCTTTATGACTTTGTTATGTATGCTAAAGATAAATGTACACAAAATACAGACCTCATGCTGTAAGTAAGTGTGTTAGTTGGTACCAGTACTTTTGCTGTTAATCGTAGAAAAATATTCTGGTAACTGTAAAAAAAAAAAGTGCAAAACTATTGGTAATTATATGCTCATTACACAGTAAGCATCTGGTACAGTAGACTTGTGTACATTAGTTGTGCCTACCAGGTAATGTAGCAGTTGTTTTGTATCTTGCTTCAACATCATCAGAACTGGTAACTCAGCCAACTTTCTTGTTATTCTTGTTTTTCTGTGTGGAAGGATGTAGCATTTGTTCTTCATTCTTTTTTCTGATCTAGTACAGACTTAGCTTTTCATTGAGTCGATCTCAGAGAGTGTTTTATGCTGGCATCTAGCATCTGGAAGGTGTGTAAAATGATGTACCCCTAAGGTATATACAATCACTTGTTTTTTGTTTTTTATGGTTTAACGCCATTTTTCAGCACATTGTAGGCTATACATGGCGGCCAGTATAAATGGTGGAGGAAGAACCCGGACAACCCCTGGAAAGAACCACCAACCCACGAGAAGCTACTAGCAAGCTTTCTCACATAACTACATTTGCCGAATCTTAGACTCGAACACACGCAGACAGAGGTGAGATGGCAGTGGTCTGTAACGGACAGCGCTTTAGACCACTTGGCCACTTGGGGCCCCGTAAAATGATAGACCCCTAAGGTATATACAATCACTTGATTGGGAAATGTGTAAAATGATAGACCCCTAAGGTATATACAATAACTAAATTGGGAAATGTGTAAAATGATAGACCCCTAAGGTATATACAATCACTAAACTGGAAGTGTGTAAAATGATAGACCCCTAAGGTATATACAATCACTAAATTGGGAAGTGTGTAAAATGATAGACCCCTAAGGTGTATACAATCACTAAATTGGGAAGTGTGTAAAATGATGTACCCCTAAGGTATATACAATCACTTGATTGGGAAATGTGTAAAATGATGGTATATAGAATCACTAAATTGAAATGTAAAATTATAGATCCCTAAGAAATTCACCAAAGTGGAAAATGTATAAAACAATGCACCCCTAGGGCACAGACAGTCACTAAAGTGAGAAATGTGTAAAATGATGTACCCCTTGGGCACAGAAAGTCACTTAAGTGATAAAGGTGTAAAGTTGATGTACCCCTTGGGCACAGAAAGTCACTAAAGTGAGAAATGTGTAAAATAATGTACCCCTTGGGCACAGAAAGTCACTAAAGTGAGAAATGTGTAAAATTATGTACCCCTTGGGCACAGAAAGTCACTAAAGTGAGAAATGTGTAAAATGATGTAACCCTTGGGCACAGAAAATTACAATACTTGTCTAAAGTTTTGAGCTGCTATTATATGTCATAAAGATTTCTTGGCTGTAATTGTTGTTGTGAATCTTTTGTCACAGACTTTTTAATCAGTCTTTTAAACATATGTTGATATGTCACAGACTTTTTAATGAGTCTTTTAAACATATGTTGATATGTCACAGACTTTTTAATTAGTCTTTTAAACATATGTTGATATGTCACAGACTTTTTAATGAGTCTTTTAAACATATGTTGATATGTCACAGACTTTTTAATCAGTCTTTTAAACATATGTTGATATGTCACAGACTTTTTAATCAGTCTTTTAAACATATGTTTGTATGTCACAGACTTTTTAACCAGTCTTTTAAGAATATGTTTAGCTTATTATCTTGACACTTTTTGTAGAAAGCATCAAGGCTATTCTTGGTATGGAGGCGGGTTAGAATATGGAGAAGTAAGGGTAGGAATTTACAATTTGCCTAGGTTTTATCTGGTAATGATAGTATGCATGTTTTTATATTTATGTATAAATCATCTGATAAAACAGGACATCAGTTGTATTTATATTCACTTATAACTAATGCAGATCATGCAATATTTCACAACATAATTTATTCCATGTAATTATTTATCACAATCAATCACTTATAACTAATACAGATCATGTAATATTTCACAACATAACTTATTTCATGTAATTATTTATCACAATCAGTCACTTATAACTAATGCAGATCATGCAATATTTCACAACATAACTTATTTCATGTAATTATTTATCACAATCAATCACTTATAACTAATACAGATCATGCAGTATTTCACAACATAATTAATTCCATGTAATTATTTATCACAATCAATCCCTTATAACTAATGCAGATCATTCAGTATTTCACAACATAACTTATTTCATGTAATTAGTTATCACAATCAATCACTTATAACTAATTCAGATCATGTAATATTTCACAACATAACTTATTTCATGTAATTATTTATCACAATCAGTCACTTATAACTAATTCAGATCATGCAATATTTCACAACATAACTTATTTCATGTAATTATTTATCACAATCAATCACTTATAACTAATGCAGATCATGCAGTATTTCACAACATAATTTATTCCATGTAATTATTTATCACAATCAATCACTTGTGAAGTTTTGACAAGAAGTAGACATCATCTTTATTTCATCTTTTCTAGGTTCGTCAGATCTTTGCCATTGTTAGTTTTTGGTATTTGCCTTCACCTCTTGGACACTATTCAATTTACATATGAAAGTTGATAAGTTTATTCTTTATAGAATGATAATATATATATATAGAATGATAATATTTATATATATATATATAGAATGATAATATATATATATATATATATATATATATATATATATATATATATATATATATATATATATATATATATATATATATATATATAGAATGATAATATTTACCAGCCATAGATTACAGTTAATGTAACTTATTTTTTTTTCTGGTCATCATTGTTTTCATTACTTAAATTTATTATCTCTGGATTATTTTTTCCACAAAAGAATCATTATTAACTGCATTCTTAAATGCAATACAGTTGCTACATTTGCTATATATGTTTTTGCATTCAGACAATTCTTGGTAATTATTCAGTTTATACTAACCCCCATTTCCAATATATTTTTTTGACTCAGTAATGACACTTAATTGATTATTTACTCAGTAATGACACTTAATTGATTATTTACTCAGTAATGACACTTAATTGATTATTTACTCAGTAATGACACTTAATTGATTATTTACTCAGTAATGACACTTAATTGATTATTTACTCAGTAATGACACTTAATTGATTATTTACTCAGTTCATGCCAATAATTTCTTACAAAAGTAGCCTACTTTTCTTGTTCAGTTTTTGCAAATGTATGTGTTTGTAAATACCACTGAAGTGAAAGAAATATTTCTTGAAGAAACACCACATACCACTACAATTAAAATGACCGTGACATTAATTTTTAGTAATTTTTATGGCTTTCAAGTTTATTTCTGACATGCAAGATGTAAGTAGATATAATATAATTAATACACTTTATTCATCAAGACCATGAAGATAGCATGTTATTAATTGAATAACAATGTTGTGTTTGCTTATTGATTTTCTTGTTTGTTTTATCCTAGAGAAGGACACCATTCGTGTAAATGTACAATTACTTTATCTGTATTCTTTTGCAGCTAAGGAAAGAATTGCTGAGGATAAACACAGAGTGAAAAAAGTTTTTCAACAGCTCCAGCAGAATCTCTTTCACATTATTATTGAAATGGAACATCAGTGTTCAGGCTTGGAAGACTACGAAAAATCACCAATCCGTGTGTGGACAACTACATGACCTCAGACAGATTCCCAAACAGGGCAAAAATAATCCTTTCCACTGATGATTATAAATACTGAGACACCATGGAATAACTACCTTTCCTCCATTGATGATAAAAACAACATGGAATTACTACCTTTCTGCTTAAATGATTATACCAACACCATGAAATAGATATGTTTCCACTAATGATTATAAAAACACCATGGAATAGCTTCTTTTCCACTAGTGGTTATAAAAACAACATGAAATAGCTTCTTTCCACTAGTGGTTATAAAAACACCATGGAATTACTACCTTTCCACTAATGATTACAATATTCAACAATACATGTACATGAACTTGATTACCAAATGATCTCATGCACATCACACACCATGATAGAAGTTCACAGTGGCAACTTCTCAACTCTTCTCCAGAATTTGTGCAAATAATTCTGTAGATATGTCAGATAATTCTGTAGAAATGTCAGATAATTCTGTAGAAATGTCATGATGCTTTTGGCATGGTTCCATTTGTGCCTTGTTTACTTAATTAGGTGACTGGTTTTTCCAACATTTGTTTGGCAATTTCCCCATTTTGAGCTGTAACACTTCGACAGTGTTTATTTTGTAGATTTTAGGAGAAGAAAAACAAGGTGTTCCAGTTGTTAATGCCTTCAAAAGTTTTCTTTGCCTGCCCAGACTCTATCTCAGTTTATAGGATTTACAGGTATTGGTCAGGGAAAGAAAGAGCACATGTTACATCAAACAAATACCTTGTGATTTCATCCTTTTAAAAAGTGTTGAAACCACTGAAATTATGACATACTAATATGTATGCTGCCAAAATTATGTTTGGTTTTTGTACAGAATTTCTATTTTTACTACATCATCATGATCGTATATAAAGTTTACTTATCTTTGTCTTAAAGATCCAAATTTTGTTTTCTTTATAATTTTTATTTTCTTTATTACTTTGTTTTCTTTATTAATTTGTTTTCTTTATTAATTTATTTTCAGTATTCACAACCACATCTAGTGTCCCAGATTTTGGGGTTCTTTGTTTTCATTTAAGTTTTTTTTCCCTGGTCCTAGTTGGACTGTTCATTGCATAGCGATGACAGTCAGTTGAGCAAGGATACACACAAATGTCTCCCTGATATCAGATCAATACCACTGGCTGCAAAAGGCATTCGATTCTTATTTCAGCCTTAGTTTAAAATCTGTTTTGTTAACAGACTGATAAATTTTGTAATGAAAATTTCAATAAAGTTAAGAATTGCCTGTCTCAAAGTTTCTAGCAGATTTTAGGATGTGGTGGCAGTGGTGTTATCTGAACTGTAAGGAAAGAGAACCCAGTATGAGGAGTATATTAGCTCCCCTTGTGGCTAACCTAAATCAAGCAGATAGCCTGAATAATAGTACCAAGTCTGAATGGACATGAGACTTAACAAAACTTCAGATTAATAAACATGAGGCTTAACAAAACTACAGATTATTAAACATGAGACTTAACAAAAACTACAGAATTATTAAACATGAGACTTAACAAAACTACAGATTATTAAACATGAGACTTAACAAAACTACAGATTATTAAACATGAGACTTAACAAAACTACAGATTATTAAACATGAGACTTAACAAAACTACAGATTATTAAACATGAGACTTAACAAAACTACAGATTATTAAACATGAGACTTAACAAAACTACAGATTATTAACAGGAGACTTAACAAAACTACAAATTATTAAACATGAGACTTAACAAAACTACAGATTATTAAACATGAGACTTAACAAAACTACAGATTATTAAACTTGAGACTTAACAAAACTACAGATTATTAAACATGAGACTTAACAAAACTACAGATTATTAAACATGAGACTTAACAAAACTTCAGATTATTAAACATGAGACTTAACAAAACTACAGATTATTAAACATGAGACTTAACAAAACTTCACATTATTAAACATGAGACTTAACAAAACTTCACATTATTAAAAATGAGGCTTAACAAAAACTACAGATTATTAAACATGAGGCTTAACAAAACTACAGATTATTAACAGGAGACTTAACAAAACTACAGATTATTAAACATGAGACTTAACAAAACTACAGATTATTAAACATGAGACTTAACAAAATTACAGATTATTAAACAGGAGACTTAACAAAACTTCAGATTATTAAACATGAGACTTAACAAAACTACAGATTATTAAACATGAGAATTAACAAAACTACAGATTATTAAACATGAGACTTAACAAAACTTCAAATTATTAAACATGAGACTTAACAAAACTAAAGATTATTAAACATGAGGCTTAACAAAAACTACAGATTATTAAACATGAGACTTAACAAAACTACAGATTATTAAATATGAGACTTAACAAAACTACAGATTATTAAATATGAGACTTAACAAAACTTCAGATTATTAAACATGAGGCTTAACAAAAACTACAGATTATTAAGCATGAGACTTAACAAAACTTCAGATTAATAAACATGAGGCTTAACTAAACTTCAGATTATTAAACATGAGACTTAACAAAACTTAAAATTATTAAACATGAGACTTAACAAAACTTCAGATTTTTAAACATAAGACTTAACAAAACTACAGATTATTAAACATGAGACTTAACAAAACTACAGATTATTAAACATGAGACTTAACAAAACTACAGATTATTAAACATGAGACGTAACAAAAACTACAGATTATTAAACATGAGACTTAACAAAACTACAGATTATTAAACATGAGACTTAACAAAACTTAAGATTATTAAACATGAGAATTAACAAAACTACAGATTATTAAACATGAGACTTAACAAAACTTCAGATTATTAAACATGAGAATTAACAAAACTACAGATTATTAAACATGAGACGTAACAAAAACTACAGATTATTAAACATGACACTTAACAAAACTTAAGATTATTAAACATGAGACTTAACAAAACTTAAGATTATTAAACATGAGACTTAACAAAACTTAAGATTATTAAACATGAGACTTAACAAAACTTCAGATTATTAAACATGAGAATTAACAAAACTACAGATTATTAAAGTTATATGCTTTGCAGTAAACGCATATGATACATAAAGTTATCCGTTATTTCCATGTCATTTAATTTCTTGTTAGTTGCTTTTTGTCGGTCAGTTTTTTTTTACAGTAGTGAACGCACACAATTGAATATCTCAACCTACAATAAAATATCTAGAATTTAATGCACTAAAATGAGTTAATTTACGCAGAAAGTTACACAGAACTATTAATTTTTGTAAGAAATATGTAATAATGAATGGTTATGCAGAAATTAGAAATAACGTGTATTTTGGGGTTACTTGTCTTATTATCTTGCATATATCAATACCAGAAATACATAGTTTTAATCAAGGACTCTAAATAAAATTAACTTGAAATCAGTGTTTCCATTCTTTTCTATTATTGATGTCCATATAACTAATGTATTTGATAAATTCATACTGTTTAAATAAAATTTTAAATAATGTATTTGATAAATTCATTCTGTTAAAATAAAATTT
The DNA here is from genome assembly GCA_029339505.1 of Unio delphinus. Classification (NCBI taxonomy): domain Eukaryota; kingdom Metazoa; phylum Mollusca; class Bivalvia; order Unionida; family Unionidae; genus Unio; species Unio delphinus. The sequence goes on from JAQISU010000160.1 coordinate 6,920,614, forward strand.
TAAATAATGTATTTGATAAATTCTTTCTGCTGAAATAAAATTGTATATGACTAGTCATTAGTATTCAACAATACCTGATGTATTAGTGTATTAACAATGTATTAATATCTGTTATGTCTATTATAGATGCTCTAAAAACCTGATATCTGTATTAACATTGCTACATAAAATATGAACTGTTTTACAATTGGCCTTGTTTGTAATATGCAATAAATTACTGCATGTGTCAAATATAATACTCAGAAATGTTTACCTAAAATATACTGGGCACCTATTTTAAGAGGAGGTAATTATGATTGATTGCTTTCACTGGAATTTGATAGGACATCGCTACTTTTAAGGTTTTATCATGGAGAGCGAAGTAGAGAAAAGAGCCATGACAGGGTTGTAGATCTTGAATCATTCAAAGGTGGAAAGTGAATTCACAGTTTTATGGTTAATGCTAAAACCACTGAACCAATCATTCTTCAGTTATGGTCATAATAGAGTTTTCTCCAGAAGTCGTATAATGATGTGAAGTTTGTTATGCCAGTCTTAATAGCTAAAGGTAAATGCATGGACATGGAGAATTAAATAGCTAAAAGAAAATGCATGGACATGGGGAATTAAAAAGCTACAAGAAAATGCATGGACATGGGGAATAAAATAGCTAAAAGAAAATGCATGGACATGGGGAATAAAATAGCTAAAAGAAAGTGCATGGACATGGGGAATTAAATAGCTAAAAGAAAATGCATGGACATGGGGAATTAAATAGCTAAAAGAAAATGCATGGACATTGGGAATAAAATAGCTAAAAGAAAGTGAATGGACATGGGGGATTAAATGGCTAAAAGAAAATGCATGGACATGGGGGATTAAATAGCTAAAAGAAAATGCATGGACGTGGGGAATTAAATAGCTAAAAGAAAATGTATGGACATGGAGAATTAAATGGCTAAAAGAAAATGCATGGACATGGGATTAAATAGCTAAAAGTAAATGCATGGACATGGGGAATTAAAAAGCTAAAAGTACATGCATGGACATGGGGAATTAAAATGCTAAAAGTACATGCATGGACATGGGGAATAAAATAGCTAAAAGTACATGCATGGACATGGGGAATAAAATAGCTAAAATAAAGTGCATGGACATGCGGAGGTGCTTCTGATTTTAAGAGTTGAATTTTGAACAACCCAGCATATCAAGTGTGTTTCAAAATCACAGGATGCCTAGGTTTTGCATATTTATGGGTGTGTTTGGAAAGTATGTACTTGTATTATTCACTGATTTTAGTTAAGTAGTATGTTGTAGTGTCATAGACATCAGCAATCATGATTTAAATGTTGTGTTCTTGAGAAAGCCAAAGAGCAATATAATTATCAATGTTTTAATTTAAGGTCAAACAAGTTGTCCAGTTTCCAGTAACTTCTTGTTTTCTTTATTGTATTTGTCTTTAGATTCTCTGTGTTTACAGCAAATACCTTTCATAAAGCACAATAATGATTTAGGTCTGGAATAGAAAATTTACCAAGATTACCAAATTTGCTCACTTATATATCAAGTCAAACTGCCCACAAAGAAACAGATTCTGATATGCTGTTACATAATATATCTTCCTATCAGGGTCTTTATTGTTTGTTCTAATGATTACTCCTAACAAACTGAACAGACCCAGATCTTCTGATGCATTATGGGATGGCATAGCTGGGTATCTGCAGTCTGCAATCGGACTTGTCTTATATGTGAGGACATATGGTAATCAGCAAAGACTTTATATTTACACTGTGTATAATATTCAGTATTATGGATGGACTGTAGATATCCTGGACTGTAAATATGCTAGACTAGAAATCCTGGACTGTAAATACGCTAGACTAGATATCCAGACTGTATGAACATGGACTGTATATATCATGCACTGCATTTATCATATACAGCAATGGAAGTTTTGTTTTGTAGTTTTAAGGTAAAGGGTATGTTACATATATCTGATTTGATATATATTTGTTTTAAATGTTTGTTTGTCAGTTTTAAATTCTTTTTGATCTTTTATAAGATGTTATTATATTGTAAAGCTATTCATTGGAGATGTTTTTTCCAAACATTGGTTGACCTGAATTTTTTCTTTGGTAAACAAGTATTTTGACCTAAATCCTGACTTGATTCAAGGTGAGTGTGGCGCCCATGTAAACAGATTTTATTATTTTAAAATGATTTGTTGCTGTCAAGGTCAAGATGGGACTAGTGAATTAAATGTACAGTGTAATCAACTTTTTATTCTAAAGTAAAATGATTGGTTCTCATCATGGTGATGTTAGAAGTATGTGATATAAATAATCATGTGACTTGTTGATTAAACTACTTGGGGACCGTTTTGAAACTGTTTATTAGTATATGATATAATCTTTGTTTTAGTGAAATATATAAAGTTTTAGGCTTTTAAATCTGACATTAAGTCATTTTCTTTGGTTGTAGCCAGTTTTCAAATCCAAGTTAACTTCCTTCAGTTCAGTTGGATTTTAAAGGATTAGTTTGTATATCTGGATATATTTTAGTGTATGTTCATCTTCACAGTCCAGACAGTTTATAGTATTGTACATAATTAATACAGAAAGACATAAGAAGGTTTTGACTTCATGCTCAAGTATATCAAACGACAAATGAACCAACACATATATTATTTTGAAGAAAAAGCATATGCATGCATACTAGTTACTGAGTTGAGCTGCTTCATGCATAACTGGCTGTTCCTTCTAATGATTTTCAACTCATGGCCAATATTTGTTTTCTTAGAAGTCACTTTTTATTTCATAATTATTTTGCACCTACAGCTAACGTCATGCATTGTGAGATGTAGTGTTTTTTTTATTTTTAGTCAGTTCTTGCAGAGAATTCTCCATTTAATTGTTTGCGATTTCTCCATGGTTCCAAAAATATTATATCCCTATTCATTAACATTGAATGGAAATGTGTTTTACCTTTTTTAGGGATGAAAATGTGCAATGCAAACATATCCTAAAAGAAATTGTCATTTTTTGTTTTGCTAAAGGTTATAGCCACCTATGAAGATAAAGTTTTTGGTTTAATGTACTAATTAACATTGGGCTGTACATATGTGGAATATTTAACCACTTTAAATGAATTGAAACTTGTGAAAACAGATTTAGTATTTATGTTCCTCATGATCAGAAGAGCCAATGACATTATTTTGTTTTGTGTTAATAAATGTTTTGTGTCAATGAAATTGTTCTATTTTGTGTTCATAACAGTGTTTTGTGTCAATGACATTATTTTGCTTAGTGTTAATAACAATGTTTTCTTTGTCAATGACATTATTTTGGTTTGTGTTAATAACAGTGTTTTGTGTCAATTACATTATTTTGTTTTTTGTTAATAACAGTTTTTTGTGTCAATGACATTATTTTGTTGTGTGTCAGTGACAGTGCTTTGTATCAATGACATTATTTTGTTGTGTGTCAGTGACAGTGCTTTGCGTCAATGACATTATTTTGTTGTGTGTCAGTGACAGTGCTTTGTGTCAATGACATTATTTTGTTGTGTGTCAGTGACAGTGCTTTGTTTCACTGATGTTGTTTTATTGAGTATCATAATGTACATATCACTGTGTCATTTTCTTAGTACTGTTATGTTTCGTTATTGAGTCAAGGCAATTTACTTAAAGAAATCTTGCTTGGATACCATACACAAATAAGTTGCTATATCCTAAATTTAGTGTTTACATGAATTCATTCCCAGTTGGAATTAAGTTATTTATTTTTAAATTTGTTAATGTTTTCCAGACTGTTTCAGATATTTTCTGATTGTTACATGTTTATTTTTTATATATTAGATCTTTTTTATGATGTGTGAATGCTTTTGCTGTTTTCTATTTTTTCATTGCTTTGTATTGTAATTTATTCATGTTTACTTTTTTTAAAGAAGTTTATTGCAAATTGTTTTTATTAACTTGCATCTTTATTCTCCAGATTTTATGCAAATATTTGAATTAAAATAGCCTTTTTTTACTTTCATGCAAGCCTTTAATGTTTCACATTTACAGCTGGGTAAATACTGTTTTTTTTTTTTTTTAATGTAATTAACTTCCAAGTAATTTATTGTGTAAAAATATTTTCAGAACATTTTGATTTATGCATCAGAGATTATTGTTAATGTTTGAAAAAAGAAATCAATGAGAAATACATATAGGTGTCATACATTATATCTCATTTATCATAAATCATGAATTTATAACAACCTAGTATGCATCCTCAGTGGCAAAAACTTGTTATGAAACTTGTGTCATAAATGTGTTATGCAGTTTTGAATAAGGAAATATGAACTTTTTGTATTTAAAAGTAAATTCACTCTGTCTCATTTTCTTTTTTTACCATCTACACTCATAATAAAACAGTAATGATCTGCTTATCATTCATTTGTGTTATCAATGCCTACCATAGCTGTGCTATCTACAATATGGGTACATCCTTTGGCTATGCTTGCCATACAATAACTATGCTAACCATAAAGTGACTATGCTAACCATAAAGTGACTATGCTAACCATACAGTGACTATGCTAACCATACAGTGACTAAGCTAACCATACAGTGACTATGCTAACCATACAGTGACTATGCTAACCATAAAGTGACTATGCTAACCATACAGTGACTATGCTAACCATACAGTGACTATGCTAACCATAAAGTGACTATGCTAACCATACAATGACTGCTAACCATACAATGACTATACTTACTATACAATGAATATACTTACCATACAATGACTATACAAACCATACAATGACTATGCTTACCATGTAATGACAATGCTTACCATATAATGGCTATGCTTACCATAGCATGACTATAATTACCATACAATGACTATACTTACCATACAATGACTATACTTACCATACAATGACTACTAACCATGCAATGACTATACTTACCATACCATGACTATACTTACCATACCATGACTATTCTTACCATATAATTACTATACTTACCATATAATTACTATACTTACCATATAATTACTATACTTACCATATCTGGGCTTCCATACCATGACTATGCTTACCATACTGTGACTATACTTCCCAAACAATGACTATGCTTGTAACACAATGACTGCTTGTCATACAATGACTTTAATTATGATACAGTGGCTTACGATACCATGACTTACAATACTATAAAATGACTATACCTACCATACCATGACTATACTTACCATACATTGACTGTACTTATCATATCATGGCTATACTTACCATACCATGGCTTACCATCAACTGGCTATACTTGCTATACCATGGCTATGCTTACCATACAATGACTATAATTACTATACCATGGCTGTACTTACCATACAATGACTATAATTACCATACCATGACTAAACTTACCATACAATTACTATACTTACCATACCATGATTATGCTTACCATACAATGAATATGCCATCCATACCATGGCTTACCATACAATGAATATAATTAACATACAATGACTAAACTTACCATACAAGGACTATACTTACCATACCATGGTTATGCTTACCATACAATGAATATGCCATCCATACCATGGCTTACCATACAGTGACTATAATTACCATACCATGGCTGTACTTACCATACAAGGACTATACTTACCATACCATGGCTATGCTTACCATACAATGAATATGCCATCCATACCATGGCTTACCATACAATGACTATAATTATCATACCATGGCTGTACTTACCATACAAGGACTATAATTTCCATACCATGACTAAACTTACCATACAATGACTATAATTACCATACCATGGCTGTACGTACCATACAATGACTATAATTACCATACCATTACTGTACTTACCATACAAGGACTATAATTACCATACCATGGCTATGCTTACCATACAATGAATATGCCATCCATACCATGGCTTACCATACAATGAATATAATTACTATACAATGACTAAACTTACCATACAAGGACTATACTTACCATACCATGGTTATGATTACCATACAATGAATATGCCATCCATACCATGGCTTACCATACAATGACTATAATTACCATACCATGGCTGTACTGACCATACAAGGACTATACTTACCATACCATGGCTATGCTTACCATACAATGACTATAATTACCATACCATGGCTGTACTTACCATACAATGACTATAATTTCCATACCATGACTAAACTTACCTTACATTGACTATAATTACCATACCATGGCTGTACTTACCATACAATGACTATAATTACCATACCATAGCTATGCTTACCATACAATGAATATGCCATCCATACCATGGCTTACCATACAATGAATATAATTATCATACCATGGCTATGCTTACCATACAATGACTATGTTGATGTACTCTGTATTTTCACCTGTCCATTTTTGTATACGTACCTATCTCTGTATATACACACACTGATACTTTGATCTATCCATCATAACATTTGCCTCATGTACCGGTATTGCCTCTCTACAGAGATAGAGATAGACAGAGTGACAGTTTACCTGATTATGTCTGCTATTGTTCCAGCAACATTTTTCCTTGTCATTTTTTCATAACTTGAAAAATCACCAGATGTTACGATTTCTGTGTGTAGCAATATTTGTTTCTACTATGAGATGCAAGAAATTATATACCCTTTCATGCGGAATCAGGGTCGAAGTAATAATTATCCATGCTATGCTTAGTAAAGTTTTCTTGCCTTTTTTATAACACTTTTAATTTTAAAATTCTGTTCCCACTGTTAAAATAAGTTCTTGCAGGAGTTGTGTTACCTATTGTGCTATCCTTTATTTTTGTCAAAGTTAAAATAAAGTGAATGATCATGCAAGAGATCACGCAGAGAGCCTTTGACCTTGACACAAATTTTGATCCCAATTTAAAAGCAACAGCTCCTGCAATACCTGGGTTAATCTGGATCCCAAAATGTTCAATGAGTAAATTCCAATAAACCATGCTTCTTGAAATTTAAGGTAATTGATATAACTAACAAGGAGATGCTCACCAGTTATTATGTACTTTTCAGAGAGTGACATAAGTAAGGTGAAGTTGTTTGCATTTGTAACATGCACAGTAGAGATAATGTTGTCATATATATATGCTACTTGAATGTAATATGGTAGACATTTCTTTGGATACTGTACTTGTAGAAACTGTACATGATCTAAGCACATGGTATAATGAAATGAATGTTCCCATGTGCTTGACAAATTAACCATATCTGATCAAAGGTACACTAACTTTAGCAGTTATTAAAATATGGAAAACAAATTTTGCTGAATTATGCAATACCAGCTTCTGAAAGTGCAATAAACAAATTGCAAAATGTCTGAAAAGTAAAAAGATTACCTGCTCTTTTTTCTACACTTTACCTCTAAAGTCCAGGAAGTGAAAATGACCATGCATAGCTAGTATTTTTTGTATACAAGCGCATTTAATGTGAGCCCAAGTTGTATACTCTTGAACCTAAATTACACCCATCAATCAGGCATCCAAATAATGGGAATTAAAAGTTCATCTAACAACACATAACAACACATAACAACACATAACATATACAAAGTCTTTATTATATAGGCAGTACTACCAGTGAATGAATCCTGGGAAATTCTTTAAAATTCTAACCCTATGCAAAATACAAAACTGTAGAGCGCCACCTATATACACAGTGTATTTGGCATACAGTCAAGTTCACTTTTTATATGCCATGACATGTTTGTGCTACAGTCAATTGGAATTGGAATAGTTGAACTTTATTAATTTAAGTACTAAACTTGATAATATCATCATGGAAAATTGAAGTAGTAAATTTGGCAAAATTCTTTTGGAAATCTCAAGCTGTAAATTCAGCAAATTCCCATTGGTAACCTGAAGCTGTAAATTCAGCAAAATCCCATTGGAAATCTAGAGCTGTAAAATCAGCGAAATCCCATTGGAAATCTAGAGCTGTAAAATCAGCAAAATCCCATTGGAAATCTGAAGCTGTAAAATCAGCAAAATCTCATTGGAAATCTGAAGCTGTAAAATCAGCAAAATCCCATTGGAAATCTCAAGCTGTAAATTCAGCAAAATCCCATTGGAAATCTGAAGCTGTAAATTCAGCAAAATCCCATTGGAAATCTGAAGTTGTAAATTCAGCAAAATCCCATTGGAAATCTGAAGTTGTAAAATCAGCAAAATCCCATTGGAAATCTAGAGCTGTAAAATCAGCAAAATCCCATTGGAAATCTAGAGCTGTAAATTCAGCAAAATCCCATTGGAAATCTAGAGCTGTAAATTCAGTAAAATCCCATTGGAAATCTAGAGCTGTAAATTCAGCAAAATCCCATTGGAAATCTAGAGCTGTAAAATCAGCAAAATCCCATTGGAAATCTGAAGCTGTAAATTCAGCAAAATCCCATTGGAAATCTGAAGTTGTAAATTCAGCAAAATCTAATTGGAAATCTAGAGCTGTAAAATCAGCAAAATCCCATTGGAAATCTAGAGCTGTAAAATCAGCAAAATCCCATTGGAAATCTAGAGCTGTAAATTCAGCAAAATCCCATTGGAAATCTAGAGCTGTAAATTCAGCAAAATCCCATTGGAAATCTAGAGCTGTAAATTCAGCAAAATCCCATTGGAAATCTAGAGCTGTAAATTCAGCAAAATCCCATTGGAAACCTAGAGCTGTAAAATCAGCAAAATCCCATTGGAAATCTGAAGCTGTAAATTCAGCAAAATCCCATTGGAAATCTGAAGTTGTAAATTCAGCAAAATCCCATTGGAAATCTGAAGTTGTAAAATCAGCAAAATCCCATTGGAAATCTAGAGCTGTAAAAATCAGCAAAATCCCATTGGAAATCTAGAGCTGTAAATTCAGCAAAATCCCATTGGAAATCTAGAGCTGTAAATTCAGCAAAATCCCATTGGAAATCTGAAGCTGTAAATTCAGCAAAATCCCAATGGAAATTTGAAGCTGTAAATTCAGCAAAATCCCATTGGAAATCTGAAGCTGTAAATTCAGCAAAATCCCATTGGAAATCTGAAGTTGTAAAATCAGCAAAATCCCATTGGAAATCTGAAGCTGTAAATTCAGCAAAATCCCATTGGAAATCTGAAGTTGTAAAATCAGCAAAAAATCTTATTGGAAATCTGAAATTGTAAAATCAGCAAAAAATCTTATTGGAAATCTGAAATTGTACATTCAGCAAAATCCCAATGGAAATGTTGCCACTATCTGGGAGAATATGACTATCCTAATGATGTAGTTTCAAGGAGAATTACATTGTCAGACATTTTATGATGAAATTTCCAGAGTGTATCAAATGGATTATGATCATTGTGTTTGAAGATTTGAGGTCATTAAAGGTGCTTTTCCTTGTTAAAGATTTCCATTATTCCAGTTGAACATATATATCATTCATAAATTTAGTCTTGAGACTAGGATGGGTTCATGCATTCTGATGAAGATTGTGTTTATCAAAGTTCAGCTAAATAGATTTTTAATATCATTTTCATTTATGTCACTATTTGGCATCTTAAAATATTATTAAATGTTATTGTACTATTATTCACAGTGATGAGTGTCATGATCAAAATGAAAACAAAATAAATTTAAAAATTTTTTTTAGACCATAATACAGTTTGTAACCATGGAGACCATGAAACAACAGCAAGTGCATACAAATATGCATAGTACTTACACTCACTTCAAATGTTGTGGCTAATACTTATTATACTGTGTACCCACATGTATTCTTCACCACCTCTGCAGCATCCATCCACACCTACTCTTACAATAACAAGTTGTTTTTATTTCTTCTCTTTTGATTAAGGTTTATGCCAAGGATTTATTTTTTTAGTTGTTAGTGAATGTCTCAATTATGAACCTAGTACACCGCTCCCTCGATAACTCGCGCCCTGATAACTCGCGAACCCGCTTATAACGCGGTGTCCGGCGTGGATCCCGTTTTTTTAAAGAAAATATTTTTTAAAAATGAAGAAAATCGTGATCAGAACTGGTGAATGAAACCTTGATATATCGCCCGTTTTATCGTCGAAAATGACGGTTAGTGCCCGAAAAGTTAGAATCAACATCGTGAAATTTTTAGGTTTTGATAAGGAATCGCATATCTTGTTAGATTTTATCAGGAAAAATATTTTCTCAGTTCACTGTAAATAATAATACTGTATATGTAATGGGGAAGTTAGTGTTTTAATCTTTTCATTGTGTTGCAATGTGAGCAGTATAATCGTTGCATGTTCTCTTCTATTCAAACATGAAAAGAGTCAATTGACCGTCACATCAATGTCCGCGAGCACATCTGTGAGAACCTAATTAAATGCCGGCTTCGTTTTGATCGACGACTTGGGGAAGTGTTTGTTGCATTGTAAAACTCAATTAAAATAGACCTGCTTTGTTTTATAAGGCGGTCTTTTGTATCAAATCAAGTAAAAGACGTACATTACAAAAGTTCAAAGGAATGCAAATCCTACATGCCTAAACTCTTGTGGTCAATATCGTGTCTCAACATCAATCAAATTAGTTGGACCAATCGAACATGGTTTCAAATAGTATGTACTTATTGTCATTAAAGTATATATTAATCAGTAATTTATCCTAATCATTTGTAAATGGGATCATGGAGAGCAAGGGAATCAAGCGAAAGGCGTACTCGGTGAATGAAAAGCTTACTGTAATAGAGAGTGTTCGTAATGGTGAATCAAGATCAAAAGTTTGTAGTGAACTTAAACTTGCCGAGTCGACACTCAGAGGTTGGCTCAAGGATGAGCAGAAATTTCGGGATTATTTGCATGAAGTTGATTCTGATGATGGATTTAAACGGAAACGGGCACGCACTGCAAACGACACAGAATTAGATGATGCTGTGTACACCTGGTTCACACAACAACGTGAACAAAGTGTTCAGATTTCGAGAACAATTCTCAAGGTCCAGGCAGAGAAAATGGCAAAAACTATGGATACTGAATCAGATTTCATGGCAAGCCATGGATGGCTTTGGAGATTCTAGCGCCGACATGGAATAAAACAAAATTCTTTGTCGGGAGAGATACGCTCAGCAAATCAGGCGGCCTCATCTAGTTATCCCAACCAACTCCGAGAGATACTGACCCGTGATGGATATACAGACGACCAAGTTTATAATTGTGATGAGGCTGGTCTATGCTATCGGATGATTTAAATATTTTTTTATATATTTTTTTTTACATGTCTGACGTTTAGACCCAATAAATTCATGGTTGGTAATGGTTTATCTTTGTAATTTTTTTTTTACATTTTACTCTATCTATCTATCTAATCAATCTATCTATGTATCTATTTAGTGATAGCAGAATTTTATGTTTTAGATCAACACAAGTTTCGACGTTATCGTTTTTCGATATGAATATTATCTTTTTTGATGAAATAAATCTTGATTCATTTTGAACAAACAATAAAACTAGAATGTATCCAAATCAACACAAAAAGCAGTGACGTAATACACAATGTGTTTAGCGATACACATGTTAAGAATATTGATACCTCGTGGAATAATGTTTGTTTTTACGATCTTTTCAAGATATTTTTTCAAGAAATTAAAGGTAATTTATAAAGAAAAACGAACAACACCTTTATAAAGAAATATTTATTCAGTTATTTTCAGCACGATCATAAAACGAGTATTTAACAATGCACCCCCCCCCCTTTCGCCTCTGTCGATCTCCCATCACTTTATTAGTTTTTTTTATATGTCCCTCGGTAACTCGCGCCCTCGCTTATAGTGCGGTCAATGTTTTTGGACCCCGTTGTGCGCGAGTTATCGAGGGAGCGGTGTAGATTGTTTGAAATTCAGATGACTCTTGCAGTTAACAATAACAACAGACTTGATAGTAGAATGTTAGCATTTAGGGCAGGAATGGATTATTCAGTTGAGTAATTATAAGCCAGCCTTGAGAAGGATAGTGATGACTTCACCATCAGGTCAATACAATATAATGTGTTGGTTCATGGAGGAAGAATCTTGATGACTTCATCATTAGGTCAGTCAGAGATAATGTGTAGGTTCATGGTGGGAGGATTAGGTTCATCATCATCATCATCAGTCTCTTGGCTAGTGTGGTCGTCGAGGCACTGTGCTGCTGAACATCTAACCAGTTCCCTCCACTTGTCTCGATCATATGCCAATGCCTGTATCTCTGCAAAATGTTTCCTGGTCCATTCTGTGATGTTGTCAGTCCACTTTTTTCTCTGTCTACCTCTTCTTCTGCCACTCTGGACGCTACCCTTCAGTACTGTTGTGGATAAACTGTTGGCTCTAGTGACATGGCCATACCATTTCAGCTTTCTCTTTTTTACAATGGTGAGTAGGTCTTCATAATGGCCTACTTTATGTGGTCCATGTAACAGATGCCAAGGATAGTTCTGTAGCATCTGATTTCAAATGCCTGGATTCTTCATTGTAATTCTGCTGTCAGTTTACAGGCCTCACATGAATACAAAAAGATTGAGATGACTAGTGGTTTCAATAGTCTGATTTTAGTTTTCAGACAGATATTCTTGTATCTGCAGATGAGTCTTAGCATTGACATAGCTGCCATTGTTTGTGCTGCTCAGGCCAAATTTCTGCTCTTGATCGCTCGTCAGTGATAATGAAACCAAGATATTTGAAATGGCCCACTGTTTCCAGTTCCTGTCCTCTGACTTTAATCTTAGCTGAGATTTGTTTGCCACTATTTGTCATCAGCTTTCTCTTCTCAGTGCTTATCTCTATGTCAGACTTGGAAAATGTTTCATCCAGGTTCTTCACTAAGGTGGCCAGCTCATCTTCACTGCCTGTCAGCCCATCAATGTTGTCTGCAAAGTAGTGGTTTTCCAGGGCTTCACTCATGATGCGTTCTAAGTAGATGTTGAAAAGACTGGGTGACAGGATACTGCCTTGATGTACTACAACTGTTGTCTTGAAGCCGTCCCCACACAACTTTGAGCAATTATTGCACTGACAGCCTTGGCATACACCTGTTTGATGGTATTGGTTAACTTTCAACACATGTTGTAACAGGCAGGATTCCGGAGTAGAAGAAGCACAACAAACCAAATATTCAATCTCAAGGTTCTGTGTGAAAAGTACTTGCAACTTCAACAAGACATCTATCATGTATTCAGAGATTTCAAAAAGGGTTTTGACAGAGTGTGGCATGAGGCATTGTGGGCCACATTGAAGTGCATCGTTAGGTTAGTAAGAGATAATGTGTAGGTTCTTGGAGGGAGAATCTTGATGACTTCATCATTAGGTCAATAAGATATTAATTCAGACCTGCCAACCCTACTGAAAAAATCGGGAGAATCCCGATGTTTAGACCTATCTCCCGATTCCCCGATTTGTAAGAAAATATCCCGATTTTTCAGCTCATCAAAAAAAAACAAAATCCGTATGTTTTTAACACAAATTTTATTTTCCGTTTCCGTGTTTCTGTTATTTTTTTCTCTTCTTCTGTGTCTGGTATGTTTATTAGTACTATACCATATCTGGGTTCATTTCCGGTTTCTTCAGCTTCCTGCGCAGATTGATGGGCTTCTCCTAAATATTTATTATTTCCTGGAACCGAGTGATAAAAGTGTGCGAGATTGCAAGAATTTTCAACAAGTCAGGAAAATCCTAAAGTATTGCCCAACTAGAAAGGTTTCTCTTGGAAAGTGCATGAATCGTCTTCTAGAGCTGTTGGTGCCACTAAGTGTATTGAGAAAATGTATTTAGAAATAAAGGCAAAATCACAGAAGGCTTCAGCAGCTGTTTATAAGAAGGCAGGGGCAGATGCTGGTTCTGCGATTGTTGACAGCTGTTTTTGGCAGAAGGAAACAAAGTCATCACCTGCTTAGAGTCTCAACATTGCCAGGATGAAAAAAAATAAGAGATAACCTAAAATCAAGACGACGTACCCTTGCGTATTGCCAGTTTTTAAGCTGGATTCAGAACAGTTTTGACAGACCCAACAAAGCTCTACAACATGACAAGCCCCAAATTCACAAGACCAGAGACATTCTACTATCCAAGTTCAGAGAATTCCTTTGGAAAGTCATTGTGGACAAGACAGACATCACATCAATTGATATAGAAGATGACAGTTTGTACATTCGTTCTCAGGAGTTATAATTGGGTTAGGCAACTAACAAACGTCTAGAGGAAATGAATTCTGAAGCACAGTTACAGACAAGAATGCACTGTAGGGCATTCCTGATCAAATCACTGTTATGCATGAAGGAAACATTTCCATTAAAGGATGACTTGCTCATTCATACAAGCATTGCAGATGTGGCTAAACGATGTGTAGCCTCATTTAAGAACCTGGCCTTTTTCTCCAGCCAAATGGAAGGATTCAACACTGATATCTGCATGGAGAGTTTCAGCTGTACCAAAGCTACAATTTAGACGTAGAATTGAATATGAAAAGGGCAGAAAAAATCAGTGGGCTGCTCTCGGGAAAAAATAAGGATGGATCTTGCCAACTGTTGTAACCTTTGGGAGAGTAATGCTATCAATACCGGACAGCAACACCTGTGCTGAAAGAATATTCTCAAGGATCAGAAAAGCAGAACTAGTAATAGAGCCAGCCTGTCAGCATCAACCCTGGAAGATATTCGCAAGGACAAATAAATGATGAAATTTTGCGAGAAATGCAAATCCGCAGTATATAATGGACTGAAATAACAAAAGTAGACACTTTTATCATGATATGTACACCTTATTCTTGTACCTCCTGATTTATTTCCCTGCCTACTGATTTTTATTGGTGATTTTCCTGATTTTGATTTCTTTAATGTTGGCGGGTCTGGATATAATGTCTTGGTACGTGGAGGGAGGATCCTGATGAATTCATCATTAGGTCAATAATATATAATGTCTTGGTACGTGGAGGGGGGATCCTGATGAATTCATCATTAGGTCAATAATATATAATGTCTTGGTACGTGGAGGGGGGATCCTGATGAATTCATTATAATATATAATGTCTTGGTACGTGGAGGGGGATCCTGATGAATTCATCATTAGGTCAATAATATATAATGTCTTGGTACGTGGAGGGGTGATCTTGATGACTTTACTATCAGGTCCGTAATATATTATGTCTTGGTACGTGGAGGGGGGAATCTTGATGACTTTACTATCAGGTCCATAATATATTATGTCTTTGTTCTTGGAGGGAGGATCTTGAATACTTTACTATCAGGTCCGTAATATATTATGTGGTGGTTCTTGGAGGGGGGATCTTGATGACTTTACTCTCAGGTCAGTAAGATAACCTCAGTAATTTTGCATACTCATCTACTATGATAATGCAGACTGAGGTCAGTGTTAAAGACGTTGATGAGGAATATTCTTGTCACCAACTTCTGAATGCTCAGTAATGCCTCTGATTGCCCATAAATACCAACTGTATGCTACATCTTTTAGAATAAGGCTTCATTTGATCTGAGTGACAAAAAAACTTCCCTCTTTTTGTCTACTGCTGTAGCCAGTGAAGATTAATGAAACATCAGACTGTTGGCTGAATATGATCTGTGATCCAGGCAATATTATGGCATTCTTTTCTTAAAGCCAGCTTGCAGTAACGTTTTCATCAATGCTAGTAATTATTAAAAGTCAGAGACATTTAACACAGAGCTTCCTACCATGGATATAAACATAACAACTGTGGATATAATTTCCCTGCTTGCACACAAGATGTTGTTATAACTCTATGGTCATAAACTATGTTACAGTAAGAGGCAAAACCAACAAGTGTTCTAAAACCTTATAAATAATTTAGTTATCAAGGTTATGATTTAAAACTAGAAGAGGAACTTATAGTATTATGAAGTGAATCCCAAAAACTCCTAAAACATTCTATTCAGGTCCAAAAGAATCAAATGTGCTTAATGAATTGTAGATCCTTGAATGTCTATATCAATAATTGCATTATCTAGAACTCCTTTGAATAATTAACAATAGTGCCAGGCTATTGTTATAGGCCAATGAGCACATTGTAATTCCAATGAATAATCCTAAAAATTTTCTCCTCTCAAATTATCTAAACACAACATTAAACACATCTGCTGACTGTAACAAACGTACTAAGAATCCAAAATAGGAATGCATTTTATTACTCAGTTATACAATTATATATCATATACACACCATACAGAATATATCACTACATGTTGCAATAAACCCAACATGACAGATCTTTCTATTAAATCTGATTTTTTTCACAGAAACTATTCACGTGACCATCCGCATCCAAATGAAAGAACGTTATTCTTCTAGTAACACACCTTACCTCGCCAGCCAGTGAGAAATTATCTCAAGTTTGTCAACTTGACATCTATTTATTGATCCTCTGTAATCTACAAGCATTATAATATCTTAAAGTAGAATATATACACATGTACAAAATTAGCTATATTATCTAATATTTTTAGATTATCACATAAATGTACAGTCATATACAAAAATTACAAATAATTCGTTAACCAAGAGTTTTAAAAATATAGATATACAAAACACCATAACAACATATTTTTTTTTCATTCCATCACTATGCTTGTGTTTCACATTGAGGCAAGATCTTCTTTATTATATCTGTCATCGATAACCAGTTTTGGTCTTACATAAAAATCACGAGTTAGATCTAGCATTGATAACCAGTTTTGGTCTTACATAAAAATCACGAGTTAGATCTAGCATTGATAACCAGTTTTGGTCTTACATAAAAATCACGAGTTAGATCTAGCATCGATAACCAGTTTTGGTCTTACATAAAAATCACGAGTTAGATCTATCATCGATAACCAGTTTTGGTCTTACATAAAAATCACGAGTTAGATCTAGCATTGATAACCAGTTTTGGTCTAACATAAAAATCACGAGTTAGATCTAGCATTGATAACCAGTTTTGGTCTTACATAAAAATCACGAGTTAGATCTAGCATTGATAACCAGTTTTGGTCTTACATAAAAATCACGAGTTAGATCTAGCATTGATAACCAGTTTTTTTACATAGTTACAAATCAGGCAGGGGTTACACACATCGGATCGCCCTTACTATTTGGCAGTAGATTTTAGGAGACTTTTATTTTTGCCAGATATTTTTCATATCATGGAACAGAATGGATTGATACAGGTGCTAACTTAAACCGAGAGACAACTATTGTTTCCCTCTTGATGACTTTAAATTGTACGACGAGGTATACAATATTCATTCACATTTTCTGTTATTAGATTGGTAGGACAATATTCAGGGCATTTCAATGGCAATTTCTATTATTAGATTGGTAGGACAATATTAAGGGCATTTCAATGGCACTTTCTATTCCATAACAGCGTCGTTGCATGCATGCATACTCAAAGCACAGTTATATTTATTTTTTTAATACAAAAAAAAATGTGGAAAGAAACCATGCAACATGTGTTTCATGTTAGTACAAAGCAACTGTGTCAAAACTAATTCACAGTAAATTATCTATATAAAGGGTCTAAGTTTAGAACGTATTGCGATATAGCTATGTATCGTTTATACCTTTTAAAATATACCTATGCATTTATCTTGTTATATCTTTGCACGTTATTGATAAATCTGCCAGACAGTGGTAAAGTGGGTGGTGGCCTAGACCTTAAGAGCACCATTATGACCTCTGTAGGAATTGATTATATGGCCGTCATATTGGGAGGGGACATAAAGACTAAAATGGCAATTCAATATTAAAGTAAATAGGATTAATATTGGGACCTCTATGGCCTTAAAGAGAAATGTGATGTTAACATGACCATATCTTAAACAGGGTGGATCGTTATAATCCAAATGGGAAATCAATGATTAAATTACATCAATTTATTTGTGGGTTTTTAAAAAAATATACAGTTAAACATGCTTAAACAAAGTAAAAGAGCAGAGAGAAAACCAACAACTTTCGTAAAATTTAACATCTTTCCCAATATTATAATGTGAAAATTACAGTATTGTATGTTAAATCCAAAATACACATTCTATCAAAATTCCAAAGGTTTTAAGTATTTCGAATGAATTCCAGTAATGTCTCAAATGAATTGCAATCTTGAATGTGCTTATGTATCAGTATGCCCTAAATGTTTTGATGTGCTAACAGCCTTGAAGTATCACAATGGTATAACCCAGAATTATATTTAATGAATTAACAATAATCACAAAATAGTTATTTTGTCTGAAAGTATTACTGAGAACATTGTAATTCCAATGAATAATTAAATAAATCCTTTAGAATATTAATTGAACACAAATAAAAAATTGATCCCAATAAGAGTTACGTTTAGATATGTACTGGGTATTTTTTTTATAAAAAACCTGACACAGTAAGAGAAGAGTGGTTCATTTTCCATTGTATCATTTTCCATTGTATCATTTTTCATTGACCAACGCTTACACCTAGTGACCAGTACTGCCTTCTTTTCACCGACATTCAGGTCAACACCTACTCACCAATACCCAGTGTTGCTAACTAACACGAGCACCTACTAACCAAAACACAGTCTCACTGATCGATATCCAGATCAATTCACAAACACACGCTTACTATACAAGACACAACGGTGCAGCATTCTGTATCAGGCATTTTTCCGCGTTTGGTTCGTCCAAGGGAGTGTCATTGAACTTTAGATGGCAGTCCGTATCTTTACACCATTATTTCACGTCATACCCTTGCAAAATTTTATATAGGCGTAAATGCTTGTTACCAGGTGTAGGTGATGATAAGCACGAATAGGTTATGATCCAAAAGACGGTGTATTGTTTAGCAGCCCTTGATATTACTTGGTAAGTAGGACTGTGTGTTTCATTAGTTGTAGGTGCAGGTCAGTAAGACTGCGTGTTGGTCAATATATGTATGTTCTTTGGAGTAGACGTTGGTGCAGGCTAATAAAATCGTGTGGTCGTTTAGGTTGCTGGTCTGTTACACGGTGCTTTGATCAGTAAGATTATGTATTGGCTATTCAGGATGGATATTGGTCAGTCATATTAAATTTAATAATGTTAAATTTCCCGTATTCCCTAAGCTAATGTTTAACATTATTGTTCCACTTTCCTCCAGACAATCCCACCATTTTAAAGCTATGGTAATTTTTTAGCATTGTATTTCTCATTGAAAACAAATTATAATGTCTGAGACAGTTAACATCAAATTCCGACGGAGGTCAGAACAAACACTTAGAAAGTGGCAGCCGTTTTATTAATTCTTACTAAGGTTAATAGGCTACCTTAACGGACATTACGAATAATAAGACAAATCATAGAAAGAAATAGCCTGTTCCAACCGTATCATCAAATATTCACTGAAATATTTTTTGCAGCGGTCAAGAGTAAACATTAGGTTCTGTACATCGGACTTGTTTCCATCCTTGCGAAGTTCTTCATTTTAACCTGAAATTTTAAATCAAAATAATAGACACTGAATGTAGACCTGAATGCTATAGAATACAATCGAAAATCCTGATTATTGAGACATTTCGCATGCATTGTAAAGATTTCAAGCATGTTCATTCAGGGCATAAGGCTATTGCATTATCAACATAGTGCGACCTCTGCAAAAACAGCCGAGAGATTTTCTGTGCACAGACCAATACTCAAAGGAAAGTGGTATAGTCGAAAGCTAATTTTCTTTTTATATTCTTTCTTTCCTTTTTCGCAGCTGAATCCACAAAATCTCATGTTCTTTGTAGCAAAATAAGGGTTCAACTAAAGATTATTGCCCTTGTGCGCCTCCACAAAACAAAGATGTTAAGAGCGAGAAAGAGAGAGAACGAAATAGAAGAATAAGAAGTCATGGAACTATTTTTCAGAAAAAAGTTTTATTTAATTTTTTTTTCGGACAGCTATCATGAAAGTATTAGATATGTTCTGCCCGGATTTAAATACGACCATCCAAGCGAGATAGTTCGTGTAATATAAACGACATTATCCCAAACCGTGATCAGAAATTATCAATTATTAAACTTCCGCTGTTAAATAACTATTTGGTTCCAAAGGGTACTATTAAATAATTAATTTGTTACAAATGGTTGTGTTAAATAATCAATTTGTTACAAATGGTACTGTTAAATAATTAATTTGTTCCAAATGGTACTGTTAAATAATTAATTTTGTTACAAATAGTACTGTTAAATAATCATTTTGTTACAAATGGTGCTGTTAAATAATTAATTTATTACAAATGGTACTGTTAAATAATTAATGTATTACAAACGGTACAGTTAAATAATTAATTTGTTCCAAATGGTACTCTTAAATAATTAATTTTGTTACAAATATTACTGTTAAATAATTAATTTGTTACTTTTGGTACTGTTAAATAATTAATTTGTTACAAATGGTACTGTTAAAAAATTAATTTATTACAAACGGTACTGTTAAATAATTAATTTTGTTACAAACGATACTGTAAAATAATTAATTTTGTTACAAATGGTACTGTTAAAAAATTTATTACAAATGGTACTGTTAAATAATTAATTTATTACAAACGGTACTGTTAAAAAATCAATTTATTACAAATGGTACTGTTAAAAAATTTATTACAAATGGTACTGTTAAATAATTAATTTATTGCAAATGGTACTGTTAAATAATTAATTACGAATGGTACTGTTAAATAATTTATTACAAATGGTACTGTTAAATAATTAATTTGTAACAAATGGTACCGTTAAATAATTAATTTATTACAAATGGTACTGTTAAATAATTAATTTATTACAAACGGTACTGTTAAATAATTAATTTGTTCCAAATGGTACTGTGAAATAATTAATTTGTTACTTTTGGTACTGTTAAATAATTAATTTGTTACAAATGGTACTGTTAAATAATTAATTTGTTACAAATGGTACTGTTAAATAATTAATTTATTACAATTGGTACTGTTAATAATTAATTTATTACAAATGGTACTGTTAAAAAATTAATTTGTTCCAAATGGTACTGTTAAATAATTAATTTGTTACAAATGGTACTGTTAAATAATTAATTTATTACAATTGGTACTGTTAATAATTAATTTATTACAAATGGTACTGTTAAAAAATTAATTTGTTCCAAATGGTACTGTTAAATAATTAATTTATTACAAACGGTACTGTTAAATAATTAATTTGTTCCAAATGGTACTGTTAATAATTAATTTATTACAAATGGTACTGTTCAATAATTAATTTGTTCCAAATGGTACTGTTAAATAATAAATTTATTACAAATGGTACTGTTAAATAATTAATTTATTACAAATGGAACTGTTAAATAATTATTTTGTTACTTTTGGGACTGTTAAATAATTAATTTGTTACAAATGGTACTGTTAAATAATTAATTTGTTACAAATGGTACTGTTAAATAATTAATTTGTTCCAAATGGTACTGTTAAATAATTAGTTTGTTTCAAATGGTACTGTTAAATAATTAATTTGTTACAAATGGTACTGTTAAATAATTAATTTTGTTACAAATAGTACTGTTAAATAATCAATTTCTTACAAATGGTACTGTTAAATAATCAATTTATTACAAATGGTACTGTTAAATAATTAATTTATTACAAATGGTACTGTTAAATAATTAACTTATTACAAATGGTACTGTTAAATAATTAATTTATTACGAATGGTACTGTTAAATAATTAATTTATTACAAATGGTACTGTTAAATTATTAATTTATTACAAATGGTACTGTTAAATAATTAATTTATTACAAATGGTACTGTTAAATAATTTATTACAAAATGTACTGTTAAATAATTTATTTCAAATGGTACTGTTAAATAATTAATTACAAATGGTACTGTTAAATAATTTATTACAAATGGTACTGTTAATAATTAATTTGTTACAAATGGTGCTGTTAAATAATTAATTTATTACAAACGGTACTGTTAAATAATTAATTTATTACAAAAGGTACTGTTAAATAATTAATTTGTTCCAAATGGTACTCTTAAATAATTAATTTTGTTACAAATATTACTGTTAAATAATTAATTTGTTACTTTTGGTACTGTTAAATAATTAATTTGTTACAAATGGTACTGTTAAATAATTAATTTGTTACAAATGGTACTGTTAAATAATTAATTTGTTCCAAATGATACTGTTAAATAATTAATTTTGTTACAAATAGTACTGTTAAATAATCAATTTATTACAAATAGTACTGTTAAATAATCAATTTGTTACAAACGGTACCGTTAAATAATTAATTTATTACAAACGGTACTGTTAAATAATTAATTTTGTTACAAACGATACTGTTAAATAATTAATTTTGTTACAAATGGTACTGTTAAAAAATTTATTACAAATGGTACTGTTAAATAATTAATTTATTACAAACGGTACTGTTAAAAAATCAATTTATTACAAATGGTACTGTTAAATAATTTATTACAAATGGTACTGTTAAATAATTAATTTATTACAAATGGTACTGTTAAATAATTAATTACGAATGGTACTGTTAAATAATTTATTACAAATGGTACTGTTAAATAATTAATTTGTTACAAATGGTACCGTTAAATAATTAATTTATTACAAATGGTACTGTTAAATAATTAATTTATTACAAACGGTACTGTTAAATAATTAATTTGTTCCAAATGGTACTGTGAAATAATTAATTTGTTACTTTTGGTACTGTTAAATAATTAATTTGTTACAAATGGTACTGTTAAATAATTAATTTGTTACAAATGGTACTGTTAAATAATTATTTTATTACAATTGGTACTGTTAATAATTAATTTATTACAAATGGTACTGTTAAAAAATTAATTTGTTCCAAATGGTACTGTTAAATAATTAATTTATTACAAACGGTACTGTTAAATAATTAATTTGTTCCAAATGGTACTGTTAATAATTAATTTATTACAAATGGTACTGTTCAATAATTAATTTGTTCCAAATGGTACTGTTAAATAATAAATTTATTACAAATGGTACTGTTAAATAATTAATTTATTACAAATGGAACTGTTAAATAATTATTTTGTTACTTTTGGGACTGTTAAATAATTAATTTGTTACAAATGGTACTGTTAAATAATTAATTTGTTACAAATGGTACTGTTAAATAATTAATTTGTTCCAAATGGTACTGTTAAATAATTAGTTTGTTACAAATAGTACTGTTAAATAATCAATTTATTACAAATGGAACTGTTAAATAATCAATTTATTACAAATGGTACTGTTAAATAATTAATTTATTACAAATATTACTGTTAAATAATTAACTTATTACAAATGGTACTGTTAAATAATTAATTTGTTACTTTTGGTACTGTTAAATAATTAATTTGTTACAAATGGTACTGTTAAATAATTAATTTGTTACAAATGGTACTGTTAAATAATTTATTACAAAATGTACTGTTAAATAATTTATTTCAAATGGTACTTTTAAATAATTAATTACAAATGGTACTGTTAAATAATTTATTACAAATGGTACTGTTAATAATTAATTTGTTACAAATGGTACTGTTAATAATTAATTTATTACAAATGGTACTGTTAAATAATTAATTTATTACAAATGGTACTGTTAAATAATCAATTTATTACAAATGGTACTGTTAAATAATTTCTTACAAATGGTACTGTTAAATAGTTAATTTATTACAAATGGTACTGTTAATAATTAGTTTATTACAAATGGTACTGTTAAATAATCAATTTATTACAAATGGTACTGTTAATAATTAATTTATTACAAATGATACTGTTAATAATTAATTTATTACAAATGGTACTGTTAATAATTAATTTGTTACAAATGGTACTGTTAAATAATAATTATTACAAATGGTACTGTTACATAATTAATTTATTACAAATGGTACTGTTAAATAATTTATTACAAATGGTACTGTTAAATAATTTATTACATATGGTACTGTTAATAATTAATTTATTACAAATTTTACTGTTAATAATTAATTTATTACAATGTTCTGTTAATAATTAATTTATTACAAATGGTACTGTTAAAAAATTTATTACAAATGGTACTGTTAAATAATTAATTTGTTACAAAGGGTACTGTTAATAATTAATTTATTACAAATGGTACTGTCAAATAATTTATTACAAATGGTACTGTTAAATAATTAATTTGTTACAAATGGTACTGTTAATAATTAATTTATTACAAATGGTACTGTTAAATAATTTATTACAAATGGTACTGTTAATAATTAATTTATTACAAATGGTACTGTTGATAATTAATTTATTACAAATGGTACTGTTAAATAATTAATTTATTACAAATGGTACTGTTAATAATTAATTTATTACAAATGGTACTGTTAAATAATTAATTTATTATAAATGGTACTGTTGATAATTAATTTATTACAAATGGTACTGTTAATAATTAATTTGTTACAAATGGTACTGTTAAATAATTAATTTATTTCAAATGGTACTGTTAAATAGCATGCTTCTTATTGTGTGGCTCCCAGTATTATAACAGACACGCACTGTAATGAATATAGCAAACTATTTTGAAATGACATTCTTCTTGACCAAATATATGATTGATATTACATGGACTCCATCCGTTGCTATTATTTTTTTCTCAGAGAGGTCTACACTTCGTTTATATGAGACAAAATGACTGAGAAAGACATAAATTGTACATTTCGTCGCGTGTTAAACACGACTGTGCTAAACATAATCAAAACTTTGTAATGGAACTAAAATTAGGCGTTAAAGACATTGTACCATTCTCGACTAAACAATGCACATAATTTAAACCAGAACACAATGCAAGTCTTATTGGTATTGACACGCCCATTTTAAATCGTGTGCGTCATGGGACAAATGTCCCTCTCAAGCTATGTCCATCTCGCCGCCACTGAGTCACTCAGAAAGAATTACCTATAAGAGACTTTCGGTTTGGTCTAGAATTGAGTATAAACGCTTATCAATTCGGGTAAAAGTGACATGCGGAATCTCTACTACACTCGACACGGTTGTTGTCATTATCGTTTGAATTGTGATACCTAAAAAAATTCCATTGAGTCGTACCCTAGCAGTAATTTGACTTATATTTTGCATTATCTAGCGAACACCTTGCCTTTCCGTCTCATACCTCATTTTCTTATGTATTAGTTGGCCTTTAAATGTCTCTTTAGTTACAGAAGTATGAAAGTGCGAAATATATTGTATTCCGACATGATTATCTGTTATTATTTGCAATTCTGTTGGTATTTAACGAGGAATGAAGTATAGTCTTTGATAATAACACTCAACGTTCTTTTTAATGGAGCCTAAATGTGTTTATATTCAGTAGCCAATTGTTTAATTTCTATTTTTTTTGCTAATTGTAATCATAATTACCAGAAACTTATCAAAATTAAGCATCTACACGATTCATTTGTTTTTAAAGTAACCATTAACCAACGGTACATAAATTACGTATTGGGTAACTTGCATAATTGGGCGTCATACTGATTTCAATTTGAAGTAAAAACGCCAATGCTGTGAAACTTTAACAGCAATGATCAAGCAAACTCCAAAAGTTGTACAATTTATGATATTTTTCAAAATTACATTTCCGATTGTTTTAAAGGAAGTGTTAATCAATATTGTCGTCAGCAAAATTGCTTTCAATATTCATTATTTTCACCAAATAACAGTAATTATATTTTCAGTCAGTACTGTTTTATTTATGTTTTTGAACACAGCTCACACGTGTGTGTGCTTAATGCCATTTGCAGCTTATGGTAGCTATACATGACTCTTACACATGCGAATGATCAGTTGTGCGACAGCAGGACGAATGTACTTAAGGACTCGCGTTAATCGTGTTCCCATAGTAAACCTATGCAAACACCGTGACATTAAAAATTCAATAACTTTTAATAAAACTCAGTGCTCCTAATCAGACCTATATTTATCAGTATAGATGAAACCCAGATGTCAGCTTCTGTGTAGAGGAAAGGATATGTGCCACAGTATTTTCTTGACCTGCACGTGTTTGAAACGTGCTTTCAATTCAGCACCAAAAAGCCTGGTGCTAATTTTAGTAATGAGTGTTCTAAACTCAAGACTATTAAAGGACAGAAATTCCATCAATAAAACAATGTCTCTTGTTTATTTTCACTTACAACTAGAATAAGCTCTCAAAATATTCCTTTTCTTAATATATAACATACATTATTAACCAATCCTTGTCAGCCAAACCCATTATATATATATATATATATATATATATATATATATATATATATATATATATATATATATGCTCGTTTTTTATGTTCACCCATTTCCAGGCTGGTTCGCAATTTTTCCATATTATTAGTACCGTGTGTCCAATAACTACTCATGGCTGGAAATGTTTGCCTTTATTTAAATATTTCCAAAAGCAAAATAAAATAAATTGAAGAAAAGAGGTTGAAGTTATGGGTTTACAAGTTTCTAGCAAATGTTTTCCGAAGCACGTGGGTTTTTATGTCTTAATTAAGGAGGGTACAAAGTTTCCAAAGCAAACTGTTATCGTCTGATCTGACAAATACCTATGTTTTTAAAATAATGCGTTTCGAACACGATAATACCTGCAGTCAAAAAGACCCAGCGATGTCGACCCTGTGCTTAAATAAACATGGAAATGGCGATACAACAAGAGTCTGTAGTGAAGTTTGGTAAAAATAAGTTTGATTATGGAAGATTGACATTGTTTATCACTTTTGAATTATAAATACACAAATCCTGTTTGATAATAACTCGTGACATTGTGATAACTGTTAATTGGTTCCAGTTTTGATCGACCTGATAATCGATTTTGTTTTATTAAGATGTACTTATATTAAACAGCAGCATACAAAGCACGTCGGTGTTAAAAAAAAAAAGATTATACCGCGGATCGTAATAAAATAATGATTCTGTAATCCTTTAAGATGTCGTTTTGTAAATTCTGTATAGTTTGGATCATGTTCGTACACATTTGATGATAAAAAAAACTCTAGTTTAAATACACATGTTTTGAATGCAAAACTAATAATGATTGATTACCTGTTAAATGGGACATATCCGATCCAAATCTAAGGCAAAACATGTTTTGTTTTAGATTAGTGAATTGTTCAGTGTTCTCGTTTAATATTACAAACAATTTATTTTCAGCAATAAAATTAAAATCCATGCGGATATCTAGAACTGTGTAGGACCTAGCAAATTAATCACGCTGGGATACTGGTTTTCTATTTCCAAGGGATCTTCGAGCCAGATGAACTGCATTATATATGACTTTCTTTTTCCTATTATCAAGATTTATTGTCCATTTGCAAGCTTATTTTCCCCGTGGGATTTGGTTTGTCGGCATCCATTGCAATTTCTAAGCCACAGGGGTCCACAAATACATATATCATGTGTATTTTAAAAACGCAATTGACGAACTACAGTAAGGGTCATTTGCTATTTTTCTCAGAAGCATATGACTCGGAAACTAAATACAGTGGAACGAAGGATGCACATGTAATCAGGCAACTGCGATAATGCGAATATTTCCAACAGAGACTTTATAAGAGTCAATCGTCTGTAAAGAGATCGAATATTGCATCATAAATATCATTCTCTCAACGGCGAGTAAATAGTTCAAAAAATCAAAATTGCTCCCTCGTTTGACTCTTAGAATACGAAACAGAAACTAGAAAATAATACCAGGTACAATATATTGACATATACATTTAAAAATTGTAACCAGCTGATAGAATAGGAGATTTGTCTGAAGCTTGTCATCAATCGGCTACAACACAGTGCGTTATATATGCAGACTGCATTGCAAACATACGAGAACTGTAACAATACACACATATATAAGTACCCTCGAGATCGACATAAATCGTTAAACTTCCACATGATAGATCACCAGTGTATTGCTTCCGATTGCAAATTAATATAATGTTCCATAATAGAGCGGTGATTGCATGGAATAAAATATTACGTAAGTTGACTGATAAAATCAAACTAAACAAAAATCAGGATCACATGTTGCACTTATATAAAAGTGACGTCATATTAGCATCAAAGCGTTTTGCAAGATAAGAAGAGACAGCACGCGACACATTCGTAAAATTACTGCCAATTCTTTTCGGAAAGATTAACGAAGGTCAAAGTTTGTTACTCTTTGACAGCTTATTGCTAAAATGTTATGATCATGCCTTATATAGACTTGAAGAAGTGAGTTTACTTTCAAATTTTGCAAATATAGGAACCATCAACTGACTATCTGACCTTGCTGAAACGCTTGATTTCCACCTATTATCGATAAGTTGACAAATTTCTTAATTATGTCATGCCCCATTTTGGATCGATATGAAACCTTGTTGGTTTTTATCCATTCTTTGTTTTATTCCAGACTCTTAAGGTTTCTTACGAAATTAGAAGATACCTATATTGTAAAAAAAATCAAACGCACATAGTTTTTTTTAACACTTTTTAAGTTTTTGAATAATGACTAGTCTTTACAAATTATCGATATCTTACTAAATACAAGTTAACGCTCTCTCAAAGATATTGCCTGTTTTGAATTAATAGTAAACTCTTTCTTGGAAAGATTAAAATTCCAGTCAATCAGATAACTTTATATGACCTCTGCAGTAATGACGGCCACATTGTCATATTACAGATAATATACAGTTTGGATTAGGCAGCAAATTTACCAGCTTTGCCTAATCCCTTGACATGGAAGTGAGACAGATGGGTAGGGTAATTAATGGTAAATAGATATGCTTGAGGCGGGTATTTTCAATAAAATCCCCAAGTTCTTGATAAAATTTTGAACAACCTTAAGACTTTCCTTATCAATATGAAACTTTAACATAGCAAGTTAATCGTCTCATGTATAATTAGTTGGCATCCATTACCAATACACGCTAAATTATAACTAAATCCAATTTTAGGTGCCTCTCAGTATCATAGGTTGGTCAATCAAGTAATATCAAGTAATCAGCGAGCACTAATCTCGGTCAGCAACACCTGGTTATCTGTTACTTGAGCAGTGCAACACTATTCAGCCCTACGGTTGCTATAGTTCTGTTTTACAGCTGATATGGTTGACTTCATGGTTAGTTCTGCAGCTGATACCACGTCGACTCCGAATTACCCTAATTTCTTAAACTGTCAAGACGTTCCGTAATGTAAAAATGTGAGGCATTTATACACAAATATCTTCTGTGCACTGGTGCCTTCGGTTCTTCTCGTCAAAAGCACTTCTCGCTTGCGGCATAGAATGAACCGAACTGACTACTTCGAAATACGAGACAATATATCTAAATCACATCAAAGGGTCAACCAGGTTTCTGATACGTATTGTCATATCCTTTGCATCTAATAAGCCAAGCAAAATAAATTACAGTTTTCTGATCCATTACAATCGTATATGTCACTTACTAAAATGTAGCCGTATACATGACACGTATTGGTTTCTAAGCGCTTTCTTGTCAATTTGAATGATGATGCCGTAAGTAATCCTATCATTGTGGATACATAATTACATACAATGTCTATTTGTGATGACCGCACTCTCCGTCACTACTAAAAGTGTCACCCTAACGTTTCTAACATCGTGTAATGCTACGTATTTTGTGGTCAAAGACCATATTTGCGAGAAAACGTATACTAATGTGGAAACGAGCATCACATCAATTGTTTGAAATTAAACTTGTATAGCCATTGGTTAGATCTGGCCTTTTGAGTTTCAAAATCACTTTTTAGAACATGACATGAATTTAGCAATTAAAATCTAAACAAAATGCAATTGCTACTGCCTACATTAAGTTGTAAAATTAATTTGGATAAATAAGTAAACAAAAAAAAACCCAACAAATAATTAAATAAATAAATAAATAAAAATAATTAAAGAAATGAAAATACAACTGAAAGAGAAAGACAAAATAATTGAATGAAGGAATCAAGGAAAGAATAAACTCATTCACTCATGCATTCTTAAATATTTTGTTTCTTCTGAATTTACTGTTTATCATCTGCATTGGTTTTAATTAATAAATACGAATCCATTTTGCGGTACAATGGCTAATACTTGAAACACATGCTCGTAACATGCACCCTGCAAAAGAGCGGATCACGGGTTCTTAATAAAAGTGAACCTCTGCTTTTAGAGTCCTGTTCTCCATGAGCCGGAAGAACTTTTTGTGGTGAAACCGTTTTTTTTATATCTTTTAACCGATGTTTTGCGAATTACCTCCAATATTATGTGGCGCAACTATACGCAAATCGGTTAAGCGGGATCTTTAATTTTAACCGTACCTACGTACAATTGTACGTACATCATACCTACAATCCACTCAACACGGTTTTAAAACCAGATGTCAGCAAACTGAAAGCTCAGAATAGTCAGGCAACACCCTAATATAATTTTGTTTGCAGTTATATAATACAAAATTAATTATAAAAAAATTATAACAAAATTTATAATGCAAAATTTATAATACAATATTTATAATATAAAACAAAATTTATAATACAAGATTTCAAATACGAAATTTATAGTACTTAAGATGTGATCAGTTACTTATCTTCTTTACGAGAGAAATATATTAAGGTAAAACTCGTTGTTTCATGTAAATAGTTGCCATGGATTCATTCATTAATATGATTTCACCGTTCTAATCTGTGTTAAAAACAAATGTATCTTACCTTCATCCCACCAGTATACAGACTGATGCCATTTAGATAATGTCAACTTATATCTTGTTATGTTATAGTTTTTTTAAACAAAAATATTAAAACGTATTTAAGTATAAATTTTCATCAATTAAATAACTTATGTATTATTGTAAACGACATTTAGATTCTTATTCTCAATATTAGTATAATTAAATAACTTATGTATTATTGTAAACGACATTTAGATTCTTATTTTCAATATTAGTATAATTAAATAACTTATGTATTATTGTAAACGACATTTAGATTCTTATTTTCAATATTAGTATAATTAAATAACTTATGTATTATTGTAAACGACATTTAGATTCTTATTTTCAATATTAGTATAATTAAATAACTTATGTATTATTGTAAATTAGATAATTTATTAAAATAGGATTACACGTACCTACATTTTAAAATATAATTTAATCCACTTTTTTAAACGTTTATCTAAGTTGTGTGGATCAAAGGTGAACTGCGACATGACCATTTTGAGAGACGACAGGTACTCAAAATTAAAAAGAAAAACAAAGCTGGTTGCCAAAACTTTATTTTAAAATCTCGCAATTAGTCGAGAAACTGTTACTAAAACTACCGAGAAAACTACTTCTAAAGTTGTACGCTGCAAAACAAAAGATAGGAACCCACCAGACCATATAAAAAAAAATAAACACGCGTCCTCAAACAATTTACAAAATAATAAAATCCCTGAGCATACTGGTTACCAACATGTCACGAAATTTCTGTCACATGTCACGAAGATCCAGCTAAAGGCTAGTCTACTTTTTTATAGCAGGGCCCAAAAATATAGGCCAAAAATGTAGCGTCCATCCCCAAGTTTTAAAACTATAAAGCCGATTTAGACATGTGTAAGATTCCTTTTCTTTGAACTTTGCCAATGTCCTGCAAGTTGCTTTAAGATATTTACTTTCGAAAACATTCTAGTATCCGTCTACTTTGATGAAAAATGTAATAGACTTATTACAAACAATAATGACTTTGAGTACAAGACACTAAACGTTTTTTGATAAATATACTTGAAGTTTTGAGAACGATGTTTCATTTAATGCATAAACAACTCTTTGTGAGATGAAAGTTTGTCAAATTCATTTAAAGTTTGGAGTATGGTTGGCAGCATCAATAATTTCAGTACCTTAGGATACTGGTATGCCAGAGTTCAAGTTTGGAGTATGGTTGGCAGCATCAATAATTTCAGTATCTTGGGATACTGGTATGCCAGAGTTCTTCACATCCATATTTATATTGCATGAATGCATTCAGGTCAGAAAATCGCTGTCTAAGATCGGTAACCTTATCTTATAATCAAGGATTTAATAGAATCACATACCCAGCAATCTAGAGATAAACAAATGATTACTTTGTAATAAATATAACATTTCTCCAAATACTAAGAGTAGATATATTAGTGAAAACATCTCTTAGTGACAATGGATCTGTAGAGTATATGAAAAATGTACATAAATGATTTTGTGGAATCTGTATCAATTCTTGCATTTGAAAATGTACATCAATGATTTTGTGGAATCTGTATCGATTCTTGCTCTTTTTGAAACTGAAATATCCTTGTAAAGTTTAAAATGTTTGTAAAGTTTAAAATGTTTGTAAAGTTTAAAATGTTTATAAAGTTTAAATGTTTATAAAATGTTTGTAAAGTTTAAAATGTTTATATTCGTAAGTACATATTTTTACTTTAAGGTAGCTTTCTTAGATTTTCTATCAGTTTTCCAAAGGACATTATTATCCATGAACTTAAAGTCATTTCCATATCAAGCTTGCTATTTTTGTTTATCACAGACGTTTATAGTTCGATGTCTAATTTTAACAACAGCTCGACTTGAATATAAATGATTTATAACTCTATAATTTTTATAAGCTTTCATTCCAATACTCTAACTTCTGGATGCTTTTATTTGGTCCTTGTGGGTCATACAAATTTGTTGGTGTTTAGGTACACATGTCATTGACATTGACGTATCTTATTCTCTATAATTATTCCTGACGTCCTGATTTGCTTTAGACTATCTGGTATGGATCATACATATTCCTTCTTCGATTCCTGGTTCCATGATTACAATTGGAATATGACAAAATGTCTAAGTTTTTCTTAACTGAATAAGCATCTTGAATTTTTGTTTTTGGTTCTCTAAACTAATCTACTAGTTCAAAAATGTAACAATCACAAACGCACACACACGCACGCACACACACGTCTGATTTCATCAGACTTGTCACACACTATGAAAGTACCTATCATTACGTAGTAGTCTGAATATAGGCACGCTTCGGTCAAGAGAACATTGATAAGTTGCAGGAGGTCTTAGACGATTTGGGAATGGTGGAGGAAATGTTGGTGAGAATAGAGTATGGATGTAAAGAAGGAAATCAACAATTTAAGAAGATCCAGGAAATCACTGATAAAGAGGATACAGACGAGATGGAGGTGAAGGAAGTAGAGGAGGATGAAATGAATGAGAAGAAAAGAAGAATGTGTGGAGAAAATTAGTTGCTGGGTGCAAAATAAAAGACAAGACAGAAATTAGAAGACGAATAAGAAACCCAAAATCTCTTTGAAGGCCTCGAAGAGATACATATTCTCTCTTCTAGGTCTGTCTATGTCTCTATTTTCACCCATACGACAGAGAAATCCAGCTGGATTGCTAACTTACTTTTCTTATCTCAGTCTAGACATCTCAGTTGTCTCAGTCAAGGTTTCCACGCGCGCTCAGTAGTACCTTTAAATAAAGAAACTTTTCTTCTGCTGTGCCTGACGTAGTTGTTCTAAAATCAAACAACAACAACAACAACAACAAATATATAACAAAAACAGAGTAACTTAAGGTCAATCCATATTTGGGAAGACAACATACGAAAACATTTCGATAGAGACAAATATACGCGTGCATACTAGATTGAGATCTTGATATTATGTTACTTCGTTCCATCCAGCATGGTCAGTTTTATCTTAAATGCAGGCCTAGCTCAGTATATTTTCAGGTCACCGTCCTTAAATATAGGTAAGGCAACCTAACTAGTTTTATACACTTTGTGTGAAACAAATTATATACTGTTCGCTACATTTAATGACGCTGACCTGAAAATGTACTGTGCTATAGATAGGGTACAATTCTCAATGCTGTGTGAATGAACTATGACAGAAAACACTGATCTATGCACATAGACTATAGACATATACACTTCATTGCCTCCCAACTCTCTTCAAAACTACGGAAAACTTAGCATTGTTAACCATCTCCATAGTGCCCCAGTTGATTAAAAAATATACCTGCAATATTTAGTGATAAATAATGCACTTAAATAATGCACTTAATGCTACCCCCTTGACTGTGATTTTCTTGTCTTAGTCCAAGTTCCAACATAGATTTGATCTGTCTCTAACCCTGTCTCTAACCACATATCTATATCTAGGTCTATATTTGTCCTTAGATTAACGCGTATTCAGGTCAGCCCCTTCTAACCACTGTCTGCCAGATTGAGGTCAGCTTCTTGCAGCAATCTTGCTAATGTCCACTATCGTGACGTCACCCTTGTTCAATTAATTTTGTCCCTATACAGACTCAATCCATTGTCGCTATACATCCCTATGATCTATTCCTTTTGTCCTTATACAGTCGCACTGCTTTTATAGCTTTTGTCCCTATTGTTTAAAGACACTTTCTTTAATGCTAATTCCCCCTGTCCCTATAAATCTTGTCTCTATAATTCTTGTCTCTATAAATCTTGTCTCTATAATTCTTGTCTCTATAAATCTTGTCTCTATAAATCTTGTCTCTATAATTCTTGGCGTCCGTCCGTCCACGGGAGACGATGAATTAGTGACCATATGAGTCTGGCATTTTTTGCGACAAGTTGCCTAGATGGCTTTAGGAAACGTTGGAGGAGGTGTGACTCAGGTTTTGCTTTTTTATAACATTTTTTCGACCAATAATCTAGCTTTTTAATAGCATATTTTGGACTGGCAGAGGCCTTTGATTATCGTTTTGGAAACTTTGACGTTAGTGGTCTCGGAATTGTTTTATTTAGGTGACACGTGGCCTCTCTTTGGTTAATAACGTATTGGCTACAGTTTCCTCTTTTGTTATTGTAATTTTTTCGATAATTACCTGGTGTTTGGTGGGGAGGAGTTGAAGTGGAATTCTTTACTAATTGTAAGCAGTGACCACTTTTTCGTAAATATACAATTTTGGCTACCAGTATTTTCTGTTGTTGTTGTTTGTTGTTGTTGTTGTTGTTGTAGGGTTTAACGCCATTTTTCAGCACACGATATGCTATACATGGCGGCCAGTATTATAGGTGGAGAAATAACCCGGGTAACCTCCCAAAAAGAACCACCGACCAAAGAGAAGCTACTGGCAAGCTTTCTCACATACCAACATTGGCCGAATCTGAGATTCGAATCCACGCAGAGGTGAGATGGCAATAATTCGTAACGGAGAGCGCTTTCGATCACTCGGTCACTCGGTGGCTGCCAGTGTTCTGTCTTGTTTCACACCGAGATTAGTGGTTCAATATATAATTGGCGCCCTGAAACGCCTTTTTAACTTAGGCACATCTTATCAAAATTGACATAAATTACATACAAATTAGGCAAATGTTCATGTATTTGATAAAAAGTGATTTTATAGCGTGTTTGATCTAATATTTTCGCAGCTAAAATTAGGCGAAAGTCCGTTTAAAAATTTGCTTTAATGCAAAGGTATGAAGAATGACTAAGAACTCAAATAGATGGGTTAAGAATGATAGACACGTCTTTATTAATATGTCTGGTCTGAATAGACATTAAAAACATAATTAAAACATAATTAATTAAAAACATAATAAAAACATAATTAATTAAAAACATAATTAAAACATAATTAATTAAAAACATAATTAAAACATAATTAATTAAAAACATAATAAAAACATAATTAATTAAAAACATAATTAAAACATAATTAATTAAAAACATAATTAAAACATAATTAATTAAAAACATAATAAAAACATAATTAATTAAAACATAATTAAAACATAATTAATTAAAAACATAATTAAAACATAATTAATTAAAAACATAATTAAAACATAATTAATTAAAAACATAATTAAAACATAATTAATTAAAAACATAATTAAAACATAATTAATTAAAAACATAATTAAAACATAATTAATTAAAACATAATTAAAACATAATTAATTAAAAACATAATTAAAACATAATTAATTTAAAACATAATTAAAACATAATTAATTAAAAACATAATTAAAACATAATTAATTAAAAACATAATTAAAACATAATTAATTAAAACATAATTAAAACATAATTAATTAAAAACATAATTAAAACATAATTAATTAAAAACATAATTAAAACATAATTAAATGTTTGAGGTACAGACATAATTTAACTTCAATGTGAAATAAGTTTTAACTGTAGGCGTAATTTTTCAGAATTACGAGACAAGGGCATAATTTTCTCTTCAGGTGGTCTACTTATTATCTGTTGGCAGAAAAACTTCTTAGATATTGGCCCTGAATGATTTTTCCTTGGGATTAACAGTTTGGTTTCTGGTAAAATTAGAACATTTAAAAAATTTATTTTATTTTATCTTTGTATCTCACTTTCACTCTATTCTTCCCAGATCCCAGATGTGGACGTTTCTAAGATAGAGTAATATTTTCTTTGGCTCGCTCGCGGTTTGGAAAAACTAATCTCGGCTTCAGAGAACTGGCATTCAGAAGTATTGGACAAATTTCAAGTTTGCGAAGAGAAATATATCGTTATTTTTTACATCATAATTTACACATCTATATCAATAGCCCAGGTGCAGGCGAAAGCTTCACTACGTTTGCCAAAATGGCAAATAAACCATATTCAGTTTTGTCTGATAATAATGTTTGTCTCAGACATGTTTGGACTGGCCCATTTCTTTAATAACTACATCACTGTTGATGCGATGTTACACTAACATAAAATAAACCGATATCACATAGTAACACGTAGTTATATATAAAAAAAAGATTTAGTGACACGATTAAACTTATATCTGACTACTTATTTTCTTTTCATACTCACAAGAACTAGCTGTTAAGTCTGAAATTTGAATCGGAAAGTTTGGAATAATTATAGCACTACGTTTAAGTTTTATAGCGAGACGGATCTGTCCAACATTTGCGTAAAGGTTACGTTGCTTCCCTTTTCGGGGTATGGTACCCCCAATTATTTAAATTAATACAGAAGACCTACCCTGGCTCGTTTGTGTCAGAAAATGAAGTAGTGATAGAGATGCAAAGCTCTGAGCCCCCAGTCAGCGGTGCCGACAGTTAAATTAATGAATATACAAATTGTGAAATTTAAATAACAACAATTTATATAATTCAAACAGTAATCTTTCAAATACAACTCATATCACTCAACCAATGAACGGCCTAGTTGATTCTTTGAATCAGTGTGTGAAATTTTCCCTTCTGTCCTGAGTCCGACTCATCTGTAAGTTTCTTATATTTTCCTTTGTCTCCCTCCGCTCTCCCTTCAACTTCTCCGTCTTTCCTCCTCTCATTTATCTCCCAGAGACTCGGACCAACTGCTGGGGTAATTCCCTCTAGTCCCTTAAACTTCTTTCTAACTTCTCTTTTGTCTCC
Organism: Unio delphinus; assembly: GCA_029339505.1. NCBI lineage: Eukaryota > Metazoa > Mollusca > Bivalvia > Unionida > Unionidae > Unio > Unio delphinus. The sequence goes on from JAQISU010000160.1 coordinate 6,958,040, forward strand.
CAGAGACTCAGACCACTGCACTCAGTAATTCCCTCTGGTCCCTGAAAGGTTCAAAAGATTACATATAAGGACATAAGCAAAGCATATTCCTTTTGCTCAGTAACTCACACTAACATTAATATCATCAGATAGACCATTGTCGTTTTTGGTCAAGCACTGGTATATATATATATATATATATATATATATATATATATATATATATATATATATATATATATATATATTAACACACACACGTACATATTCTCAATCTTATTATATACAAAACAATATCATATAGTCAGACGCATTTCCGTTTCTGTACATTGCACTTCTACAATGTACACAGATAAGCACATCCATGCTTTGATATACCCATACACATGATACTCCTATAAGTATACACAGATAAGCAAATTCCTATTCTAATGTGGCACACCGCAACCATTGTACAAAGTTTATATTTTAATTCAACATTTGCGAATCTATAATATCAAATGAATAAATGCATGAGGTTACTACCAATTAACCCAATAACGAATTACAATATTAATTCTACACATCACGTTGCTCATATCTCAAAATACGCATGTTTATTAATACAACGAATGAATCAAACTAAGATGGTAATTTTATATACATATATTGATATACTGCACTAATTAAAGTACACTTACTTTGCAGTAATATTTCACAACAACTGAGAAAATGAAAACTAACCTGTTTCGAAGCTCCCAGAATAATAATTCCGCCAATACGAATGGTCTCGGAGTACTTTATTTGCATTCCGTCTCGCAAAATAATTGTAACCTTACTAACGATTTGGTTCTCAAGATGATATATTTAAAGATAAGATTCTAATGTCTAGCACGCCTAACTCAATCATGAACGGAGGTTGGTTCCTAATAATCAGATGATCAGACATCATCGCCCATCCCAATCGGCTGTCAAAGATGTTTACGATACAATTTAACGATACCTTTATCCAAAAACAAGAAATCGACACTTACCTGTGACCAATGTTACGTAACTGACTTTGGCAAAATAAAAAACTAGTTTATGGCTATGTCATTTAACTAGCTGGACATCTCAGACATTTTACCGTCGAGAAATGATAGCCTATTTGTTTAACATACCTATGTTGAAATCTGGTTTCTTCTATCTCGTGACAGTTTGGTTTTTGTCTCCTAAATTTTATAAACATCAACATCCCATATTTCGCATCAGAAAATGCGATATCTTATTCACAGTCTACGGGAAGAAATTATCTAAGTTCTATGGATTAAGAATTAGATGTAACAGAAACGTCAGTTTAACAAGTTTCTAAAGGAATTATTTTTCAACAATACAGAAATTGCGACAGAATAAAACAATTAATTAATACTCTGAGTGTGTGCGTGTGTGTGTGTGTGTCTCTCTCTCTCTCTCATATATATATATATATATATATATATATATATATATATATATATATATATATATATAAATTTAATGAAGCGATTAAATTCGTGTTCCATGATAAATAATCTGGACCTTTTATCTCAGCAGATACGAGGAATTCATAATAACATTAATTTACAAGATTTTAATTCAAAAATATTCGGTCAGCTGGCCCTCTGAAGCTGCAACATATTACACCATTTTTCTTGTGACGCCTTTCCCCTTCCATCCCACCCCTACTACCAGTACAGTTAAGTTACTCACACCCTGCGGACAGATATTAGAACTTGAATTCTTTTCAGACCGACTGCATTTTTTTATCACCAGCCAAGGATTGTACAGTTCTAGTACAAAGGACAGTTCTGGATACAAAGGACAGTTTTCGGCACAAGGGACAGTTCTCAGTACAAGGGACAGTTCTCGGTACAAAGGACAGTTCTAGTACAAGGGACAGTTCTGGGTACAAACGACAGTTCTAGTACAAGGGACAGTTCTGGGTACAAACGACAGTTCTAGTACAAGGGACAGTTCTCGGTACAAAGGACAGTTCTCAGTACAATGGACAGTTCTCAGTACAAGGGACAGTTTTCGGTACAAAGGAAAGCTCTCATTACAAAGGACAGTTTTCAGTACAAAGGACAGTTCTCAGTACAAGGAACAGTTATCGGTACCAAGAACAGTTTTCGATAGAAAGGATAGTTCTAGATACAAAGGACAGTTTTCGGTACAAAGGACAATTCTCAGTACAAGGGACAGTTCTCGGTACAAAGGGCAGTTATCGGTACAAGATACAGTTCTAGTACAAAGGAAAGTTCTAGTACAAAGGACAGTTATCGGTACAAAGGACAGTTCTCGGTACAAAGGACAGTTATCGGTACAAAGGACAGTTATCGGTACAAAGGACAGTTCTAGTACAAAGGAAAGTTATCGGTACAACAGTACTAGTACAAGGGACAGTTCTGGGTAGAAACGACAGTTCTAGTACAAGGGACAGTTATCGGTACAAAGGACATATCTCGGTACGATGGACAGTTCTAGATACAAAGGACAGTTTTCGGTACAAAGGACAGTTCTCAGTACAAAAGACAGTTTTCGGTACAAAGGACAGTTTTCTGTACAATGGACAGTTATCGGTATCGGTACAAAGGACACTTATCGGTACAAAGGACAGTTATCGGTACAAATGACGGTTATCGGTACAAAGGACAGTTATCGGTACAAATGACGGTTATCGGTACAAAGGACAGTTCTAGTACAAAGGAAAGTTATCGGTACAACAGTACTAGTACAAGGGACACTTCTGGGTAGAAACGACAGTTCTAGTACAAGGGACAGTTATCGGTACAAAGGACATATCTCGGTACGATGGACAGTTCTAGATACAAAGGACAGTTTTCGGTACAAAGGACAGTTCTCAGTACAAAAGACAGTTTTCGGTACAAAGGACAGTTTTCTGTACAATGGACAGTTATCGGTATCGGTACAAAGGACACTTATCGGTACAAAGGACAGTTATCGGTAAAAAGGACAGTTATCGGTACAAAGGACAGTTATCGGTACAAATGACGGTTATCGGTACAAAGGACAGTTATCGGTACAAATGACGGTTATCGGTACAAAGGACAGTTCTAGTACAAAGGAAAGTTATCGGTACAACAGTACTAGTACAAGGGACAGTTCTGGGTAGAAACGACAGTTCTAGTACAAGGGACAGTTATCGGTACAAAGGACATATCTCGGTACGATGGACAGTTCTAGATACGAAGGACAGTTTTCGGTACAAAGGACAGTTCTCAGTACAAAAGACAGTTTTCGGTACAAAGGACAGTTTTCTGTACAAGGACAGTTATCGGTATCGGTACAAAGGACACTTATCGGTACAAAGGACAGTTATCGGTACAAAGGACAGTTATCGGTACAAATGACAGTTATCGGTACAAAGGACAGTTATCGGTACAAAGGACAGTTATCGGTACAAATGACGGTTATCGGTACAAAGGACAGTCATCGGTACAAAGGACAGTTATCGGTACAAGGGACGGTTCTTCAGGTTTGGTGAGCATAATCAAAATGTTAAGTCAGACATATCAGTTCGTATGCATCCTGTCTATTACCATAACTCAACGGTCGTTAGACATATCAGTTCGTATGCATCCTGTCTATTACCATAACTCAACGGTCGTTAGACATATCAGTTCGTATGCATCCTGTCTATTACCATAACTCAACGGTCGTTAGACATATCAGTTCGTATGCATCCTGTCTATTACTATAACTCAATGGTCGTTAGACATATCAGTTCGTATGCATCCTGTCTATTACTATAACTCAATGGTCGTCAGACATATCAGTTCGTATGCATCCTGTCTATTACCATAACTCAACGGTCGTTAGACATATCAGTTCGTATGCATCCTGTCTATTACCATAACTCAACGGTCGTTAGACATATCAGTTCGTATGCATCCTGTCTATTACTATAACTCAATGGTCGTTAGACATATCAGTTCGTATGCATCCTGTCTATTACTATAACTCAATGGTCGTCAGACATATCAGTTAGTATGCATCCTGTCTATTACTATAACTCAACGGTCGTTAGACATATCAGTTCGTATGCATCCTGTCTATTACCATAAATCAACGGTCGTTAGACATATCAGTTCGTATGCACCCTGTCTATTAGCATAACTCAACGGTCGTTAGACATATCAGTTCGTATGCATCCTGTCTATTACTATAACTCAATGGTCGTTAGACATATCAGTTCGTATGAATCCTGTCTATTGCTATAACTCAATGGTCGTCAGACATATCAGTTCGTATGCATCCTGTCTATTACCATAACTCAACGGTCGTTAGACATATCAGTTCGTATGCATCCTGTCTATTGCCATAACTCAACGGTCGTTAGACATATCAGTTCGTATGCATCCTGTCTATTACCATAACTCAACGGTCGTTAGACATATCAGTTCGTATGCATCCTGTCTATCACTATAACTCAATGGTCGTCAGACATATCAGTTCGTATGCATCCTGTCTATTACCATAACTCAACGGTCGTTAGACATATCAGTTCGTGTGCATCCTGTCTATTACCATAACTCAACGGTCGTTAGACATATCAGTTCGTATGCATCCTGTCTATTACTATAACTCAACGGTCGTTAGACATATCAGTTCGTATGCATCCTGTCTATTACCATAACTCAATGGTCGTCAGACATATCAGTTCGTACGCATCCTGTCTATTACTATAACTCAATGTTGGTCAGACATATCAGTTCGTACGCATCCTGTCTATTACTATAACTCAATGTTCGTCAGACATATCAGTTCGTATGCATCCTGTCTATTACTATAACTCAAAGTTCATCAGACATATCAGTTCGTATGCATCCTGTCTATTACCATAACTCAATGGTCGTCAGACATATCAGTTCGTATTCATCATGTCTATTACTATAACTCAACGGTCGTCAGACATATCAGTTCGCATGCATCCTGTCTATTACTATAACTCAATGTTCGTCAGACATATCAGTTCGTATGCATCCTGTCTATTACCATAACTCAATGGTCGTCAGAAATATCAGTTCGTATTCATCATGTCTATTACTATAACTCAACGGTCGTCAGACATATCAGTTCGTATGCATCCTGTCTATTACTATAACTCAATGGTCGTCAGACATATCAGTTCGTATTCATCATATCTATTACTTTAACTCAATGGTCGTCATACATATCAGTTCGTATGCATCCTGTCTATTACTATAAGTCAATGGTCGTCAGACATATCAGTTCGTATGCATCCTGTCTATTACTATAACTCAACGGTCGTTAGACATATCAGTTCGTATGCATTCTGTCTATTACCATAAATCAACGGTCGTTAGACATATCAGTTCGTATGCATCCTGTCTATTACCATAACTCAACGGTCGTTAGACATATCAGTTCGTATGCATCCTGTCTATTACCATAACTCAATGGTCGTCAGACATATCAGTTCGTACGCATCCTGTCTATTACTATAACTCAATGTTCGTCAGACATATCAGTTCGTACGCATCCTGTCTATTACTATAACTCAATGTTCGTCAGACATATCAGTTCGTATGCATCCTGTCTATTACTATAACTCAATGTTCGTCAGACATATCAGTTCGTATGCATCCTGTCTATTACCATAACTCAATGGTCGTCAGACATATCAGTTCGTATTCATCATGTCTATTACTATAACTCAACGGTCGTCAGACATATCAGTTCGTATGCATCCTGTCTATTACTATAACTCAATGTTCGTCAGACATATCAGTTCGTATGCATCCTGTCTATTACCATAACTCAATGGTCGTCAGACATATCAGTTCGTATTCATCATGTCTATTACTATAACTCAACGGTCGTCAGACATATCAGTTCGTATGCATCCTGTCTATTACTATAGCTCAACGGTCGTCAGACATATCAGTTCGTATTCATCATGTCTATTACTATAAGTCAATGGTCGTCAGACATATCAGTTCGTATGCATCCTGTCTATTACTATAACTCAACGGTCGTCGGACATATCAGTTCGTATGCATCCTGTCTATTACTATAACTCAATGGTCGTCAGAATGTTTGTTAGACATACCATTTCGTATCCATCCTGTATATTACTATAACTCAATGTTACTTAGTTTAAATGATCTTCAATACTTAATAATAAATCACACTGCAATGACTTAGTGTAAGCACAGACACCTGTATTCACATCTTTATCTTTACACCGTAGTGGTCATGGCGTTGGTTTTCACGGATAACTACGCGTGGGTTCAAGTCTCGGCCAAAATGTGAAAAAGTTTGTAGTAGCTTCCTGTGACTCAAAATCTCGTTTAGAGATTTTTCTGGATGGTACCTTCTCTACTTATGCTTGCCTATCAAATCAAACTTGTTTAAGTTATATTTTCTTATCTCATGACCGTCATTGTGGTGTGTATCTCTGTTAATTTTACATCCAGGGGTTTTAAATTCATTTACTATATTTGGAAGTGTATAAGTAAATGGATGGGCAGTATATCAGTAACATTGATATAAAATCCACCGTATATGCAATAAGTAAATAAACATACTTATGTTCACAGAATAATTTGAGCATTAATGGGTCTCTTCACTTATAGAACTTTATCCAACTTCAGCTGATCGTTACGCAGTGTATCTGGGATGCAAATCCGACTCAAAAATAAATTTGTTTACATCTTCTGTGCAGTTTATTGTTCCAGTCAAATTCTGCAAATGTCCGGTTACAAATGCATTGCAGTAAATGTGATAATTTCTGCATCCAGTAATTCCATTTCATATGAAAGTAGCAACAATGTACTGTTTTGTGCTGAAAGGGACAATCTCGGGTAAACATGTACTGTAGACCTACTGTGTACAGCATCTGACAATGTGGCATCATCGCGCATTGATAATTCTGTTTTGAAAAATGATTTTGTCATTATAAAATGTTTTCTATTCGGAAGGAAGCTTTTTATTTGATTTATAGTTAGTAAGAAAGTACAATCTATTTGTACTATTTCTACTTTTTTCATGACTATATTTTATACACAACAAATGAAAGATGCACCGTCAGTCAGAATGAACAAAATTGTTTATTCCTCTTTCTATAGGTAAATACAACCCAACGGTAAATACAACCAACTGTTAAATGCAATCCAATGGTAAATACAAACCAATGGTAAATACAACCCAATGGTAAATACAACCAACTGTTAAATGCAATCCAATGGTAAATACAAACCAATGGTAAATACAACCCAATGGTAAATACAACCAACTGTTAAATGCAATCTAATGGTAAATACAAACCAATGGTAAATACAACCCAATGGTAAATAGAATCCAACGGTAAATACAAGCCAATGGTAAATACAACCTATCGGTAAATAAAATCCAACGGTAAATACAATCCAATGGTAAATACAAACCAATGGTAAATACAATCCAATGGTAAATACAAACCATGGTAAATACAACCCTATGGTAAATACAATCCGAGGGTAAATACAATCCAATGGTAATATAACCCTATGGTAAATACAACCCTATGGTAAATACAAACCAACGGTAAATACAATCCAATGGTAAATACAAACCAATGGTAATTACAAACCAACGGTAAATACAATCCAATGGTAAATACAACCCAATGTTAAATACAACCCAATGGTAAATACAAACCAATGGTAAATACAACCCAATGGTAAATACAATCCAATGGTAAATACAAACCATGGTAAATACAACCCTATGGTAAATACAACCCAATGTTAAATACAAACCAATGGTAAATACAAACCAACGGTAAATACAATCAAATGGTAAATACAAACCAATGGTAAATACAATCAAATGGTAAATACAAACCAATGGTAAATACAACCCAATGGTAAATACAATCCGACGGTAAATACAATCAAATGGTAAATACAACCCAATGTTAAATACAACCCAATGGTAAATACAATCCAATGGTAAATACAACCCAACGGTAAATACCATCCAATGGTAAATACAAACCAATGGTAAATACAACCCAATGGTAAATACAATCCAATGGTAAATACAAACCAACGGTAAATACAATCAAATGGTAAATACAAACCAATGGTAAATACAACCCAATGGTAAATACAATCCGACGGTAAATACAACTCAACGGTAAATACAACCCAGCGGCATATACGTAACAGCAGCAGCAATGATAACGATCTATCACTTGCAAGATGCAAATATCGAGTCATGTTATTTGACTTATTCCTCGGAGCAATAGCTAACGATCCTGCATTGACACGAAGCAAAATTCTAGTCGTTTTATTTGATCCACACATGATAGATATAGCTAACAATCTGGCATTTGCATGAAACAAATATATGGTCAGGTTATTTGGCCCCCACTAAAGAGCAATAGATAACGATGTGGCATTTACACGAAAAAACATCTAGTCATATTATTTGGCCCACACTGAGCTGAAACAGAGAGAAACGTGTAATAATATTAGCTAAATACTAATAGAGCCAGAACACTTTTGTACTTCAAGCGAAGATTGAGAAAGCAAGGTTTTCCTATTCAATATGCGAACAAACTACCTTGATGCTTTTTTGTCTTAAACCCATAATATTGTGCCAAAAAAGCAAGTTTTAAATATAAAAACGTCAGAAGGCCACGCAAAATACTTCAAGTCTCATACCTGGCAGTCATGATTGCAGAAGTTCTGTTTTATTTACACAAATGCAATCTTGTTAAATATGATATGTTTCATGCAAACATATGCATTATATTTGGATACCTTAGACTCAATGGAAAATACATTACGGACCCTCTCAAGGGACAACTATAGCCTCAAGTTTTAAAATTCACCCTGGGACACTATAGCCTCAAGACAAATTGAACATGGGTAATAATGGATTTGTACAGCATCATAGAGTTACATAGGAACAATAAGAATGGAACAGGTGAGGTGATGTCATGGTCATGAAGATTGGCAACACTGTTGCTAGTGACTGACCTGAATCGGGCGAAACATCAGAGACTTTAGTGACAAACAGAAAGATGTATAGAGACGAATACATAGACACACGCATGCATAGACACACACACACACACACACATACACACACACACACACACACACACACACACACACATACATACATACATACATACATACATACATACATACATACATACATACATACATACATACATACATACATACATACATACATACATACATACATACATACATACTGCATGAAAGCAAATCTTTCCGAGATATATGAAAAGGACCGGCGGATTTTATGTTAACATCATTTCATTAACACAGAGGGCATCGCATAGGTCCGCTTCTCTTCCTCAAACTACTTATATCTTCTGGTCCGATGACGAGAACTCGCTTCAGACAACCTTGTATCTCCACATAAATGTTTCTTTTCCAAACGCTCGTATCCGTGATCCTGATAATTGTCCATGTTGATTATATATATATATATATATATATATATATATATATATATATATATATATATATATGGGTATGTCTGTGTGGAACAGCATTGACACGAGAGTAGAAGCTTCTACGTTTGTCTATGTCTTGTGCCGAGAACAGGTGAAGGGAATGCAGTGAACGCAGTTATTTATAGTGGAAGGACGGATCGAAACGGATAGAGTTCTTTCACAATCCTAACACGCCTTACAAAATTCAGTCACTGAGCGGAGTCTGTCTTCCAATCCAAAGAGAGTGGTTTGTGACGTCACATTCGCTATATATATATATATATATATATATATATATATATATATATATATATATATATATATATATATATATATATATATATATATATATATATATATATATATATATGTGTGTGTGTGTGTGTGTGCTAGCGTCTGTGAGCAGTGGATCCATATGATAGATGATGATAGAAATTAAGAAGACGATGGTGAATTGAGGTGAAAGGCTGTAGTGACAATAAGCGATTGTACAGCAGTGACTAACGAAGCCAATATAATTTTATTTCCAGAAGAGACCGATTTTAATTGAGATTTAGTTTATTATCTCTCTTTCTTAGAAGAACTTGTTCCAGTACCAGTACCTTTGCCACATTCTCCTTCTTTACCACACCTTGAAGATTTTAAACAGACAGAAAGAAAAACTGGAGCCAGTCCAGTAGTATGCCTTGCCATGGCAAAGGGTCAAGGCAGTTACAGTTAAAGCTTTCAGGAAAGAAACGATGTCACATTTGTCAACAAATCCGGGTCACGAACACTACATTCAGAAAAAGCATTTCAAACAACAGAAGGAAGCTGACCCCAAGACGAAAGGCAATTTCATCATTTTCGATTTCGAATGCATGCACTAGACTGGCATTCATATTCATAATTTCTGCATGGCTCATCTAGTCATTGCCCTCACTGATCCAAGTTTCCTGGAGGAGACATGAGGGCATCGAACGTTATGGAGATGGTCATCGCCATGTCACGGTAATGGTTCACATATCGTGTGCACCGATCGACAAGAAGATATCTAAGCTTGGTACCAAAATAACTCCTCAGACCTTTTCTACCTTCAGGAAGAAATTTTAAATAGTATCGTTCTGACGTACACATTTTAAGGTGTTGCTGTGCAAAATGCCAAGACTTATTCGTGAAGCACGGATGGATGATATCCTTTAAAAGAAGACAGTATCATTGCAAAAGCGTGTTCTGTAGTGCGCCGCCAAAGATTCATGCCAGAAAACACCTGGCTGTCAAAAGCCCTCAAACGACGAACTTAGTCAAACGTTAATACTCAGTCAAAGCCTTACGCTAAATGTATGGCCTTGCAACAATGAGGACAAACGGATTCAACGTGCCCGAAACGGAGGAGGCAAAACGACCATCGTACCGTATTAGGTGGATGGTTGGGACTAAGAAAGCCGTCAGATCGTTTACGAGTTTAATGGGTGCTTATGTCACGGAAAGTGACACCAAAAATTAGTTTTTACTATGCATCATGGAATACTTGTACGAGGCCACTTGTCAGTGACGCTTGAAGTTAGAACAGCAATGATACCAAATTGTGGAAATGTAAGAACACGAGTACGATCACCGTTTGAAAGCCGATTCAATGTTTAAATGCATCGTGGAAAGTAAACAGGCTGGTTGACCCACTAACCCGTGTATCAGTTTGTACAGAGAACGATCGAATGTCACGTGTTTGCTACATAAAGCAGACGAGGAGAAAGGAGACGAAATCAAATACTTGGACGTGTGTTAGATGTATCTTTATGGACGAAAACAAATACTTGGACGTGTGTTCGCTATTTCTTTAGGTGTGTTAATATTGTCGCGTCCCCAGCCGCATTTGATGAAGCAACAAATCGACGTGGACAAAAGGTTTGATCAAGCGAAAAGCCTTGTCTCCATCTGACTAAAACAATCTCGTTTTACCTCACCGTTGCCAAGGAAAATTTATGTGTCATTTTTATCGTATTTGTGCCGAAATATACAATGCAAAACCAACCTTGTCAGACCACCCAGGGAGAAAGCTCCTTAATGGGAACGTGGATCAGTGTGGAAGTTCTGTTTAAATTGTTAGAAGTGTACTTAATTTAACACATTTCCAAGACACAACAATACCACAAAGGTGCCGAGACTCAGAAAGGCATTTTCGCAGACAATGTGGATGCCTTTATGAAACTGAGACAAGAAGTCAGCGGCTATCTTTCCAGGTGCCACACCCTCGAGGACCAAATTAAATTCAAGGAAAAATACTCGGAGCAGGAAGGCATCACTTTAGACCACTTTGACAAAAATTAAGGAAGGCGATCGTTTGCCAAAGTGATGTTAAATTGCTTGTAGGGCAAAAGAGGCACATAGACCGTCTTGACCCAAGACGGAGTATTTGACAGAACCTTCCTGCTACTTCCAGATGATTCACAAAGAAATTAAATAAATGAAACAAGTAGACGTCCTTTGTGAGGACTTGTTCTTAGTCTCTTACTAAGACAAACTGAACTTTGTAGAAGCCGGTGAATTTGGAAATCTCATAATTGCGGCTTACGTGACAGCCCATGCTCACTTTAGAACTGATAGGAGATCGTGTGTTGTATTTTGACAGGGACAGATGCATCTTCATTGATCGCATGGGTCCCTATTACCTAAACCTCAATTGAGACCGATTATGAGCCTGGATTGACGAGATTCTAAGTTTTGCTAGTGGCGGTCCTAACACTTTCGGCTACGAATATCTGGACGAGCAAGGAAGTATGAACACGGAGTGCAAAGTGAAAGGATTGACTGTACATTATCGCATCAGTCGAGTGGTGAACTTTGGCGTATTGAAAGAAGCCTTGCAGACCTGACATAATGAAATCTTTAAAGTGACCACCTACGAATCGCACAAAATTGTACAATTACCCACACACCAAATCGTCATTCGACCCTTTAAAAAAGTGTATCAAATCGAGTACCAGAATCGGGTGCGGCTTCCCAATCACGTCACTTTACCGTATGAACATGCCGGTATAAATAATGGTTCCAAGAATATAGCAACCAACAACAATGATGACTTCAACAGAATAAGAATCGAGTGAGGAACTCGATCAACGTGCTGGAGACTTTACTACAGCTACTATAAAAAGAGAAAACGTCCACGACCGATAATTCATTGTAACTACAAAGACCAAGTAACAAAAGAAGTGAATACCTTTAAACAGACATCATTCACGTTCGAGGATTCTCAAGTGGAGTGCGATGCTGTACCATGCGATTGCAGGTATGCCGTACGCTGTGAGCTCAGCAAATCAGTATTACATAATGATAACTTTGCTATAACGGCTACTACTACTACTACCATTACACCTCATATGGAAAATTATGTGCGTGTCAAACCTGAGGGATGCAAAAGCGATGCCACTCGTTATCGTGGACTCTTTAGTAGATGTCAAATTCTGCGTGAGACCATGCGTCTACCACCTAATGGATGGCATCCAACTCTAACTAAACTTCTTCGGATTTTTCGATACCATTATCGATACCATTATCGAAATGAGCCAACGATAGACGAATCATCTTCTTTTCCTGTGCGTTTGTCTGAATACTGTCACTTTGAAAGTCAAAGAAAATTGGCGAAAATATATGGCAGGACCTACTCTTGGAAAAATAAGACAGAACCGGATGCTTATAGTTTGGTGAAGAGGATAAAATCAAGTGTTGTGGTGTGTAGCTTTACCAGTAGGAAGAGTAAGACCTGGAACTTGCTTGATTTCATTAAAGTGACATACCATGTCGTTTAAGAAACCAGCTTGTCTAAGTGTCAAACGTTAGACAAATATTTAAACAACATTTAAAAACTGATATTCAAAGATTACCAAACGAACTGCAAGAGAAGAACTACAAGGAACTTTTGCAGGGACTTGCCAGGCCAAAATCTAAATTGGTGATTGTAGAACATCTGTGCAGATAAACTCACAAGAGGAAAGTGACAGAAGTGAACCAGCGCGTCAGATTTGGCTTTATCATGTGTGCGTTTTTTCCTAATATTCCGCTTTAGATGTTAATACGATTCTTCACTGAAGGACAGAGGTCAGAGATTATTGGCAACGTCTATCACTTTCGCTCAAGGAGATTTAAAAAACAACCCTCAAAATGGGTATTAACACTGGCTGACATGATCATGAATACATTGCAATATAACATTCAAGGTTTGCTTATGGAGCTGACAGAACGTATTTAACGAGAGTTGGTCAAAATATAAGTCAAGCGCAAAGAACAATTGCATCCGTTACGTAACCGATGTTAAAATCACTGGTACCTGAATACTATATTAGGTCTGATTCACATAAAATTGTTTCAGTGGCATTGTTCAACTGGACGTGGGTGAGAAGGATGGGTATGTTTCTGACTTTTGATACTACGAGGTACACATACTGCAACGTATTCCAGAAGAAAAGGAAAGGATTACACAATTATTTTATACAAATAATGAGATTTGTATGTTAGTGGCTGAACCATTTAGAGCGATACTGGAGTAAGAATATCTTTGTGCAGAAATACATTTATTGCTTCCGAAAAATAAAATAGATCGTATTAAAACGGGCTACGATGTCGTGACCTTTATTGCTCGTGATACACCAGATTCCGTGGAAGGTAATCAATGAGAGTATTCAAACGAGAACCGTGTCTCATGAATTTGGGTCGACGTGTAGTGCTTGTCTTAGTGACTTACTTTCTGGGATATCGTTTACCAGCCTGTTCTTTGTGGACTCTTTACAAAGAATACTTACGACCAAATACATTATGAAAGTGGTCCTTTAATTTAACACGAGCGGCTCTTTTTGATAAAAGTCTTTCGTTTTCATCTGGATATTTCTCTACCGTAACGGAAAAAAAAACTTTTATAGTACTGAAGATGAGTACAGCTATGTGTGAAGCTTGTGACTTAGGGTCACATATATGTACATGGCAGTACAAGTTTTGGTTTTGAGACATAGACCAAAGAAGTGACCTAGTATGCTCAAGAGTTGTGAACCTTTTTTCAAACTACCAAAATTATTAAGCCAGTGTTAATGACAGTGTCAGAATAAGAATCCGTCACAGAGGACATTTACTCCCTTCAGGACAGGACTGTCATGGACATTCCCGAAAGTCCATTCTGGTAGGACACCTATATGACTGTAAAGAAAGTAGAGACTTTACACAACCGCTCCGGTGGCCTAGTGGTTAGAGCGTCCGCCCCGGAAGCGGGAGGTCGTCGGTTCGATCCCCGGCCGAGTCATACCAAAGACTTACAAAAATGGTACTAACAGCTGCCTCGCTTGACGCTCAGCATAAAGAGGTTAGTGTTAGGACTGGTCGGCATGGTGTCAGGATAATGTGACTGGGTGAGACATCATGCTACATGTCTGCGGCATGATGTTTCAGTGCTCGACATCACTATAAACTGCCTCACTGCAGACATCCTATCGATATGACTGAAAAATTGTTAAAGCTACGTTAAAAATCCTAATCAAACAAACAAACAAACAAAGAGATTTTACAACAATGTTGTTCCTAGGACACCTTAGTTACCAAAAACATGTACATAGACTTGTTTGTATTCCACTTTAATCGTTGTAATGTGATTTTTATTGCTGTACTTAACCACTTGGCTTTAGTGTGTTTTTGTTTTTAGTGTTGTTGCAGTTTTACATGCAATAAATGTGTCCTAAGAAAGTATAAATACCTTTTGTATTGTATGTATTCGTGTCCAAAGTGACATTACCTACACTACTATTGCTACCTCTGCTGTTTTCGCTCTATCTTCCTTCACTTTCAAAGTCATAGACGAACACTTAGATCGTGCTTGTTGGGAGGCCTTGTATCTTCGCATTCCCATTAACATGTTAATTGCCGGACATAGCGGCTCAAGCAAAATCGAATTTGTCAATGGTTTGATCGAACATAAACATCATTTGATCGAATGCTCACCTCAACAAATCGTGTGGTGTTACAAATGGTGGCATTCGGTGTAAGCCTCTTGTGAGAAAGTCAAGGCGATTCCATCGTGTTTGTAAAATTCATTTTATAGCGACGTCGACGGGATCATGTCTAACCCATCTGGTCATTGTTGACATGTTAGGAAAAGACGAAGAAGAAATTGAACTGTGGTTTTCGCGCAAAGGGCATCATCGTAATGCCAGTGTCATTTACATCACACAAAATTTGTTTCAACAAAGTAAAGCCCATCGCACCATTACGTTGTTTATTTTAAAAGCCCTGGAGATAAATCGCAAGTGCAAGTCTTAGCTAAACAGTTAGGAATGCCTTGGCTGACTCATGCGTACGATGATGTCACTGAAACCCCAAAAGACCGTTTTATCGTGGATTTAAAACCCACTGCAACCCCGATTTTTTGCGATGTTGCACTCGTCTGTTTTACGACTGGTGCCAAGCCTATCGTGCATACGTCCCCGTCGTCGACATACGAATATAAAATCCATAAAAAAAACTCAGAAACTTTGGCTTTGTTTCACACAGTGTCAACATGACGTCCCTTCCGTCTCATCTCCCAGTCAAATTGACTCGTGCATATTTCGGCTTCAGTCGCGAAACAAATCCACAAATGCTTGCCCGCATCTTAAAAGCCAGTCTAAAAGAATGATTTATAGTGACAGCACATAAGTTACTGCAAGGCATCATTCATATTCCACAACGAACCAGACGATTTTTTGAGAGAAACAAAGTAGCCTTGACTTAACTGGCCGATCATCGCATCGTCACTCAAATCAAAAAGCAATTTTGAAATCTGGCGGAGGTTTCAACATTCGATCCCTCTTAAAATGGGATCCCAATGCTCCTCAAAACAAAAATTCATTCCCAAAAGAGCCAAAGGTAGGTACCCAAAAGAAAAAGAGCAGTGGTCTCCGGACCGGGTCACAGAGAAAGAAAAGTCAACATATAAAGAAAAGTCTGCAGTAAAACTAAAGCCATCAAATAATGAAAACCCTACCGAAGAAATCTTATAATCGCAAGAAAGGTACTTCGGCCAAGACGCAAACTTAGAATCGCAACCACGACTTTCAGTTGCGGTGGTTTCTCCGTTGCTGGTAATGCCAGGTAAGTCCAATTTGACACCCGTTCTTCCTGATTTGATGAAACAGTGGAAACCCGCGTCTCCAAAATCTTCTCCTTCAGCGGGGACATCCTCTTCCTCTTTAGTGGCAATGGTAGCTGCTTACAAAGTACCTGCTCACAAAATCAATGTCCAAGAGAGTTCATGCATGTTAAAGAGTTTACTGGATTTGTCCAGGCATGAACAGTCCCGATTTAGTCCGTTGCAAACACCTCCACGACGTGTGATGCATGCCATACGACGTAAAGTCAATTACTGGCTATGCATTCCAGTATGAAAAAGACTTGTGGTAAACGACGGGAATCATTGTTTCTGTGCTACTAAATGCCCAAAGATGCCCCCCTTCAAAGACGTGCTTGCCGTAACCATCGTAATTCGTTTATCGTAAAAAGAAACGAAAACGATAAGGATGGCCTCGTCATCTCACAAAATGCTAGGCAAACATCGATGTCTTCATCTGTAAAGACGCAGTCATCCAAAACAAAGATGTCAGCAAAATGGAGGCTTGTTTGGCGTATATAATATGATCAATCAGTTTGCACAAAACCTTGAACAAAAATTTATTTAAAAAAGAGAAGTAACCAAAGCGACTTTAATCCATTTACTTATCGTTGGCTTGTCGATTGCAAAAAAACGAGTAACATAATTTCTGAAACTCCAGATGTACTTGGTGTATGCAAGACGTTTATTGAATGAGCTGGCCATGGAGCCAATACAGGATGAAGCCAGGATATAAGAGGGTGAAAATGAAAAGAAAAAGGGAGAAGAACAGGAGAATAAAAAAACATTTTTGAATCATCTTTTCATGAGGCAGACACGTGAGGTCACATATCCATTGACGACACTGTCATAACTGTCATAACCAGTACCACCACGTCAACCACAGCCACAGCCACAGTCACAACAACGGCAACCACAACAGAATCGGAGAAACAGCCACAGCGAAAAAATCCGCAGGCACACCGCAGTGTCGTGAGGGAAATATACTTTAGGGTCCCTCAAACAGAAAATTGGGGTGCTGTGAACATTCATGCAGCCTCTGCACGCCCATATGTGGTGCCAGGCCTAAAAGATGCCATAAATATCCAAGTGCCAATTGGTGCGAGCGTGGAGTGGTGTGATTATAAACACTGTCGCTTTCCCTGATATGATAGTGTGTGTGTGTGTGTGTGTGTGTGTGTGTGTGTGCGTGCACGTACATTTGTGTGAATGGTAGAGTGTGTGTCTTTTCTCTTTCCTTTGTGTGGATAGTATTTTTTCGGTTAATTTTCCCTCCTTCTGTGTTGATAGTATATTTGTAGTTTTTTTTTCCTTTTCATTCTAGTGTGTTGATAATATATTTGTTGTTTGTTTTCCCTTCATTTTGTGTTAATAGTATATTGTGGTTCCTTTCCTTCCCGTCTGTGCTGATGGTATATTCTGGTTTGTTCTCTTACCCTGTGTGAATAGTACTCATTGGGGTTTTTCATAGTATATATTGGTTTTTGTTTTACTACTTCCCGTGTGTGCATAGTAGATATTGGTCTTGTGAATAGTAAATTATAGTGATTATCTTTCCCTCTGTATGGATAGTATATAAGATGTTATGTGAGTGCAAGGGATGATTTTCTTTACGTCCATGCTTGACATATATATAGTCAAGCGTCTGTCATTCGCGCCATTAGCACCGCTGACCTGTACCAAGCGCCTCATGAGCCGAATACTTTGCCTCCTCTGCTTCGACCGGACACAAATATCATACGTACAGTGCACGCCAAAAAGCAGTTAGTCGACTGAAGAACGTTGAATATCATCATCGTTCGCGTCATTCAACATTGAATACATCAAGATGTCAATGAATTAATTTAACCATTAAAAAGACAAACGGTACTGGATGGTGGACGGAGCGTATATGGTGGAAAGGCTTGCAGATGAATGCATGTATCCAGGTAACCTAGATTTTATGAACAGTCTGAAAGTGGCCATGGATCAAGTGAGAGGGTTGATAGAGGAAAAAGTGGAGAACTTAAGTGATTCATTGAGAGAAAATATGTGAGAGTGGGAACATTGAAGGAGGCACTTGATAATGTGATCCAAGTCAGGTGCTTTTTGGAAGCAACATTCAATTTTACAGAGTGGTCATTTATGAAGTGGGAGCTAGACCAACTAAAGAAAGAAGAATACATTCTGAGAAATGTTCTGAAAGGAGGTGAAGAATATAAAATATAACTGGGGAAAGGAGAGAAAGAAGAAAGACAACACAAAGTTAAAAGAGAACATTGAAATACTAGATGAAAGGTGGATAAAGGTACAAAGATATTTAGATATATCGTACATTCTGTCTGGATGCCAGAGAAGGAAAAGATTAATAATAATAATAATAAGAATAAGAAGAAGAAGAAGAAGAAGAAGAAGAAGAAGAAGAAGAAGAAGAAGAAAAAGAAGAAGAAGAAGAAGAAGAAGAAGAAGAAGTATTATTCAGAAAGCGAGGAGGTGATTGACGCACTGGAGGAAATAGAAGGAAAAGAACTGAAAGGCCCTTTGCAGGGTGACTCATATGCTTCAAAACGTTTGCTTTCTTGCCTTCAATAGTATTACAAATCATGTATTTATAAATGTATGTATATATATGTCTAGTTCTCTATACATGTTTGTATGTGTCGCTAAAGTCACACCATTTATACTCATCTCATGTACATACTACCAGTAAAGTATATGATATACCAATTGACAACATCAATCCCTTTCTCCCTCCTTCCTTCCTTCCTCTCTCTCTCTCTCTCTCTCTCTCTCTCTCTCTCTCTCTCTCTCTTCTCTCTCTCGTTTCTTACATATACAGAAAAGTAGATAATTAGACTGTAAGTACCACTTTTCCATATTTTTATTCTGCTTTACAAGAACCAATGTATTGGATGTCATGGTACTGACCCACTTGTCTTGCTTGCATGTTCTATATGCCAACATTTTGAACAATCAGTTTACGATAATAGTATAATTATTTCGATAATTGACACATCAAAAGCCATGAGAATAAGAATTTATTTCGTATTTGAACAATAGATAACATTCGAAGTGTCTGCGTGGCTGTCGTTTGTTTTAACGACATTATCTAAATCAGTTCTGCTTTCAACCACATATTCGATTTTCTTATGGATCAATAACTTATTGTGGTTAGAGATATTGATCACAGCTGAATATATTTATTTTGAAATATTATCTTTCAAGAATGTGTGAGCAACCTTAGCGATACGTTATTTTTCATTTTCAAGTCAGTTTTGAGTTTATTATTAAGCAAGTTGTGGCGTGCGTTTTCAATTATCCACCATGGTCAGTTGTAATAATTATATTTTAATCTATAATATTAAAACTCAAATGAAAATTCACATTTTTCTTTTTATACAATTTATGTGTTCTTTTTTTCCTGAGTTCATAACAAAATGTATTGCTTTATTACGCTTTTTTATCACCCGACAAGGGTTAATCGACTGAAAGTTGATCTCACTAAAAAGCCAGCAACAGTTAGGCACATTTTAATAATATTCAATCACTTCCTGTAGCTCGTTTGCAGTAAACAATTCACCATTGCTTTGGTTACTTTAGAGTTTTCATTGTTGTTGTGGCTATTATTCGGGTCAAGTCTAATTTGTATGTAGACCTAATGTTATGATGTGGCTGTTTCTTTCAGAAACTGGGTGATTTTAAGGCGCACACGTTAGGGAAATATCCTTTCTGACATATGATAGTTATTTTCTGCACAGTCGGAATTTGTCATCAATCGGTTAATTCTGTGCCCATTCTTAACTACCTGTTGTTAAAGGACCAATTGAAAACCAATCGTTATGTTTCGAAAAGTTTATTAATTTTGTTATGATAGTTTTATGATAATTTAGACAAAGTCAGTCTATTGAATGTTTTAACACTTTCACCACTCTCCATGCAACAATTACGATGGATTGATCTAAAACTCAATTATTCCTCAAAGTTTTTTTTATATATGAATAATTAGCTTTTTCAATACATGGCTATGAATCTAGAAAATGGGTCCCCCTGAATCTGCACTTAAAAGGTTACATTGTATCTACTAAATAATCTAACTGTGTGATGATTAGACATCTTTGAATATATGCTTACATTAACGTTCAACTAACGTATGCCATGTTATCAAGATTCCAACGCGATTAATTATAAATGCAAAGTAAAACCGCATAATTTTGGAGGTTGAAGCTCCGTACAGTTTGATGAGTAAGATGTAAAGTTTACTTTCTGGATAATCTCTGGAAACGTTGAGATGATTTTTAACAAAATAAAATGTATTCTTTGGACGAATTGATTCCAGTTTATTTTAAAGGTTTGGAGATGAACTCTTAATTCGTTCTAAGCATACATTATAATTACGTCAACTGAAACATCTACTGTGTAAATATTCTTAACGGTAAGGCAATCACGCATCAGTTCCAAACGAATGAAGGCTCTTTGATTCGATTGAACGTCTGACCAACTCTGGTTTGTGCCTAAAGTGAAGCAGCAGATTTGGCATGAAGATGTTAGAGGATAATTAAAACAATTTTATATCAGCAAATTACCCGTTGTAGCTGATTTTAGTTACTTGAAGACTGCAAGGTATGTCACCGGGATATATATGATTTCAAAATGTTCCAGAAAGCAGCGCATATAATTCGAATTAGATTCTTGATTGTTTTCAATGAGTGCGCGTTGCAAAATCACCACTAAGTAAGCACTTTTTCCATCCAGCAATTTACAATACAAATTTAGACATTGTCCTAAAGCCGACAGCTTGGCGGACAACTATGTACGTTAAGATTCTAACAAAATAGTTCCAAATACCAGACCAATTATTGTATTTGTTGTTATGACTTTCTAAAGCCAGTAAAATATATGCCTTGATTACGATATGCATTAAGCAAACGTTTTCGTAAAACTGTGTTAACATGTGTTTTCTTAAATATATTATTATCCGTGCTCATTGGAGCACTTCCGTTAGCAAATCTTCAGTTTCTAAAGTGCGCAGTTTTGTACTTTATAAAACTTAAGAGTTAAATTTAAGAGTTAAACTTAAGAGTTAAATTTAAGAGTTAAGTAAATCTGACATCTAGTCCACAATTATATAATGCCTAAATCGAAGTAATCGCTTTTGAAAAACACCAAACTTATGAAGTAATCGCTTTTGAAAAACACCAAACTTATGAAGAGCAGCAGAGAGGGTGAATCCTACAACTTTCCGAGCGTCGATTCGAAAATCTGAGGCTTCCACCAAATAGTAAAAAAATGGCGTCTATTCGATAAAATAAGATTTCCTTATATACGCCAACGTCGTTGTCATTCACCCTCTCTGCTGCTAGTGATTTCATCACTGGGTTAACAAAAAATCATTTACGATTTCAACCGAAAATTTGATCGAGTCTTTAGGACGAAAATCATTTATGATTTCACAAACAAACTAATCGCTAACACCTCACCGCGTAGATCAATTAAATTATTTGACTGGTCGGTGAGTTTGAAATTAATTCTCGTTAGCGAATTATTATGGCATCGCATGTAGACAGGATTAATTGGGTTTTCAATAATTAGGAATCCTGGAGGAGCTGTTGGTGCAAACGAATAAAGAATATATCCCTGCTGAGCTTGATTTGATTGCTCTAGATTAATTTGATAGCTTCCTTCAATTGCATCACATACTAAATTGAGCGCAATCACCGTTGAAATATTCACATTATGAGGGGCAATATGCCTACCACCACCATCTGGATCATTATTATACCTGAAGAGGACAGTTGAATCTGATTTTTGTAGCGCCTTGATATCGGTTTTAACAATTCTTGCTAGTTCATCAGCGTTGTATTTGGGAAACTTGAAATTACGCAGATTGTCCTCTGTGATATTGTAATCGGTTAGGAATCGTTGTTTATTGTCGCTGTTGTCATTAATTATTGTTTGAATAATTAGTTCATAGATATATTTCATGTCCGATATAAGCTGATTTATTATTTCAACGTGTTTTTGCGATTTTGTTTTCCGTAGTTGTTCTAGTTGTGTGTCATATAATTGTTTAATCTCATTAAAATAACCACGGACGTCAGTTAGCGTAAATGAAATAGTAACAGATGAGTCGGTTGTTCTTTTAATGATAAAATCCCATTGCAATGTTTCTTTGTTGGTAAATATAAATCTATCGGCGATTCTTCCTTTTCTTATATCAGATAAATTATCTCGATAACTGGGATTGATTTCATGATATGATTGTATGTCCGTGGTTAAGTCGGTGGCGGATTTTTCCGGTGGTTTTTCAGGCCATCCTAACACTGTTCTTAACGAGCTGTTATATATATCTACAATGTATCCCTCTGTGCTTATTTCGATCAACGACGAGAGCGTCGGTTGATGAAGATTAATAGCTATTTTTGATTCTTTTCCAGTGATTGATTTTATTCTACGCTGAATTTCAGCATTGATTTGCTTAATTTGGTACGACCCAGTTGGTAACGAAACAGTTTCCCACTCTGGAGTACCATCGGGTTTATTCTTATACGAGAACACCAGTGTGTTATTGGGTTGCTGACCACTAAATGCAACCGATCTGATATTAGGCCAACTGTGATACACTCGTAGTTTTGCTAGCGCTATCTCCTTCACTGGGACCGGAGAGGGGAAATTCACACTGAATTCTGGATTCGTTGATGTTATTGATATCATACTCGTTTGTACTGGGTTCGTGTTCTCCACTACTCGTTGAAGTAATTCCATCGGTGTCGTCATCGCTGCTATACTCATGATTTATTTCTAATTTTGGTATCGAGGAATCATAAATACTGACCATCACTGAGAACTCACAATCTGGTAATGTTGATATTATTGAGATCATTTTTTGTTTTTTTGGGTTCGTGTTTTCTGATTCCATCGGTGTTGTCATTGTTATTATATTCATGTTGTCGCTCTAATTTCGATATCGCGGAATCAAAAATACTGATCATCGCTGAGAATTCACTATCTGATATAATCGTATTATCGAGTGACGACGATATCATCAATGATAATTGCGAGTATGCGGTTGATGCAATATGAAATTGAAGTAAGTAATTCTGCAGTTTACTCTGGCTGCATGATGATATCTTTTTTGCTATCCCGGTTGATATACCCCCGATTGTAGCCACCGCAGAAATGCAAATTGGAACTACGACCGGGGCAATCATTGTAACCGATGCAAGTATTATTCCAGCGCCAGCGAGAACGCTTGACACCGAGTACATAGTAACATCAATTGCGGTGATTCTTCGTCGGTATTTTTTCATTTTTATTTGATACTCCTCAGTGAGGGTTTTGAGTCTATTTTGAAATTCTCTGACCTGATCATAGCGACATTGCGTCGATGACAAAGTCATTGTTGTTATTTTAAATCCGCTAGTGTTTTCAATTATTTGTCATCGTTAGCGGGAATTGCTAGTACTTCAGTCGGAAAAATGAGCTACGAGTTCTAAACACCAGGCTATTTTTGATCTAATGGTGGAGCTATCAACCGCGACGACATTAAAGTTTTTTTTGCGACCATCCATAATTAACGTCGCGGTGCCAACAGAGTAGGTTTTACCGTCCGCGATCATATTAAATTGATCGATAGAGATCCACGTTAGCCTGTAGATACCATCGACCCATGTTGGCTTGTAGTCAGGGCCCACTATGCCGGGGAGACCCAAGATACCGATGGATAATGTAGTATAACCGTCTCTTATCCAATCCATGGTTCCATGATTAACCGTATACACGATATTTTTAACGCCCGTGTAGTGATGTGGAATCTTTACCTTTTCAGATATTCTTTTCAGGTTAAAAAGATCGTCGAAAATATCGAGATAATTTACCCTGATTTTGGTAGGATCTATTGTTTTTCCACTCTCCTCCCTGTTAGAGAAGAATAATGAAACCAGAAGGTCTTCAACTTTAAGCTCTGCTTGGGTTTTAATATGGTTGTCGATGTTAGAAAATTTCGTCGTGATATCTTGGAGGCTACTGCCCTCAAAGAACTTATTAACAATATCGCTGGTGTGCTTTTGTTTGTCAATAGCGCTTTTAATTTCCGCGAGAGTCATGCCTGTCAACGATGTGGTTTCAGACACATGTGTTCTCCCTAAAAATTTATCCACGATGGTATTAAGTGTTGTTTGTCTCACCATAAACATATTAATATCTTTGAGAGTCATTGTAGATGTAGCCGGGACACCAAAGAAACTATTAGCGATGTAGGCATTGTGAGTGTGCTTGCCGATAAACTCACTGATTTCAGCGAGAGTCATGCCAGCCACAAGCGGGGTTCCAAAGAACCTACCAACAATGTCGTTTGTGAGTTTTTGATCTTCGCTTACTTTAAAAATCTCGAGATAATTTGCCTTGATTTCTGAAGCAGTCATCATCCTTCCAGCTTCCTTGTTAGCGAAGAATGAATTCAACAAGTCTTTAATTTCAGCGAGAGTCATGCCAACCACAAGCGGGGTTCCAAAGAATTTATGTACGACATTTTTGCGAAAACTATTATAACCTCGTATAAAATCATTCAGCTCACGTTCGTTGGTAGCAATCGCGTCGGTGATCGTAGACACAAGTGCGCCTGGTTTAAGTTGTCCATCGTTGGAATACAGTGCAATAGAGTTTTCAGCGGCAGCGCGATGCCGTATCAAAATGTCATTCACGGATATATTACTGCTTTTCAATTTACCCTGGCGATCTTGAAATACAACTATTTCGTTCGGGTCAACACTTGTTAAATTTAACGTCTCAGCGATTTCATCTTCTATTATTTTTTTTACATCCTCGATAGAACCCGCAGATGTTTCCTCGGTGGGTTCCAACATTGACAGAGATTGTCCCCAAATATCGATCATTATTGTTAGCGTAACTTGTGTTTTCAATTTATTGATCCTTGTAATTTCCCACTCGTGTATTCGTTTACAATAATATGAGGTGGTTTCCACGGAGATCCAAAGGATTTTAATGAAATCTCCGCGAGGACATTTAATACTTCACGGCCGCATATCGGTGGATCATTTAATTGTTGTGTTGGCAGCGTGGAATAAAAAATCGGAAACCCTTTGAGTTTCATCGAGGAATTTATATACCGCATAAACTCGCTTGGCGGAGCTAACCCATATGAATCGAAATAGACAATCCCACGTGGATCAATCGCGTATGCAACCCAGTGAGTTCCCGATCCGCTGCTGTTATCAAGATTGATGATACCGGTTTCAACGTTATTTGGTTTTCTCGGTAATTGATCTCTCATAAAAACCCCTCTGAAGTTTTTTATCGCTAGTTTTTTAGCAGCATCAATTAAATCAAAATTGGACATAGGAACCATAGGTCCCTCAACTATAGGTTCCTCAACAATTGGGCTTTCAATTAAACCGTTCCTGGTATTTTTCTTAGACCCGATCCGTTCACGGATTTGCCGCTGTACCATGAATACGGGGTTCCTGGTAGGTACAACCCCTTTCCCTTTTTTTTATACCCAGATCCACGAGTGGATCCACCAGTTGCCTTTTTCAACGCCATCCCTGCTGCGGTCCCAACGGCTCCCAACGCTGCCGCCTTCGCCACCGCTGGGGCAGCCGCTGCAATCAATGCTGGTATTGCGGCTAACAATGGAAATATACCACCTGATTTTATCATGTTCGCGACTGCAGCTTTCGAAAATTCTATTTGAACTCCTCGCTTATTTTTCATTGCATCATTGAAATGTTTTATTTGACGATCCGTTAATGATATTTTATGTGTACCTCCGGACATCTGCGCTGGTTTTAACGTTATTGTTGTTCCACATTCCTTAGCGGATTTTGATTTTAATTTCTTGACCTGACCATCAGTCAGCTTGACACTAACAACACTATATGGCATTTTATTGTAAAACACATTTATGCTTTCAATTGATCTAATTGGGGAAATCCTATGGAAACTTTTCAAGTTTCATTTACATTTACAGATTTTCCACTGGTGCATCAACGAGTCTCATTCGTCCGCCAGCCCCTTCTAACAACATTGATTTGTCGCTGAGAATAACAGCAACCGCTCTATAATTAACACCACCAGGATCTATACGAGCCCTAAAATGTATATCAACAACGGATTGCCTTGTTAAATCAAGATGTTCCAGTGAAAAGTAATAAATTGGATACAAGTTCTTAAAATCGAGCTGAGATATTTGCAAACCAGTATCAACATTTTGATCACGACCCATATATGACAGCATCCGATGATACACACGTGCTATTTGGTTGTTTCCGTAATTAAGCTGTATATCCTCAGATGGTTCTTGTTGTCCGTTTATTCTCAGTGAAACCTCACTTACCCCTAACCGATCAAATATCATATGACTGCGTTCTTGGGAACCTAATCGATTCCGATTCTGCAGCGCTATAAATATATGACGTGGAGCTGAAACGCCTTGTTTTGATGCCAGGTGCCATGTAAATGTACCATTAACATTATCCTCTTTAGCATCAGTCGTTGTTGTAAGCCAACTTAGCAATGATTTACCACCGGTTTCCATAAATGAAAGTAGCCGCTCTTCCGTGGTAATTGATGGAGTAATTACTGGCATCCATAATACTATTTTACTCAAAACAACTTTACCTTCATCGGCACCAGTACGCCAAATTGCATCATTGTCATTGCCTTTTCGCACTAATGCGATTGTGTGTTTGGCTCCATAGATGACTTTTCTGACATTTCTGCAGAATCCAAATATGTGATGGAGTGGAATCGCACATGAAAACTTTTTCTCTTGTCCTTCCAATGCTAATTTTCGTGTTGCAAATCCTAAATTGAAATTACCATTAACGCCTCCGAGAATATCAAACGCAGCTCCGGGTCTAGCTCGACGTTCTGGATTAGTTGCTTCTCGTTGATTATCAACTGAAGTGTCTTGCGGTGTTAACACTTTAATGTATTGAAGGTGGTCAGCGTTATCAGAGGTATCCTTTGCAAACATCATAGATGGACCAGCCGATCTTGTATAATCATCGGAGTATCTTGCTAGTCCGATTATTGTTGTTGCAACATCAACCTCGCGGTCTATTGATTCAATTTCTTTTCCATCAATGAGATATCTTGCACTTTCAAATAACGCCATTATACCGTTGTTGACGAAACCAACTCGGATATTTGAATCATTTGCATATGGGGTATCAGCTGCAGCAGCAGAGGAGGTGAACAGACCAAGTTTTCAAGCAAAAATAAGGCTTCTACGGAAACCGAAAATATCTAACAAAATGCAGAGGAGGTGAACAGACCAAGTTTTCAAGCAAAAATAAGGCTTCTACGGAAACCGAAAATATCTAACAAAATGCAGAGAGGGTGAACAGACCAACTTTTACAGGTGTCGATTTAGCAAACTGAGGCTTTCTCGAAAATGCTTAATATAAGCCTCCATTCATCAAAATAAAATTAAAAAAAAAAGACGCCATTTAGTTGACGTTCACCTCCTCGGCTGCTAATGCGCTAACTAAATATTTGATCAAGTCCGATACGATATCTTGTCCGAGAGTCTGCTAAATTTATCGTTATAAATCCGTATGGGGCGGTTCTAGCCATACTAAAGAAATTTTTAAATTTATTAAAATCCATATCACCGTCACACCAGTAATTAAAAATATTTTGTAATGTGTATTTTCCAGTACCGTTAAATACGCATACTAAATTGCAATTTTCTCTTATTATACTTGGAATCTGTGCGTATTTTTGAGTAACATATATCACATCTATGTTTTTATGTCTGCCTCGGGAAAATATTCTAGCAGGATTTGTTTGTCTTTCCAACATAACATCATCATATACGACTAAATTGTTAATACTTCCATCAATATCATCAATGTTCGGTGCCTCTTCGATATCGGTTATAAACTCAATGATATCATCACCGTTAATTTCTCGCGCGGCATCATTAAAATCCTTTAGCACTTCATAACATCGTTGATCGTCTACACTCGGAGCAATCATGTACAATTTATCCCACTTCATCCATCTCGTTATCAAATTAAGTAGTAATTGTGTTTTGCCACTTCCAGATGGTCCGATGATAATCGCGCGAATAGAATCTGGTAACATTGCATGATGTTTAATAGGTTTTTGTTGTCGAGTAGCTGAATAATCAATTACATTCATAACTGTTATATATAAATTATGGATCTATATTGTGTGAAGTGTAGGACACGTACTGGCACAAATGACTTGACGACGATTACAACGAAAAATAATCGATCAGCGCTTTCTGGTAAATGCGTACAGTGTAGTACAAAGAAATTTAGATTTACTTCCACGAAACCTTTAAAAAAAAACGAGGAGGTGATATTGCAGCCAAATTGACAAAACTCCCAGGAACACCGTGGGCAAAGTATCCAGGAGAAAAGCACCTTCCAGGATATAGCTACTGTGGACCGGGGACACGATTAGATATCAGACTTGATGATCAAAATCAGCCCCGACCCGGCGAGTATCCAATAAACGCTATTGATAAGGCGTGTCATGTTCATGATGTCGCTTATAAAAGCAGTAATCTTCAACATAGACATCTCGCAGATGTAAAATTAATTCATGCGTTAAATGCTATTCCTGATAAATCCTTCAAAGAAAAATTGGCTTCTTGGTTGGTAAAATCTGCTATGAAGGGTAAATTGATGTTAGGTGCTGGTAATTGAAAATGCTAGCATTTTAATATGGAATCTATTTATTATTCTCCGAGAGGATACTGGAGAGGTTACGCAGCAATTAATAAACTCGCTAGTGCATCAAAGGTGAAAAAAACTACAGCGGCAAACTGGTTATCTAAACAAGCAATATGGCAAATTTATCTACCAGCGCCTAAACAAATTAACTATTCGCATTTTGATGTTACAACACCTAATGAAGTTCATCAAGCTGATATATTATTTCTGCCGCATGACAACGGTTACAAATACGCGTTAACGTTAGTTGATATTGCAAGTCGATACAAAGAAGCAGAACCGTTAAAAACAAAATCATCTACTGAAGTAGCTTCTGCATTTGAAAAAATTTATCGACGAGGTCCTCTGCGCTGGCCAAATCTGTTACAAGTTGATCCTGGCAAGGAATTTCAAGGTGTTGTTACATCTACGATGAAACATCATAATGTCGCCATCAGACGAGGACACACTGCGCTACATCGCGATCAGGCAATTGTTGAACGGTTTAATAAAACCCTTGCTGAGCGGTTATTCGGATATCAATACGCAAAAGAATTCATACAGGATAAACGATCCCGTGAATGGGTCAAGAGATTATCAGCTGTGATTACCGCAATCAATAATGAGATTACTAGAACAATTAATATGAAACCTGTCAACGCTATTAAGAAGGCGTCTATCAAAATGGAAATCCAAGGAATTTCACAAAAAGAACCAATTCTTGGTAGTAATGTCATTGTAAGGTACTTATACGAACCAGGAGAGCTTGAGGGTGGTAAGAAAAGAGCTACTGATCCTATTTGGAGTGTCACTACGCATAAAATATCCGGCATAACACGATCTACGGGTAGACCTCCAATCTATAAACTGGATTCAACTGCTCCTCAGCGAGGATTTACACGCGAACAATTACAAGTGATTCCCGAGGATACTCAATTACCACCGCGTGGTCTTAACTAGCACCTAAGGTGCTGTCACCCCGGCGTCTGTTGCACTCAAGACAAGTCAACCTCACATTGTTTCTGACATGACCGAGATTGTTATCTTTTCTATCTACGGTGAATTGGCGAGGATCTTTATCCGACCAATTCCAACTCATTATACAATTACAACTCGCGCAGTGATTGTTCTGTTGTTGCTTTAGTGTCTTAATTAATTCAGCATCAATGTCAAATTCTCTTTTATTTTTTTTATCCTGTTGTTTATAACCAGAGAGTTTTTTTCTGATTATATTATCATCGGTGTGTATATTACTTATTGTATTGTCATTATCATTAACCACAATTCTTCGAAGTTGGTTTATTCGCCGTACTCTGGATACTGCGAGATAAACTAAATTTGACCACTCAATATGATTATCTACTATCC
This sequence comes from Unio delphinus, assembly GCA_029339505.1. Taxonomy (NCBI): domain Eukaryota; kingdom Metazoa; phylum Mollusca; class Bivalvia; order Unionida; family Unionidae; genus Unio; species Unio delphinus. Next base: position 6,988,668 of record JAQISU010000160.1, read on the forward strand.
AAAGAGTTGTATCGGATATAGTCAATCCCTGTGAAGAGTGTATTGTTGCTGCATAACCTAACGTCCATGGGGATTTATCAGCACCTAATGCATCTTTAACGACGCTGATATCAACCAGCACAATATCATTTAATACTAAATTCTGCTTTTGTTGTTGTCCAGGAATGTCAACGTCGATATTCTGCTTTCGTGTATCCTTAGGTCTATAACAGAGTGGTACTGGAAGCGTTGCAAATTTTTCTTTCTGTAGCACAAACAACTTCATCTGAAGTGCGTCTCTGACTATTTTTCTACTCGCGATTATTAAATCATTTGGCTTCCACATTTCCCAAAAATCATTCATGGGAGTTTCTGAAATTATTTCACGCGCTATTTCATATTGGATTTTATCCGGTTGCAATCTAATTAGCGCTTTGAATTCTCGTAATTGTTCATCAAGTGATCTATGGTCGGTATTAATCTCTTCATAATAATCTACAAATCCTTTTAACCATTCATGTGGAGATCCACCAACAAATGGCTGCGGTTGGCCGTGATCCCCGCACATGACGACTTTTGTGTTTTTGTTTAACAACCATTCAAGAAATATCTGTAATACTGTCAATGATACCGTGCATATTTCATCCCAGATTATTATTTCAGGAATAAATTTATCGCCCATTCGATCAGGAGTCCATGTATCGCCTTTCCATCGAAAGAAGCTGTGATAAGTACAGGCTTTTACCCCCCGCGCTATCATCTCTCTGGCGAGTCTATGAGTTGGTGTTAACACAATCATGTTAGAAACGCTAGCGTTTCTACGGAATAATTCGATTGCACGAGTTGTCTTTCCTGATCCACCACAGCCGTTTAAATAAACTGTCTTGTATCTACAAATCGGATCGGATACGGGCGGTGCAGTAGAAAATTCTTCAGAAATATTATCTATATTTCTACAAATATATTTATCATCCATAGCAACATCTGCGGATTTACAATACTCATGTAGTGTTTCTTTTTTAAACCTCCAATTCCCCCACGCTTCCTTAGGATCTGTGAATTTAGCTACATCTGATTTGTATTTTTCATGGATATACATCGAATCAGTAGCTACTCTAACCGCGGTATTAGGAAATCTATTTATCATCGAGAATAGATTAATACAAGAATAGGCTAGCATAGAACTTCTCAATTGTGTGTATTGACAACTTTTTCCATCACAGTAGGTAACAACCGTACCTAGTTTCTTACCATTTCGAAGGACATCATCTACCCAAACATTATTAGTTCCGCTCGCAGATTTGTAAGCTTCCTCATCTAATTCCCCTGATAGAAAAGCGTTCTTACGGGTTACAAATTTCCCTTTTTTTATTAAATCAGATATTATGAAATTGTATTCTTCATCGTCTATGATTAATCTCGAAGAGTATTTTGTATTATCAAATCTTCCACCTTGAGTAAATTTACCGATTATTTTTCGTCCGAGATCTTTAGCCTCTCTATTACTACCTTCGAATAATTTCTTAGACCAATCTATGATTTGTTCCTCGCTGAAATTCTTCGAATTTCCATCTAGAAATTGTTTTCGTTGTTCGTTAATTATTTTTTCTAGATCAGGTTTTGGTAACCAAACATCTTTCTGAGCGTTATAACAAATAATCGCTTCACTGACAATTAACGATATTAGCATACCACAATCGATCATATACCGCAATAGCACAATTGGCATCCACGCTTTTTCATACATATGTCTACCAAGCCAAAGATAACTACACGGATGTAACCCTGTAGCTAATTCGAATGATATCACACGAGCGAACCCGGTTAAATCAAAATCAGGCAATGGACCATTAATCGCAACACGAGTCATTTCATGTGTGGGATGTCCAAATCGTTTAAAATATTCAGAGCATTCTCCATATCCGAGAAAACTTCCAGGATAACACGCGGATATATCAATTGAAATCATACCATCACGTGAGTATTTCGTATTCCACAATCCTCCATGACCAAATTCGACGCAACTCAACTTCACATCCTCCAGAAAATCACTTCGTGTTGGACGCCATGAATTCTTTTCTCGTGCGAAGTGAGCTACCACTGATGGAATAGTAAAACTATCCGTAAGTAGTTTTTCTGTAGAAATGCTAGTGTTTCCTTCTAAATACTCATTAGCGATTTTTCTCATTCTAGTATCTAATTCTTCAGTTCGATATAATTCACCATTTGGTTTTACAAACTGATCAAATCCTATTTCCGGATCCTCATTACTCCTGAGTAACCATACTGACACAGGGTCGTCTTTGGTTAACGCGTGAATAGCATCAAATAATTTCTCTTCATAGAAATCATCCCTAGAAAATTCTTTAGGGATATATCGAACAGTTCTTTCTCGTGGAAATATATTTACCGCTGGTGTCCACGCGTGTTTGTTATGATCAATAATTTCAATTGGAGCTCCTCGCGATTGATATTTCGGTTCGTATAATACTTCTCCGGTTATTGTCGCTACCGATATTGGAAATTTTAATAATGCTTCTAATTTAGCTATATCAGAAATCGTTGCCCCGCGCTGTTTCACTGTCAATTCCCATTCGGTTATTTTTTTTCTTCGTAGATCAGTTAATTTGTTTCCCCGGGATGCATTTTTGAAGTGTTCTATTAACCGTGTTGCTACACAATTAAGTGGCAAAGCCACTGATGATGAAAACATTGGAGCTAGTTTTGCAATACTTGGATTATTATTTATTGGATATAACCCATACACAACTGCTGTTACAGGGTAAGATTTCTCATAGTATGGTTTGTCAATTCCAGTTAGAATTCCTGGTTTGGAATCTCTACTCACAATAATAGTTTTTTTATCCTTAAGGATTGGGTCAAATTTATCTCTGATAATCCATTCACCTTCCTCTTCGATAATGAATTTTATTCTAAAAAAATACTTCAGTAGAGATTTCCCGCCAAGGTGTGAAAGTATCACAGCTGCTCTTATATCATTCATAGTAGCATCAATTACAGGTACATTGACATCTTCATCAATAATTCGAAATGTCGACCACGTATGAGATGCTCCATCACGCTTAAACTCATTAAAACAGTCGCTGATTTTACTCAATAGTGGTTTATCATCTACTAGACTTTTAGGTATATCAGAGATTCTATCGAGATTAAATCTAACATTTTTCCAAGGCTTAATTTTCGATAATCTCTTGAATCCTTTCATATTAATAATTAAAACAAGTATTTAAATAGAAAATTTTTATATAATGAATCATTGCAAATGGCTTATGATTGGATCAAAGACTCCGTGTAACAAATCATGTAGAAATGAATTCTGTGGGTATCATATGCAGAGTGTGAGAAACGGTTCGGAGGGACCTCTACCATGCTTGCATTGTGGGGTAGGTGTAAGAGGCAAGTCGCAGTTATGCATTAATTGCGGGGGTAAGCGTTATAGAGAGTTAAAACGTTATTATGACAAGCGAAGAATCAAAAATCCTGACGACGTCAATAGCAAAATCATAAAAACTACGGATGACTATATAAAAAGATTTGTTAATGTTATAATTCAGCCAATTAATGAATTAGACAAATAGATATATTATATATAATGAGCCAAGAATTTCAAAGACATCCTGTTATTGAAAACTACGAAGCTTCTAGTGATGGTGTTGTTAGACACAGTAAAAATAAGAAATCTGTTGGGCGGGATAATGGTATGGGTTATTTGATGTTTAATGCTGGAGGGAAAATGTATCTCAATCACCGTTTCGTTTATGAAGTGCATAATGGATTAATCAAGGATGGTTTTGTTATTGATCATATTGATTCTAATCCCAAGAATAACAAATTGAACAACCTTCAAGCTATTTCTCAATGTGAAAACACAAAACGAGGAAGAACTGGGAAATACCCGAAAATTGCTAGACCTGTAAGATCGTTTAATACTGACACGGAGATGGTATTTCAATCAATGACAGAAGCTGGTAGGTATTTCGATATTTTCCCCCCCTCGGTACAAAAAGTAGCAGAAGGAATTTATAAGACCGCTTTTTCAAAGCGTTTTAAAAACAAAATTCAGTTTGTTTATGTATAATTTGCATTGGAAATTGCTTCGTGAAATTGTGAAAGAATTTCCATTGAAAATCTTCAATTTTGCAATTTCACATGGGAGATAACTCCGTTAGGTATAACGCGTGTGAAATCCATAGGATTTCCACCAATGACAGAGTTACGGATCTTAAACACGGAAACGCTAGTGTTGGAAAATCTTCGATTTTTCATTAGCTGTTATAATTAAATAAATCCGAACAAAACACAATCAATTTTGTCTTTTTTCAAGTATTAACAAAACTGTTTTATAAACACGTCGTATTTAAACATTTTTTTTAATGTCTGTTTCAAGTATTATGCGTGTTTTCAACGTTGTCAGTGATCGCTAATAAACAAACAAATAATTACAATCACTACACCTATTTTATATCACCTCGTCGTAATGAGTGTATATATACAAATTCGTCTTTATTATAATTGGGCATTAGCCGAAATTCAAGTGTAAACAAAACCACACCGTCACACGTGGTATGAACGTTATTATTGACATTCAAAACCAAAGTTTCGATTTTGCGGTTTTGTTTACACTTGAATGTAGAATAGCCCGCGTCATCCATTGTCATTGAAATCAATTCATTCATTGTTCACCTATAATCTATTGTTGTACCGTCGTCATTGTCATTGAAATCAATTCATTCATTGTTCACCTATAATCTATTGTTGTACCGTCGCATTGTCATTGAAATCAATTCATTCATTGTTCACCTATAATCTATTGTTATGTGTTTGTCGGTTAACCGTTGAGCGCGCTGCTTGATGTATAAAACACCAAGGGGGTTTAAAACGGTGAATTGTGCCGTCGTCATTCATTATATATAATCATAATCACCTATAATCGCATTAAGCTTCTGGGTATACTAAGATGATCAACACCTTAGTGTATCCAGAATTCATTTTAAAATACGTTGTATTTGAAATACTTTGCATTTTTAATTCTAAAGAATTTTCATACTTTGTATTTAAAATACTTTGCATTTAAACAAATATATTTTTATATATATATGAATATTGAAAATCTCAAATTGATTATTATTGAAATCAACAAGTTGAAGGATGAAAATGTAAAATTATGTTCAGGTTTGGATTGTGATCAAATTATGACCAATTTCGAGGATATACAATTTGCAGAACAGACAGGAAAATATGTCCTATCTAAGAAATATTTTTTAATTAAGAATATCCAAAAGCTTATACGTGAGAGCTTAGTCAATACTGAAGATGTTAATGTCTTCGTACCATTATGTAGCATCGTTGAACGTGTACGTAAGCAATTAGGATTAGAATATGAACAAAAGAGACTTATTAATTGTAAAGTGAGACAATTAAAAATGTTAATGGAAAACTCTGAAGGTGATGAGCCCCACGCGTAGAGAGCCTCCTTTGTTTGTATAACCAGTACGGTATGAGGAAGTAAAATTATGTGTGTAACAACAAGGAAGTATTAAAATGATTTGCATTTTTAGGTTAGTGATTTCTTTCGAAATGCTTTGGATTTTTTAATTAAAAATTGCAATGAAATGCTTTGCATTAAAAAATCCTTTGGATTTTTATTTGACAATTAGTGATACTCTTTTAATAATGATAGGAGAATCATTAACAACGAGATTAGCTAGAGAAAGACTTGAAGCTCTTAAGAAAATATTACCCCTTCGTGATAGAATCCGCGAAAAACTTCAACAGCGGCAATCAATGGCCACCGACTTCACAGAGGATACAGAACAACTCTTCAAACCGGTTGTCAAGGCAACTACAGATGTGAAAACAGCAACTGAACGGGCGATATACGGAGATGTCCCTAAAGAAGGTCCTAGAACAGAGAAGCCTCTTCTCCCTGTGTTGGAGAAAATAGCAAAACGAACTAAACAAACGAAACAAGCTGTACAAATACTTCCAGGTGAAATCGCAGGGGAGATGGAACTACAACGACAGCAAGAACGAGAAGAACGAGAAGAACTACAACGACAGCAAGAACAAGAAGAACAAGAAGAACAAGAAGAAGAACAAGAACAACAACAAGAAGGCGCAGTTTCCACGAAGAGTCGTGTTGCCTTTATAGATAAAATCAAACCTAATATTGTATTACATATACAAGAATCTCAATTTGAAAAACCCAGCGATTACATCACCCTTGGTGAATTTGCTGTCAAGAGTTATAATATAAAAGGGGGAATTCTCAAAGAGGAGTATAAGGATAGTAAAATAAAAGAAGATATCTGGTATGATTGGATATATAAAACGAAGAAGAATATTAAGAATCTTACTGAGAAGAGGAAGGAAGAAGAGTCGTATGTAGACTTTCAGAATGGAATTAAGGAAGCAGTAAAAAAAGCTAAATCAGACCCTGAATTTCTTAGATTACCAAAACCCAGTTCAGAAATAAAAACACAAGATGCAACTGGTATCACTGAAAAAAAAGGCAGTGGTTTAGTTGGAAACTCTAACGTAACATGTCCCGGCAATATTCTCGGTGATATATCACGATTAGAAGTACTTGTAGGTGGAAAACGAGCCGGGAATAACTCAGCAGAAATAATCAATGAAGCAGCTGATATCTGTAGGAGATTATTTCAAGGTGGTATCATGGATATTGCAACATATAGAGATTTCATTGAAGAGTTAGCCGAAAATTCTTCGAATTTCTACGGTTATCATAGCGATTAATGTCACTGGAAATCCTACGGATTTTGCGATTAGATAATTGGAAACACTAGCATTTGGAAAAACACTAGTGTTTTTGTATATAGAAGAATGATCATACACTACAACCATGATAAACCAACTAACGTCTACGTGGTAAACTCACGATTACCAAAATACCGAGTATACTATGGAGATGGTCTCGGTAATACTATAATGGGATTATTTTCAAGAATGGCTCCAAAAGTGGCTCCGTTTGCAAAACAGGCAGCAATGAAAGCAATTGATGTTATCCGAGATAAGGGTATTAACACTGTTGGTGATCTTGCTAGTAAGGCATTTTCAGCCGCTCGGGATAAACTAACAGCGCTAGTGAAATCACGAAGTGATTTTCGACGTAGAAATTCTTCAAAACCTGGAAACACTAGTGTTTCTGGAATGACTTCACTGCCATCTACTGCAGTAATGCCTACACAGGTTAGTAAAATAATAAATAACGCCGTGGATAAAAAATTACAGTCGTTAATGACTAACGCCCAGGATAACATAACAGCAAATATGATAGCCGGAAGTGGTTTTAAGAAGATTCGCCGGAAACGTTAGAAATACAAGTATTTCCAGAAATATTTATTTGAACAGGATTTCCAATTATGATAGTTATTGTAGAAACACTAGTGTTTCTAATATTTGTGTCAGAATCACTTGTGATTCTATTTATTTGAATAGGATGCTCAGTTGTTATGGTTATTGTAGAAATACTAGCATTAGAAATATTTGTGTCAGAATCACTTGTATCAGAAACATTAATGTCAGAATCACTTGTGATTCTACTAACGCTATCTTCATTATCAGATATTTTCATCATCATTATTAAAATACACCCAACTAAATAATTATTTTTATATTATAAAATATTTATTTTTTGCTAATTTTGTTAGATTTTTTAGTGTTTTTATTCATTTTTCTAGTGTTTTTACTCATTTTTCTAGTGTTTTTATGCAATTCATCGACAAAATTTCATGAAAATCGAGGATGAAAACCCAAGGAATTCATTTAGAGAAAATCGATTTTGATCAGATTTTTTATCCTGTGAGGCTAAATATGTTGTTGTCATCGAATTTTCGATGTTTTTTTTATTGATTTTGTATTGTTTTTTGGCTAATCCGTCGACATAATTTCATGAAAATCGATTTTCTCTAAATGAATTCCTGGGGTTTTCAATTCAAAATTCCTTCAGAATTCCTTCAGAATTTTTGATTTAGACCATCGGATATATAATAAAAATGTTCAAACAAAACCCTGATGTTGCATTTGACATGGAAGCCCCAGTACTTAAAGATGAATCTGTACGTGATTATCAATTTTTTGCTTATCACGCAGTGCAACCTGATCTTCGGTCACGAATTGAACTTCAAGTTCATGATACTAGTAAATACTTTTTACCCGCTGAAGCCTTTATTGAAGTTGAAGGTGAACTCGTAACAACTGCTGATACTCCTGCGGTACCAGCGCCATATCCAGCCGGTACTCAAGTCGGTTTTGTCAATAATGGTATCATGGCGTTATTTGAAAGTGCAAGATATCTCATTGATGGAAAGGAAATTGAGTCGATAGAACGTGATGTTGATGTAGCAACAACAATACTAGGGCTAGCAAGATATTCCGACGATTATACAAGATCAGCCGGTCCCTCTATGATGTTTGCAAAGGATATTAAAAATACTACTGGGAAAAATCCATTTCTTATAAGACAACCAAAGAATAATGCTGGTGCCGCTAATGCTGATGTCGAGAGTATGATTATAAACAATGATCCTAATTTCAATCTAGGAGCTGCAACACGTATGTCAATGTTGGAAGGCGGACGCAGATCATTTTCATGCGCAATTCCACTACATCATATATTTGGATTCTGTAGAAATATCCGAAAAGTTATCTATGGAGCGAAACATACTATAGCGGTTGTGCGAAAGGGTACTGACAATGATGCAATTTGGAGGATTCCAGCAGATGCTGCAAACCCAAATGCTGATGCCGGTAAAGTCGTTTTAACAAAACTATCACTTTGGATGCCAGTGCTGACTCCATCGTTGTCAACAGAACCACGTTTACTATCATTTATGGATCAAGGGGGGAAGAGATTATTAAGTTGGCTAACAATGAGTACAGATGTTGTACAATCAACTGTTAACGGCGTATTTACGTGGAACCTGGCATCAAAACAGGGTATTTCAGCTCCACGTCATATATTTATTGCGTTACAGGATACGACGAGAATTGGAAATCAACTCTCCTCCCATATGATATTTGATCGATTAGGTGTTAATGAAGTCTCGCTGAGAATAAACGGACAACAAGAACCATCCGAGGATATACAACTTAATTACGGTCAAAACCATATTGCACGAGTTTATCATCGATTGCTGTCGTATATGGGACGTGATCAAAATGTCGATACTGGTCTACAAATATCACAGTTGGATTTTAGTACTCTTTATCCAATTTATTACTTTTCGTTGGAACATCTTGACTTAATGAGACAGTCCGTCGTTGATATACATTTCCGAGCTCGTGTACTTCGTGGTGCTATCCCTGAATATAGAGCTATTGCTGTTATTCTCAGTGATAAATCAATGCTACTCGAAGGTGTTGGTGGACGAATGAGACTTATTGATGCACCAGTGGAAAATCTTTAATTGAATTTAGAAATGCTTGCATTTCCGATTTAGAATCAATCTGTTTTGTATAATGTCGTATAGTAATATCAATGTTACGTTGACACCTGGTCAGCTAAAAAAATTACAATCCAAATCAGCTAAGCAATGTGGAACCACAATAACGCTGAAACCTAATCAAATGAATGGCGGAGGAAATAAACTATCGCTGACGAAAACTCAAACTAATCATTTTAATAAAGCGCTGAAAGAAAAAAAAGGAGTTCAGGTTACTCTTTCTACAAGTGCGATTAAAAACATGGAAAAGACTGGTGGTATATTCCCGTTGTTAGGGTTGATTCCAGGGTTGATTGCCGCAGCAGCCCCAGCGGTAGCGAAGGCAGCAGCATTAGGAGCTATTGGTACCGCAGCAGGAATGGCATTGAAAAAGGCAACTGGAAAGGGGTATAAAAAAAAAGGAAAGGGTCTAAGACTACCAGGAACCCCGAGTTCATGGTACAGCGGAAAGGGTCTTCGAATTCCAGGAACGATATAGTTCCTATGTCCAATTTTGATTTAATTGATACCGCTAAAAAATTAAAAATAAAAAATTTCAGAGGGGTTTTTATGAGAGATCAGTTACCGACACAACCAAATGATGTTGAAACCGGTATTATTAATTTAGATAACAGCTCCGGACCTGGAACTCACTGGGTTTGTTACGCAATTGATCCACGTGGGATTATTTATTTTGACTCATATGGATTAGCGCCGCCGAAAGAATTTATGCGTTATATTAAAACCCTTCCAATGAAGACTTGGTATTCTACGTTACCAACACAAACAATGCTTGATCCACCAATATGTGGTAATGAAGTATTAAACGTACTTGATGCTATATCCAAAAGATTTTCGAAACCACCTCATATAGTAGTAAATGAGTATACTAGCGGTAGAAACGCTAGCGTTTCTCGGATTAGAAATCCATAAGATTTGAATAATAAAAAGATTTCTATAATAATGATTGATATTTGGGGACGACCTTTATCATCGCTGAAGAAACCTGATAGTGGAGTTGAAACCGTTGATAACAAGGATGTTAAAAAATTAATCGAAGATGAAATATCCGAAATATTAAACCTAGCAAATGTTGATCCTGGTGAAATAGTTGTTTTTCAAGATCGTCAGGGTAAATTGAAAAGTAGTAATATCTCTCTTAATGATATTTTGGTTAAACAACGAGACGCAGCAGAGGATACTATCGCGTTATTTTCTGATGAGGGTAAACTCAAACCAGGTGTACTTGTTTCAACAATTACGGATAAATTAGCAACATATGATAACACGGTGAATTCATTGAAATCGCTTAATGATAAATATGATGATCATATAATTGTATTTGACCAATTTACTGCATTACAAAGAAATATAATTGACAAAATTGATAAACCCTTGCTAGAATTTTTTGGAAATCCACCAGTGACTGAACCAAAACTCACCGTAATAAAAGATTCTATGTTAGAACTAGCAACTCTTCAATCCGAATATGAAAAACACACTAAACTATTTATGACGTTTCGTAAAAACCTCATGGATAAGTTTATTGGGAGCCCATTTGATAAAATTGAAATAACACTTCCCGATATTAAAAAATCCATCGATGAACTTAAAACATTCAACAATGGAATAAAGGATGATGCAATGAAAATGATAAACGTTATTGAAAAAGTAAAAATTCCTCATGATAAATCTATCGTCAACAACGTAGTACACACGATTCAACACGGATCATATACGTGGACACCTACAGATAACATTTTAAACATAACCGCAACCGTAAAGGGTATTTATCGATTAACAATAATATCACCGATTAAATTTAATATATCATCGTCGAGTTCATCTGAAATTAACAATAATACAATATCAACGATAATCGACAAGGATACAATTGAACAATTCAAGATAACAAATGATGATAAAAATCTAGCCAAGGTTTCAATAACGTGGTACATAGAATTCGTAGCGAATTTAAGTAAACAGTTAAATTGAAAATACTAGCGCTTTTAAAATAAAATGACTCCATCATCGAATCAGTATCGCTATGATCAAGTCAGAGAATTTCAAACTAAACTCAGTTCTCTCTGTGAAGAATATCAAATAAAAATCAAAAAATACAAACGAAGAATAACCACAGTTGATATCACCGTGTACTCGGTGTCAGGAGTAATCACTGCTGCTGGAATAATACTATCTTCGGTTACAATGATTGCTCCGGTCGTAGTTCCAATCGCTATTTCCGCAGTGGCTACAATTGCTGGTATATTAACTGGGATCACAAAAAAACTATCATCGTGTAGCCAGAGTAAACTACATGATTATTTAATTAAATATCATATTGCATCTACCGGTTACTCGCAATTATCCTCGTTGATATCATCGTCGTTGGATGACACAACAATATCAGATAGCGAATTTTCAACTATGGCTCAATTGTATAAATCAACAATGCTGAAATTAGAGCAGAATAATAATAATAATGTTGTCGCAAGAACTACTTCAACAAATAGTAACAAATACAACACCAGTGAAAACAAGCACGATATCAATAACCTCAACACGTCCCGAATTTAGTGTTAATTTTCCAATTCCTGTTCCCGTGAGCGAGATCGCACTAGCAAAACTACGAGTGTATCATAGCTGGCCTAATATTAGATCGGTAGCATTTGGTGGTCAACAACCGAATAATTCCTTGGTATTTGCAAACAAGAATCGTGAAGACGGAACACCAGATTGGCAGGTTGTTTCTATACCAACTGGGTCATATCAAATCGAACAGATCAATGCTGAATTTCAACGCAGAATAAAATCTCTCACCGGAAAAGAATCAAAAATCGCTATAACAGTTCATGAACCAACATTATCATCCGCTATCGAGATAAATACAGAAGGATACGTTGTAGATATTTATCAGAGTTCTATAAGATCAGTGTTAGGATGGCCTGAATTACCACCGGATAACTCGCGAGAAAATTCGAAGGATTTTCCACCCGAACCTAAAAAATCCGATTATATCACCAACAAAATAAAACCCGTCAATGAAGTCAAAAATTATCAAGATTATGCTCCTAATAAATTCTTGAATAAAGAAATTTTTGAATCAATTTATGTTCCTCTCATTAACGGAAATTTCACAGTAATGAATAATGATTTTTCACGACTGCTAATATCTATTAAATCCGGCTCTCTCACCAAGGATGAATTTATCAACGTCGTAGAAACGGGTAATAAAATCATCGACGATATGAAAATATTTCACTCGATAATTATTCAAGAAGTATTAAATGAAAAAATCTTACATGATAAGTTTGCGGATCTATATAAGATTAATAAAACGGAGATTAAAGATTTTAAAATCCCTGGATATAACCCGGATAAACTAAAGAAACAACTTGACGATGCTATTGATATTGGGTTCAAAAGAATCCACGATAATTGGAAAAAATCGAAGAATCCCCCAGCAAATATTCTGAAATATAATAATGATCCAGAAGGCGGCGGTAGACATATTGCTCCGAACAATGTGAATATTTCAACGGTGATTGCACTCAATTTAGTATGTGACGTTATCGAAGGAAATTATCAAATAAATCTCGAACAATCAAATCAAGCTCAGCAAGGATATATTTTATATTCATTTGCACCAACGGCTCCTCCAGGATTTCTAATTATTGAAGACCCAACTAATCTAGTCTATATGCGATGTCATAATAATTTGTTAACGAGAATTAATTTCAAACTCACTGACCAATCTAATAATCTGATTGATTTACGAGGTGAGGTTTTACAAATTAGTTTATTTGTGAAATCTTAAGGACTTGATCAAATATTTAGTTAGCGCATTAGCAGCCGAGGAGGTGAACGTCAACTAAATGGCGTCTTTTTTTTTAAATTTTATTTTGATGAATGGAGGCTTATATTAAGCATTTTCGAGAAAGCCTCAGTTTGCTAAATCGACACCTGTAAAAGTTGGTCTGTTCACCCTCTCTGCATTTTGTTAGATATTTTCGGTTTCCGTAGAAGCCTTATTTTTGCTTGAAAACTTGGTCTGTTCACCTCCTCTGCATTTTGTTAGATATTTTCGGTTTCCGTAGAAGCCTTATTTTTGCTTGAAAACTTGGTCTGTTCACCTCCTCTGCTGCTGCTGCATCATTTGTTACAAGTTTTCCTTCAACTTCAATAAATGCTTCACATGGTAAAAAGTATTTACTGGTATCTTGAAATTGAAGTTCAATTCGCGATCGTAGGTCGGGTTGTATTGCATGATAGGAATAGTATTGATAATCGCGGACGGAATCATCTTTGCGCATCTTTGCTTCCATATCTAACGCGGGATCAGCTGTTCGTTTAAACATTTATAACATTACTAGCGTTTTCAATTGTGAAACTCGAAGAGTTTAACGCTAGCGTTTTAATTCTTTATAATCATCGTCGTTGAAAATTCTTCGAATTTCTTTTTTGTTTCAAACCACTTCCTGCTATCGCGTTCATGATAGCGCTATCTGTTACCGGTGGTGACGAAGTCAATTGCGCTAGTTTTTCTTCCACTGCGTTATTTATTACTTTGCTGATTTTTGCAGGCATCACTGTAGTTGATGGCAGCACCACCAACGAAGTCATCGATGACGAAGTCATTCGTGGTTTCTTTCGCACCAGTGATGCTATTTTATCTTTCGCAGCAGAAAATGCCTTTCCAGCAAGATTTCCAACGAAATTGATTCCCTTATCACGGATAGCATCAATGGCTTTCATTGATAATTGTTTAGCTAACGGCGCCACCTTGGGAGCCATTCTTGTAAATAACCCCGCAATGGTATTGCCGAAACCATCTCCGTACCAAGCGCGATAAACAGGCAATCGCGAGTTCACCACGTAGACGCTTACGGGTTTATCATGGTTATAGTGTATAATCATCTTGTTATAAAACTAGTAGTTTTTCAATTAGTGATTAATCGCTTACATCCATTGGATTTTCATCATCAATGACGTTGTCATCGTTGTGATTTTCAACTAATTCAGCAATAAGTTCTCGATATACATCAATGTCCATGATACCACCAGCAAATAATCGTCTACAGATATCAGCTGCTTCATTAATTACTTCCGGTGAGTTATTTCCGGCTCGTTTCCCTCCGATGAGAACCTCTAACCGTGATATATCACTGAGAATGTTACCAGGGCATGTCACGGTAGAGTCAAAGACATCCTTTGGATTTTTAATCGAATATCCTTTTCCGCTTGTTTTCAAAGTTGTACCAGTTTCATCATACTCTTCAATTCCCCTTCTAAATTCTTTATATCTCAATTCTCTTTTATTTAAACGGCCAACACCCTTATTCGTTTTATACAACCAATCAGCCCATTCATCTCGGCTTATTCTACTGTTTTTATACTCGTCTTTTAAAAAGTCTTTTCTGGAATGAAAGCTTTGGGCGGCAAAATTTCCAAAAATCTTATAATGTTCGGGTTTTATTAATTGAGGTCGTTTGATTTCTGCTATAGCTCTTTCGGTGAGTTTGTCTATAAAGGAAACACCTCTTGGGGTGACGACATCAACAGGTTGTGGTTCAGATGCGGAATCATCAATATCAGCTAGTTGTTCATACTCTTGTTGAGTTTTTATATCACTGGATAACTGTTGTATCCCTGCGCGTGTTTGTCCGGTCTCTGCTGCTATCTTTTTAAGCACACCAAGAACAGGCACTTCTCGTCGCTTGCCTTCCTTAGGAATATCTCCGTATATTGCTCGTTCAGTTGCTGTTTTCACATCTTTGGTCGCACTTGTTATCGGAGTAAACAGTTGTTCACTTGACACAGAAAAGTCAGTCTGCGCTTGTTGTCGTTGTTGAAGTTTCTCGAGAAGTCTGTCTCGAACCGGTATAAACTTTTTAATTGCTGCTAGCCGCTCTTGGGCTAATTTAGTTGTAAGCGATTCACCAACCATATATTGTTTGTGAACTAAATTTTCAAATGTGAAATCCGGAGGGTTTCCATCATAATTAAAAGCTTAGTTATTAAATAACTTAGTTATTAAATAATGTACCATCAAGCTAACGTATTCATCTTCGACAGGGTTAAACTGTACGACGCTATCCGCGAGTGTTTCAGAAATAACATCGCTGGGGATTTCAGAATTGTAATATCTGAGAATGGCGATGAACGATTTGTGTTAACGACGCGGCAACAAGAACAATTACGTGAAAATGGAGGCGTCGCGGTGATAACTTGCTACTACGACCAGATCATCCATTATGCACATAACTGCATGAACAAGTCCAGACTGATGAGTATCCTTTCAGGAGAAAATCCTATGTAACTTGTGTAACAAGTGAAGTGTAACACTTGTAACAAAAAACGCTAAAAAAAAATAAATAAATTATTTAAATTATTTACGAAAGCCTATATTATTTTTTCTTAGTAACACTCACGTGGTTAAGATACGGGTCGCTCCTCGTTTAACATTTTTCTAAGATCACGAACTTTAGAACCAATTTCAGCTCGTTTTTGATATTCTTGGCCGAGCTTTTGACGTATTGCTTCAACGGTGCTAAATAGCGTTATAAATAAATTAATGTCGTTACCGTACAAACAACCATTAATGGATTTTTGAATTCCTTTCACGAGCCTGTACATCCTAGGTAAAACATAACGACCCTTACTAGACAGATATTCAATATCTTCATATTCCGAGGTAATCTTGTCAACGTCGAGACTTTCAGATAATAATACCCCTTTATTATTTAAATTTGAGATTTCAGCAATTATAGCATTTACATCATTGATATCCATTATTTTTATAAATATAGTATACTGTATCTCTAATTAATAAAAAAAAAAAACATATATGACAACACATCTTTGGAACTCCTTGGGTGCCATCGCATCCAAGTAAGCCCAAGGGGACCCGAAACATACATCTCCGGCGGGAGGCCTAAGGTGGCAAACGCCATCTTAGACCGCCCAGAAGATATGCTTGAGGTATAACGTCACAACATAGACGGCACAATGCCATATATTTCCACTCGAGTGTTGTGGCAAATTTTAGGCATAACATGTACTTAATTAACTTAATTAAGGATGGATTATAATTCAATGGAACGATGATGGTATGATGTGGGCGTGGTAAACCAAACCAACATGGCAACCCATGAAATCGAATTCATGGTTGCATGAGTTAGAAAAAACACCAACCCACGCTACCGAGAATGCGATAGCATGGGTTGCCATGTTGGTTTTGCTGAGGGGGACCGCCCCACCCCCCAATTAATAGAAAAAAACATCTTCCGTTTCGCCATCAAATAATGTATCTGCTATGGGGACCGAACACGTAGTTGATAGATCTATGTTTACAAGACAAACACGATACCATTACACCACGGACTAGTCATACAGAATAGAGATTTTATATATATATATATATATATATATATATATATATATATATATATATATATATATATATATATATATATATATATATATATATATATATATATATATGATATACTTAACAATAAGAGATTTTTAAAATAGACAATTTTATGCTGCAACAATGAGAAATATTTTAAACAAAATAATACAGTTGTTTAATAAAACAGCGTTTTTATACTCTGTTATAATTCTCTAGATAAAATACATTCACATACAAGGAATTTTAACCACGCCCACATACTTCAATGAATAGGAAACACTCGCGTTCCGGCTGAGCGAACATAGGTAATGCGTTAGATTATAAAGAATTTTTGTACTGAAAAAAGAACGAGTTAGCTGTCTGCTTTACTGCTAGTCCACCCACCCCACACATGAGATATGTAGATAAATAAAACTAATAATGCAGTTTTAGCCCACAAGTGACAATAAAAAGTTTTATTCTCTATCGAAAACTCATGCCTTATATCTCCATGACAGTCACGTGGGCGCGCCTAGTCAAGTACAGGTAATATAGCAGGCGACAAATTCCTTTGACGTCATAATACAAGGGAACTTAGTAGGTAGAGTGTGAATTGTAGTGCGGATTTATCCATAAAGGATTTATCTCCCTTAAATAGTTTCAGTGTATACGAACTTTATTTTATGACCATTTTTTTTAGACAGAGATGTTTTAATGATTTTCTCAGCAACAAATCGAATTGAAGTACTACAAATATCGAAATATTTTCCAGCCGCATTTATCGACTGAAAGCTTCTCTCTTCATTATTTTCTAAATCAAACGATTTCACACCCTTGGGATGTTTTGCGTGCTTACCAGCGCTGCTTTTTAAAAGGTTATCGCGCTGCGAGACGGCTTGAAGATTCCCAAGACAATTATCAGTCTTCACGCCATTTATGTGATCAATCACAAGACCGTCTTCGATTAATCCGTAAAATGCTTCATAGATGGCTCTGTGACAGAGATACTTCTTCCTCCCAGCTGAAAACATCAAATATCCCATATTATTCAGATACCCAACAGGTTCTTTGAGTCTGCGGTGTCTGACAACACCATCACTAGAGGCTTCGTAATTAGCAAGCACTGGGTGAGGTCTGAAATCTTGGTTCATTTGTATAATAATACTACTTGTCTAATTTATTATCTGCTTTAATTATAAATCTCTGGATATAATCTTGAGGGGTTTTTATTACTTTGTCCTTGATTTTATCAAGGATGACGGAGTCAATGATTCGTTTGTCATAGTAGCGTTTTAGTTCCCTGTATCGTTTACCCCCACAAGCAAGGCATAATTGCGATTTTCCTCTAACACCCACCCCACATTGGAGGCATGGGAGAGGGCCTTTTGAACCGTTTCTCACGCTTTGCATATGATACCCACAGAATTCGCTTCTGCATGATTTGTTACACGGGGTTGTAGATCCAATCATTAGCCACTTGCAGTGATTCATTATACTATATTTTTCTATTTAAATACTTGTTTTAATTATAACATGGAGGAGTTCAAGAGATTATCGAAAATTAAGCCCTGGAAAAATACTAAATTCAATCTTGATAGGGAGTTCCAAAGATTATCGAAAATCAAACCATGGAAAAATACTAAATTCAATCTTGATAGGGAGTTCCAAAGATTATCGAAAATCAAACCTTGGAAAAATACTAAATTCAATCTTGATAGGGAGTTCCAAAGATTATCGAAAATCAAACCTTGGAAAAATACTAAATTCAATCTTGATAGGGAGTTCCAAAGATTATCGAAAATCAAACCTTGGAAAAATACTAAATTCAATCTTGATAGAGTCTCTGATACACCAAAACGTCTAATCGGTGATAGAACTATACTCGGTAAAATCAGGGAGTGTTTTAATGAATTCTACCGAGACGGTGCAGCATACTGTTGGTCGACATTTCGAATTATTGATGAAGATGTCAATGTACCCATCATCGATGCTACTATGAACGATAAAAGAGCAGCTGAGATAATTTCACACCTTGGTGAAATTGCAAAGCAATTTCCATCCAAAGGATTTCAAGCAAAGCAATTTCCATCCAAAGGTGGAAAATCCAAAGGTGGAAATCCAAAGGATTTCAAGCAAAGCAATTCCAATCAGAAGTATTTTTTCAGAATAAAATTCATTATCGAAGTCGAAGGCAAATGGATTATTAAGGATAAATTTGAACCAATTCTCAAGAATAAAAAAGCTGTCATTGTGAGTAGAGATTCCAAACCAGGGATTCTAACCAGCATTGATAAACCATACTACGAAAGATCTTATCCCGTAACAGCAATGGTTTATGGGATATATCCGTTAAATGATAAACCCGATATCGCAAAACTAGCTCCTATGAAATATTCACCGTTGACTTCGTCAAGGCTCAATTGTGTAGCAACACGGGTAATGGAACACTTCACAAATGCATCCCGAGGAAATAAACTAACTGATCTGCGACGTAGGAAAATAACCGAATGGGAACTGACAGTGAAACAGCACGGTGCAAAGATTTCTGATATAGCTAAATTAGAAACATCATTAAGATTTCCAATAACAGTTATGACGATAACCGGAGAGGTTTTATACGAACCGAAATATAACAAAAATGGAGCCCCAATACAGATTATTGATCATAACAAACACGCGTGGACACCTGCGGTAACAGTATTTCCACGAGAACGAACCGTGAAATATATCCCCCCGGAATTTTCCGGGGAATTTTCCGGGGATGTTTTCTATGAAGAGAAATTATTTGATGCTATTCATGCGTTGTGTAAAGATGATCCTGTGTCAGTGTGGTTACTTAGTAGTGCTGGTTCCGAATCAGGATTTGATCAATTTGTAAGACCAAATGGTGAATTATATCGCGTTGAAGAATTAGATAACAGAATGAGAAAAATCGCTAATGATTTTTCACCGGAGAGTTCCCATGAAAAACTATTGACGGATAGTTTTACTATTCCATCAGTGGTAGCTCACTTCGCAAGAGAAAAAAACTCATGGCGTCCAACACGAAGTGATTTTCTCGAGGACGTTAAATTGAGTTGCATCGAATTTGGTCATGGAGGACTGTGGAATACAAAATACCATCGTGACGGTATGATATATCCGCGTGTGATCCTGGAAGTTTTCTCGGGTATGGGGAATGCGCTGAGTACTTCAAACGATTTGGACACCCCACGCATGAAATGACTCGTGTTGCGATTAATGGACCATTGCCTGATTTTGATTTAACCGGATTCGCTCGTGTGATATCATTTGAACTCGCTACAGGGTTACATCCGTGTAGTTATGTTTGGCTCGGTAGACACCTATCTGAAAAACACTGGATGCCAATAGTGATATTGAGATATATGATTGATTGTGGCATGCTGATATCGTTGATTGTTTCCGAAGCTATTATATGCTATCGAGCTCAGAATGAAGTTTGGCTACCACAACCCGATCTAGATCGTATAATCAACGAACTACGAAAACAGTTTCCAGATTTCAGTGAAGAAGAAATCATAAATTGGTCTAAGAAGTTATTTGAAATTAAAAAAGAACAAGCAAAAGATCTCGGAAGAAGAATAATCGGTAAATTTACCCAGGGTGGACGATACGACAACGCAAAATACTCTTTGCGGTTGATCATAGATGTCGCTGAATACGATTTTCTTGTAACGGATTTAACGAAACAGGGAAAACTTGTATCCCGTAAGGATGCTTTTCTATCCAATGGTGAGAAATTAGGTACGGTTGTTACCTACTGTGATGGATATAATTCCCAGTACACACATTTGAGAAGTTCAATGTTAGCCTATGCTTCTATTAATCTATTTTCGATGATAAATAGATTTCCTAATACCGCGGTTAGAGTAGCCACTGATTCGATGTATATACACAATAAGTACAAATCAGCTGTAGCGGCATTCACAGATCCGGAGGAAGCGTGGGGGCGTTGGCGATTTAAAAAGGAGATGCTACATGAGTATTGTGAATCCGCAGACGTTGCCATGGATGAAAAGTACTTAAAATGTGATAAGATTCAATCAGAATTTTCTAATGCACCACCGGTATCTGATCCAATATGTAGATACAAGACAGTTTATTTAAACGGTTGTGGTGGGTCAGGAAAGACAACTCGTGCAATTGAATTAGATCGTGGTGGTGGAAATACTTGTATTTCTACTAACATGATTGTGTTAACACCGACTCACAGACTCGCCAGAGAGATGATATAGCGAGGGGTAAATGCCTGTACTTATCATAGTTTTTTTCGATGGAAAGGTGACAAATGGACTCCTGAGCGTATGGGTGATAAATTCATTCCTGAAATCATAATTTGGGATGAAATATGCACAGTGTCATTAGATGTATTAAAAACATTTCTTGAGTGGTTGTTAAACAAAAACACAAAAGTCGTCATGTGCGGTGATCACGGCCAACCACCACCATTTGTCGGTGGATCTCCACATGAATGGCTAAAGGGTTCTGTAGACTATTATGAAGAAATTAATACCGACCATAGATCACTTGATGAACAATTACGCGAGTTCAAAGCACTGCTTAGATTACAACCGGATAAAATCCAATGCGAAATAGCGCGTGAAATAATTTCAGAAACTCCTATGAATGATTTCTGGGAAACGTGGAGACCAAATGATTTGATAGTAGCAAGTAGAAAAATAGTCAGAGACACACTTCAGATGAAGTTATTTGAATTGCATAAAGAAAAATTTGCAACGCTTCCAGTACCGTTGTGTTATAGGCCTTCGGATACACGAAAGCAGAATATAGAAGTTGATATTCCAAGCCTGACAAAGTCAGGAAGTGAAAAGCAGATTCTCGTGTTAAATGATATTGTGCTGGTTGATATCAATGTCGTTGAAGATGCATTGCGTGCTAATAAATCCCCATGGACGCTAGGATACGCAGCAACAATACACTCTTCACAGGGATTGACTATATCGGATACAATTGTTTGGATGGTAGATAATCGCATCGAATGGTCGAATTTAGTCTATCTCGCAGTATCCAGAGTACGAAGAATAAATCAGCTTCGAAGAATTGTCGTCATGACAGAGTCAGGTGGCGATGATGAAATCATTGGTGATGATAATGACACAACAATAAGTGATATTGATGTTAGCATCATTAATAAAAAACTCTCCGGTTACAAACAACAGGACAAAAAAAAACAACGAGAATTTGATATTGATGCTAAATTAATAATCACTTTGAAGAAACAACAGAATAATCACTGCGCGAGTTGCAATTGTATAATGCGTTGGCAGTATTCGGATAAGGATCCTCGCCAATTCACCGTTGACAGAAAAAATAACAATCTCGGTCATGTCAGAAATAATGTGATGTTGACTTGTCTTGAGTGCAATAGACGCCGGGGTGCCAGCACCCTGGGTGCTAATTAAGACCATGCGGTCGCAATTGAGTATCTTCGGGAATCACTTGTAGTTGTTGCCGAGTAAATCCTCGCTGAGGAGCAGTTGAATCCAGTTTATAGATTGCTGGTCTACAAGTTGATCGTGTTATACTAGATATCTTATGCGTAGTGACGCTCCAAATAGGATCAGTAGCCCTTTTTCTACCCCCTTCAAGCTCTCCTGGTTCGTATAAGTACCTAACAGTGACATTACTACCAAGAATTGGTTGGGAAACGCTAGCGTTTCTAGGGAAATCTTTTTGTGGTTGTACGGGTATAGACTTGTTTTTAATCGCGTTGATAGGTTTCATGTTGATTGTTCTAGTAATCTCGTTATTCAGTGCAGTAATCACAGCTGGTAACCTTTTGACCCATTCACGGGATCGCTTTTCTTGAATGAATTCTTTTGCGTATTGATATCCAAATAACCGCTCAGCAATCGTCCGATTAAATCGTTCGACAATGGCCTGATCGCGATGTAGCGCAGTATGCCCTCGTCGTATGGTGACATTATGATTTTTCATTGTAGATAGAACTGCACCCTGAAATTCCTTGCCAGGATCAACCTGCAATAGATTCGGCCAGTGCAGAGGACCTCGTCGATAAATCCTTTCAAATGCAGAAGCAACTTCAGTGGCTGATTTTGTTTTTAACGGTTCTGCTTCTTTGTATCGACTTGCAACATCAACTACGGTTAACGCGTATTTGTAACCACGATCATGTGGCAGAAATAATATATCAGCCTGATGAACTTCATTAGGAGCAGTCACATCAAAATGCGAGAATTGAATTTGTTTAGGTGGTGGTAGATAAATTTGCCATAGTGCCTGTTTGGATAACCAATCCGCCGCTGTAGTTTTTTTCACTTTTGCAGCACTAGCGAGTTTATGGACTGCTGATTTACCCCTCCAGTATCCTCTTGGGGAATAATAAATTGATTCCATATTAAAATGCTAGCATTTTCAATTACCAGCACCCATCATCAATTTGCCTTTCATAGCTGATTTTACCAACCACGAAGCCAACTTTTCTTTAAAAGATTTATCAGGAATAGCATTTAACGCATGAATTAATTTCACATCCGCGAGATGCCTGTTTTGCAGATTGCTGCTTTTATATGCAACATCATGAGCATGACACGCCTTATCAATAGCGTTTATCGGATACTCGCCGGATCGGGGTTGATTTTGATCATCAAGTCTGATATCTAATCGTGTTCCGGGACCACAGTAGCTATATCCTGGAAGGTGCTTTTCTCCGGGGTACTTTGCCCATGGGGTTCCAGGGAGCTTTGTCAATTTGGCTGCGATATCACCTCCTCGTTTTTTTTTAAAACATCTCCGGATTGTAAAATCTTTGATTTTGTAGAAATAAATCTAAACTTTTTTATACCACATGTTGCACATCTACCAGTTAGTGCTGATCTGTTATTTTTAGTTGTAACCGTCGTCACATCATTTGTGCTAGTACGCGTTTTACACTTCACACAATATAGATCCATAATTTATGTATAGAGATATGAATATAATTTATTTTTCAGCGACTAAAATAAGAGAACCAGTTAAGCATCATGCAGCGCTACCAAACTCTATCCGTGCAATTATAATCGGGCCATCTGGATCCGGTAAAACGCAATTGCTGCTCAATTTAATAATGAGATGGATGAAGTGGGATAAGTTGTATTTAATTGCCCCTAGCGTAGATGATCAACGATGTTATGAAGTGTTAAAGGATTTTAACGAGAATGCATCAGAAATTAAGGGTGAGAATACCATTGATTTTATAACTGATATTGACGAGGCGCCATCCGTGGATGACCTTGATGGGAGTATTAACAATTTAGTCGTATACGACGATGTGATGTTAGACAATCCAAAAAACCCAGCTAGAATATTTTCCCGGGGGCGTCACAAAAACACTGATGTGATATATGTCACTCAACGCTACACTCAGATTCCAAAAGTGATCAGAGATAACTGTAATATTCTTGCTGTGTTTAACGGCGTTGATACACATACGCTACGAAATATTTGGCAGACATGGTGTTCCGATATGGACTTCAATCAATTTAAAAATTTCTTTAGTTATGCTCAGTCAACCCCGCATGGATTTGTAACAATAAATTTACATGATCCTCGGACACGATATCGTATCGGACTCGATCAAATTTTCGGTTGAAATCATAAATGATTTTCGTCCTAAAGACTCGATCAAATTTTCGGTTGAAATCGTAAATGATTTTTTGTTAACCCAGTGATGAAATCACTAGCAGCAGAGAGGGTGAATGACAACGACGTTGGCGTATATAAGGAAATCTTATTTTATCGAATAGACGCCATTTTTTTTACTATTTGGTGGAAGCCTCAGATTTTCGAATCGACGCTCGGAAAGTTGTAGGATTCACCCTCTCTGCTGCTTGAAGTAATCGCTTTTGAAAAATACCAAACTTATGAAGTCTAGGCCGACTGCAAATCCAGCCAGGTCCCGTAGAGGTATACATATAAGTAATTTTTTCCAGTTTGCTCCTCACCTACGGTTATAGAATAGAACATTAGGTTATTAAAACCCTTTCGTCGTATTTTTACATAAAAGTATCTTTCAGCCGGGAGTAATTATATATATTTCGTTGATAACCTCATTAATTTTGAAATATGCGATAGAAAATATTACTAATGGTAACATCTCTGGATTCTTTTGTTTCTAATTTAAAATGAGATGACAAAATTAGACTGTTTTCACAATTCTCAAAGATGAGAGAAATAGTGTGAGGGTTTGTGATTGTGGAGAGGATGTTTAGGATATTCGATTTAAAGAGTCTTCTAGAACAATAAAACAAATATCATAACACTACTGTTCAAAGTAGTTATTACTTAATGTAATTTGAAAGAAAGAAAACAAAAATTGGTAATTCAAGTTTCTATCTTTGTTAATGAGGAACACGATGCCAGTAACGAGTATAGAATCAGGAAGGGTTCTTTATTTAATTATAAATGTTAATAAGATATGTCCAGCATCAATTTATCGTAATCCGCGGCGGAGAGGGATCAAATGACCAACAGGGAATGTTATATCGAATGAAATAAAATGCAAGTGCTAAATTATGTTGCTGCATATTTATGGTCTACATTCTAGCATAAGAAGAAAGTAAGGAATTACTTTACGAATGAAACATTGGACTCGTCCATTACATTTAGCTATATGATACAGATACACTGGAATCGTCCATTACATATAGAAATATGATAGAGATACATTGGACTGGTCCATTACATGTAGCAATATGATACAGATGCATTGGACCCGTCCATTACATTTAGCAATATGATGCAGGTACATAGGACCTGTTCATTACATTAAACAATATGATACAGATACCTTGGACTCGTCCATTACATATAGCAATTGTTGTTGTTGGCTTGACTTCGCACACGAAGATTAAGAAGGAAGATTTCTATGTCTATTGCACTTGCGCTGGTGGCTGACGAACCCAATACGTGATAGGCACGTCCGGCCACAGAGGCTGCAGGGGAATGTCTGGGTTTTGGTGGGTGCTGACAATGGCTCCCGGTTTTTTCTTTGCCAACGTTTTTCCTCCAAGATGGCCCGTCTGTTTTGTTCAAAAGTGTCAGCGGCCTGGTGAATTGTACGTCGCCAGCTTGTACGGTCAACAGCTAGTGATGCCCATTGGCGGTGATCAATGCCACAGAAGGTAAGGGTCTTTTTCAAGGAGTCTTTATATCTCTTTCGAGGTGCCCCTCTATCACGGTGGCCAGTTGGTAGCTCACCATACAGTGCAATTTTTGGCAGGCGATAATCCTTCATCCTGGACACATGCCCTGCCCAGCGAAGCTGTATCTTCACGAGTGTGGCCTCAACGCTGGTGATCCCCGCTTGCTTGAGGACTTCAGTGTTGGTAACGAAGTCACTCCAGTGGATGTTGAGGATGGTGCGGAGGCAGCGCTGATGGAAGCGTTCAAGGAGACGGAGGTGACGGCTGTAGGTGACCCAGGATTCGGCGCCATATAGGAGGGTGGTCAGTACGACAGCCATGTAGACATTGATTTTTGTAACTCTCTTGAGATTGGGATTGTGCCAGACACGTTTGTAGAGTCTGCCGAAGGCGCTGTTTGCTTTGGCTAATCTGTTGTCTATTTCTTTGTCGATCATTGCATCAGAGGATATCAGACAGCCCAGGTAGGTGAACTGGTGGACTACGTTTAGCTCTGTCCGGTCAATGAGGATGCTTGGTGGACGGTACTCTTCCTTGGGGGCAGGCTGGTGAAGTACCACGGTTTTCTTTAGGTTTACCTCGAGGCCAAAGAGCTGGCAAGCTTCTGCAAAGCAAGATGCTGCTCGTTGTAAGGCTGCTTCCATGTGGGCAACAAGGGCGGCATCGTCTGCAAATAGAAGTTCACTAATCAGTTTTTCTAAAGTTTTGGCGTTGGCCTGAAGTCGCCTTAAGTTGAAGAGGTTGCCATCAGTACGGAATCTAATATAGATGCCATCTTCGTCACCAAGGTCTTCTGTAGCTTTTCGGAGCATCGTGCTGAAGAAGATTGAAAACAGTGTAGGAGCTAAAACGCAGCCCTGTTTCACGCCAATTGCGATGGGGAAGGTCTGTGACAGTTCGTTATTGTTTTTAACCTGACCAAGCTGGTCTTCGTGTAGTTGGATGATCATGGTAAGGAATTTGGCAGGACAGCCAAGTTTTTCAAGGATTTTCCACAGTCCAGTTCTGCTCACCGTGTCAAAAGCCTTTGTTAGGTCCACAAAAGTGATGTACATTCCTTTGTTTTGTTCTCTGCATTTTTCCTGGATCTGTCTCAGGACGAACACCATGTCAGTTGTGCCCCTATTGGCTCTGAAGCCACACTGACTCTCTGGAACATGATCTTCTGCAATGGTAGGCACTAGTCTGTTTAGCAACACTCTAGCAAGGATTTTGCCCGCAACGGAGAGCAGAGTTATCCCACGGTAGTTTGAGCAGTCAGACTTTTCCCCTTTGTTTTTGTACAGGGTGATGATGACTGCATCACGGAGATCTTGCGGAAGTTTCCCTCGCTCCCAGCAGCAAACGAAGAATTCGTGAAGTTTGGTGTGCAAAGCTAGGCCTCCTTTCTTCCATATCTCAGGTGGAATACCATCCTTTCCTGCAGCCTTACCTGCCTTCAGCTGTTCTATGGCTTTTAAAGTCTCTTGCAGTGTGGGTGCCACATCAAGTTCCATCTTTGGTGGCTGTTGTGGGATGCGATCAATTGCTGCCTTTTGGACTGCACGACTAGTGCTGAAGAGGGTGTGGAAGTGCTCTGACCAGCGGTTTAGGATAGATTCCCTGTCAGTGAGTAGCTCTTGACCATCTGCACTCCGTAGGGGGCTTTGTATTTGGAAGGAGGGACCATACACTGCTTTCAGCGCTTCATAGAACATCTTGTAGTCTCCAGTGTCAGCGTACATTTGGGTTCTTTCTGAGAGCTTTGTCCACCAATCATTTTGTATTTCACGAAGACTGCGCTGGAGGGAGCTGCAGATAAGGCGGAAGGCTGCTTTCTTTTTTGGACAGGATGGTTGTGCGAGGTGGGCTTGGTATGTTGATCTCTTACTGGCAAGTAGTTCTTGGATTGTCTGGTTGTTTTCATCAAACCAGTCTTTGTGGTTTTTAGTGGTGAATCCAAGGATTTCTTCTGAGGTTTGCAGAATGGCAGCCTTGATGTGATTCCACATATCCTCCGGAGGTAGATCTGGTGGAAAGCTTGGTTCTTCAAGTCTAGAGTGCAGGCTCTCTTGAAAATTTGCCTTGACGTCTTCAGACAGGAGGTTTTTAATCTGGATCTTCCTTTTTATGGTATGTCCGTGTTTGGACCTGGGTTTGAAGTAGAAGTTGAGTTTGCATCGAACAAGACAGTGATCTGTGTGGCACTCTGCACTGCGCATCACTCTGGTGTGAAGGACATCTTTTAAGTCCCTCTGGCGTACTATGATGTAATCAATTAGGTGGCAGTGTTTTGATCTAGGATGCATCCAGGTCGTTTTCAGGCTGTCTTTCTGCTGAAATATGGTGTTTGTAATAGTGAGTTGTAATTCTGCGCAAAGTTCGAGAAGCAGGCGCCCATTATCATTGCAGCCGCCCACTCCATGTTTCCCAATAATTACTTTCCAGGTTTCTGAGTCTCGGCCCACCCTGGCATTGAAATCTCCAAGAATGACTATTTTGTCGCTCTCTGGGACACTCTTGAGAAGTCTGCGCAGGTCAGCGTAGAATTTATCCTTTTCAGAAGAGTCTGCCTGTAGTGTTGGAGCGTATACACTGAAGAGTGTGGCGTTGTTTTGGTTTCCTAACGGGAGACGCATGGACATGATGCGGTCGGTGTGACCAGTTGGAAGGTTTGATAACTTGGTGGCGATTGAGTCCTTGACCATGAAACCGACTCCTGAAAGCCGTTTTTCAGTTTTAGGTTTGCCTGACCAGTACAGGGTGTATCCAGCGCGTAGTTCTCTCAGACTTCCCTCCTCTGAAAGGCGGACTTCACTAAGTGCAGCAATGTCAACAGCAAGGCGAGAGAGTTCGTGTGCGACTAGGGCAGAGCGTCGTTCAGGTCTATTGCTGTCAGTTGAGTCTAGCATTGTTCTGATGTTCCAACAAGCCAGTTTTAGTTTTTTCCCACGATGAGAGGCCGGTGGGACATGCCTTGTTTTTTCTGTTAAGTTTTGACCGCATTATAAGATGCCCGTTTGCTGCGGCAGGCCAACTAGGGTGTAAGGAGACGAGCTTTGGTTAGGCCACCTTTTCTAGGCCCTTCTCCATGTGGAGCAAGCAGTGCTGTCCCTAAAAAAGGCTGCTTGGACACTCAGGCTGCTGCCGGGTGATGGTGTCGTCTCCAGATCAACACCAGACGACCAAAGGCCTGAGTCGCCTGCATGCAGGATTGGGACTGCGGCTTCCAGTGACATCTTTCACCTGCCGTTTTCGCCCCTTTCCCATCGCTGCAGGGCTTGATAGTGTCGAGCATAAACAGTAGACAGTAGACGGTTCCTTCATGCCTGCACAAAGGAGCTTTTAGGTGGAGTTCAGTCTGCGCAAACTGGCCCCACCCTTTAAACCTGTGGTTCATCTGCCATGGCCTGGCAGGCCAGGACGGTGACAGCGAGGTCCACAGGCCGTAGGTTTTATATAAGAGTTTCCCTCTCCTATGCAGATGGCCGACCATGGCTGAAGAGATCTGCCTTCCCTGCTATTTTTAAACCATAGCTGGTCAACCACAGCCACAATCCATTAATACATATGGTGCGTCCTGGTTCCGAACACTTGGCCGTTGATCTGTAGAGACCTTCCGTCCTAGCCGGTGACTTCCTTGTAGAAGTTCATACGCCTAGTGATGCAGTGTTAACATCACCCACTCAAACGTCGTTTGGCCCGCTAGCAATATGATACAGGTATATTTGACCCGTCCATTACGTTAAACAATATGATATAGATACAGTATATGATACAGATACATTGGAAATTTAGCAATATGATACATGTATAGTTTGTACCTCTAAATGCTCAAAAGATGAACGTCTTTATTGAGTCATGCTGAAATGTTATAAAAGCTTGTTACATTTCAGATTTAGTTTTATTATTCGGTGATAAGTAAGTAATTTTGTTATTATGTTTCCCTTGAGGTATCTACCTGAGAAAGGTGTGCATATCTGGCTCCCGCCATCGACGTTTTAGTAGTTGAATTTGCTGTTTCCTCTAGACCTTATATCAACTGCTTCATTTTCATTCACAATTGTTTCTGGAACTTGACAATTTTTTCAAATTTTAGGATTAAAGACGAAAGTGGTGAGGACTTAAATGACAAAAGCTGAACATACTATTATTGTTTTGGTCATCCAATCTTTGAGGTCCCCGTCAAAATGTTGTTATTTGTAACACATGTAATCTGATTTCGTTACAAATTATTCCATAATAGATTATATCAGTTGACATAGGAATTAACATGTATTTATTTCAATAAAGAAAGTTCAGTAATGATTTTGTTGAAACCGTAGAGTTTACTGATCAAGTATGAGTAATAGAGATGGAATGCTAGGCGACATCATCAGCAAAATAACTCACATTGTACAATTATTGAAAAATATTTCTTCATTACTATAACAATATCCTGGAATTTAGCGCTGCCATGACTGATTAGGTGATTAACGTTCTTCCTATAAAGATCGGAATCAAATTATCTCCGGGTATTGATGACAGAAAAAAGCTTCATCTTCATTATATTTTGTTTCAAACTATATATATGCACGATAACACTTTTACGGAGAATATAAATAATGAATGCTGGCAGACGACGATATAATGAATACTGGCAGACGGCATTAAAAGGCACTTCGTTATTTTCATCCTCAAACTCTTTTATTAGGACAAATATGCTCCATTATTGGTCCACGTGATCCACAATGAGCACATATTAGATCTTACAGCAGAACAACTTGATAACTGCCTGAATTCATTGCTTGAAAAACATGCCCCAGCCACCAAATGCAGAGTAAATAAAAAAAAGTGTTCTCCTTGGTATAGCAGTATTAGGGACCAGCTTCGCACTTCTAAAAGACATCGCCCAAAAGCAGAGAGGCTTTGGTTTTCCACCAGACTCACTATTCATAAACAAATCTACGAAGCCGCTAAGAAGAACGTCACAAACATAGTCCATTTAGCCAACTCATCACACTACAGTACTAAGATCAGGAAGAGTTTCAGCTGCAAAGAGCTCTTCGAGATAATTAACCAACTATTGTCAAGGACAAATGTACACCACTTCCAACAACCTTCTCTCCACTAGACCTACCAGACCAATTTGCAAATTTCTTTGATGA
Organism: Unio delphinus; assembly: GCA_029339505.1. Taxonomy (NCBI): domain Eukaryota; kingdom Metazoa; phylum Mollusca; class Bivalvia; order Unionida; family Unionidae; genus Unio; species Unio delphinus. The sequence goes on from JAQISU010000160.1 coordinate 7,019,815, forward strand.
CAAAGTTCAAACCATTAGAGATTCACTTCACAGCACAATTTCAACTGATTCGTCACCATACAGTTATGATGCAGAATTTCAGCGACAACCGTTAGGAGCTTTTCAACATGTTTCTATAGATTTAGTACGAACAATCCTGATGAAAAGTGCACCAAAGTCTTGTGAACTTGATCCAATTCCGACATCACTGCTGCTTGAGTGCTTAGACCCAATATTGCCTTCCCTAACTGATGTTATTAATCTCTCTCTCTCTCTCTGTCTCTCTCTCTGTCTCTCTCTCTCTCTCTCTCTCTCTCTCTCTCTCTCTCTCTCTCTCTCTCTCTCTCTCTCTCTCTCTCTCTCACATCAGGGGTATTCCCATCATTTTTCAAAACTGCCATCGTAAAGCTACTGCTGGAGAAACCAACACTGGGACATAACGATTTAAAAAACAACCGCCCAGTTTCTAATCTCCCTTTTATATAAAAAAATCTTAGAAAAGGTTGTTATCACTCAACTTGTATCTCATTTGAATTCAAAGTCTTTTTAGCAATGTACAGTCTGCATATCGCCCTTGCCACAGTACGGGAACTACTCTTCTGAAAGTATTTAGTGACATTCTCTCTGCTTTGGATAGTGGAAAGATTACAGTCCTCACTCTCCTGGATTTATCTGCAGCATTTGACACAATAGACCATGATATATTTCTTCACCGTTTCCAGCATGTATTTGGCATTCAGAATATAGCCTTACAGTAGTTTAAGTCCTACTTAGTCAACAGGACACAAATTATATCTGCAAATGGAATACGCTCCAGCCCAGTTGACTTGGACCTGTTCTCTTCATTCTGCACACTCAGCCGCTCTCAAGTGTCATAGATCATCACCCAGTGTCGCACCAATTGTACACTGATGACACTCAAATGTGCAAGTCTAGCCACCCAACTGAAGTTGATGCTACCATCCATGGAGTAGAGAAGTGCATTTCGGATGTGAAATCATGGATGATATGTAACAAGCTGCAGATGAATGATGATAAAACTGAGGCTATTCTGATCACAACACAAAGACTTTTTCATTCACATCCTTTCCCTCAGACAATAAATATCAGCAACAACAACATTAAATTCTCACAGTCAGTATGGAATCTATGCGTTACTCTAGACAGTACTCTCACATTGCACCAACATGTCATGAACATCTGCAGGGCTGCATATCTTGAATTGAGACGCATCAGTTCCATTCGTAAATATCTTTCAGTTGATGACACAAAAACACTTGTGTGTTCATTAGTACTTTCAAGACTGGACTATTGTAACTCAATTCTGTCTGGTTCATCACAATATTTACTCCAGAAACTTCAAAAAGTTCAAAACACAGATGCATGTATCATCTTTAGAGTACCTCGATCAGAGCACACCTCACCACTGCTTTGTACCCTACACTGGCTATCAATTCGATACAGAATCAAACACAAAATTTGTTCTCGGTGCTTTATTTCAATGACAGACTCCAGTCCAACATACCTATCCAGCCTCACCCATGTGTATACACCAGCTAGATCCTTACGCTCTTCTTCTGATAATCGTATACTCATTGTTCCCAGGGTGAAAACAAAGTCATATCGTTTGCACACCAGGGCCCGGCGACGTGGAACGAATTACCCATTGAAATTAGACACAAAGACACAGTGGTCCCTTTTAAGAGTACTCTCAAGACTCACCTGTTTCGACTGCAGGGACAAACTTAGCGACCTAATCATGTTTTGTATCTTATATGTTTTCAGCATGTTTTTATGTTTTCCAATTTCATTGTTTTTGTCATTTGTTGTTCTGTAGTGTAGTCATATCATTATTGATGGTGTAAAGCGCTTAGAGCTTCAAAAGATTAGGCGCTATACAAAGTCCTCATTATTATTATTATTATCTTATCTCATTTACTTCAAAACACAAATCCATTTTAATATAGTTCTATGAAACATAAATTTCAAACACTTTACTAAAAATTATATATGTCAATACATACTTCTAAATAAAAGGGAAGAGAGTGTAACATACATAATCATGTTGTAAACAGTTATAAGCTATGTCAATTAACACTAATAGATAGATAAATAGGTATAGGCTATGTCAATTAACACTAATAGCTAGATAACTAATTAAAGGCTATGTCAATTAACACTAACAGCTAGATAATAGGTATAAGCTATGTGAATTAACACTAATAGCTAGATAATAGTTATAAGCTATGTCAATGAACACTAATAGATAGATAAATAGGTATATGCTATATCAATTAACACTAATAGGTAGATAATAGTTATAACCTATGTCAATTAACACTAATAGGTAGATAATAGTCATAAGCTATGTCAATTAATACTAATAGATAGATAAATAGGTATATGCTATATCAATTAACACTAATAGGTAAATAATAGTTATAACATATGTCAATGAACACCAATAGGTAGATAATAGTTATAAGCTATGTCAATTAACACTAATAGATAGATAAATAGGTATAAGCTATGTCAATTAACGCTAATAGATAGATAATAGTTATAACCTATGTCAATTAACACTAATAGGTATATACTAGTTATAAGCTATGTCAATTAACACTAAAAGGTAGATACTAGTTATAACCTATGTCAATTAAAGCTAATAGGTAGATAAAAGTTATAACCTATGTCAATTAACATTAATAGGTAGATAATAGTTATAAGCTATGTCAATCAACACTAATAGATAGATAATAGTTATAACCTATGTCAATTAACGCTAATAGGTAGATAATACTTATTAGCTATGTCAATTAACGCTAAAAGGTAGATAATAGTTATAACCTATGTCAATTAATACTAATAGGTAGATAATAGTTATAACCTATGTCAATTAACACTAATAGGTAGATAATAGTTATAAGCTATGTCAATTAACACTAATAGATAGATAATAGTTATAACCTATGAAATTAACGCTATAGGTAGATAATACTTATAAGCTATGTCAATTAACGCTAAAAGGTAGATAATAGTTATAACCTATGTCAATTAATACTAATAGGTAGATAATAGTTATAACCTATGTCAATTAACACTAATAGGTAGATAATAGTTATAAGCTATGTCAATTAACACTAACAGATACATAATAGTTATTACCTATGTCAATTAACGCTAAAAGGTAGATAATAGTTATAACCTATGTCAATTAACACTAATAGATAGATAAATAGGTATAGACTATGTCAATTAACACTAATAGATAGATAATAGTTATAACCTATGTCAATTAACGCTAAAAGGTAGATAATAGTTATAATCTATGTAAATTAACGCTAATAGGTAGATAAAAGTTATAACTTATGTCAATTAACACTAATAGATAGATAATAGTTATAACCTATGTCAATTAACACTAATAGATAGATAAATAGGTATAGACTATGTCAATTAACACTAATAGATAGATAATAGTTATAACCTATGTCAATTAACGCTAAAAGGTAGATAATAGTTATAATCTATGTAAATTAACGCTAATAGGTAGATAAAAGTTATAACTTATGTCAATTAACACTATTAGATAGATAATAATTATAACCTATGTCAATTAACACTAATAGATAGATAATAGTTATAACCTATGTCAATTAACACTAATAGATAGATGATAGTTATAACCTATGTCAATTAACACTAATAGATAGATAAATAGGTATAGGCTATGTCAATTAACACTAATAGATAGATAAATAGGTATAGGCTATGTCAATTAACACTAATAGATAGATAAATAGGTATAGGCTATGTCAATTAACACTAATAGATAGATACATAGGTATAAGCTATGTCAATTAACGCTAATAGATATATAATAGTTATAACCTATGTCAATTAACGCTAATGGGTAGATAATACTTATAAGCTATGTCAATTAACACTAATAGGTAGATAATAGTTATAAGCTATGTCAATCAACACTAATAGATAGATAATAGTTATAACCTATGTCAATTAACGCTAATGGGTAGATAATACTTATAAGCTATGTCAATTAACGCTAAAAGGTAGATAATAGTTATAATCTATGTCAATTAAAACTAATAGATAGATAATAGTTATAACCTATGTCAACTAACGCTAATAGGTAGATAATAGTTATAAGCTATGTCAATTAATACTAATAGGTAGATAATAGTTATAAGCTATGTCAATTAACACTAATAGATAGATAATAGTTATAACCTATGTCAACTAACGCTAATAGGTAGATAATAGTTATAACCCATGTCAATTAACACTATTAGATAGATAATAATTATAACCTATGTCAATTAACGCTAATAGGTAGATAATAGTTATAAGCTATGTCAATTAACACTAATAGATAGATAATAGTTATAACCTATGTCAACTAACGCTAATAGGTAGATAATAGTTATAACCCATGTCAATTAACACTAATAGATAGATAATAATTATAACCTATGTCAATTAACACTAATAGATAGATAATAGTTATAACCTATGTCAACTAACGCTAATAGGTAGATAATAGTTATAACCCATGTCAATTAACACTATTAGATAGATAATAATTATAACCTATGTCAATTAACACTAATAGATAGATAATAGTTATAACCTATGTCAATTAATACTAATAGGTAGATAATAGTTATAAACCATGTCAATTAACACTATTAGATAGATAATAATTATAACCTATGTCAATTAACGCTAATAGGTAGATAATACTTATAAGCTATGTCAATTAACACTAATAGATAGATAAATAGGTATAGGTTATGTCAATTAACACTAATAGGTAGATAACTAATTAAAGGCTATGTCAATTAACATTAATAGCTAGAAACAAACTGCACAGATCAAAACATCTGTAAGGTATAGGCTGAAACGTTAGCGCCATAATAAGTCAGATATATTTCAGCGTTAAGGTACGTCATATAAGCTAATATGTAACATAACTAACATTTGTTTTTATATAAAAGGGAAGCAAATGTTGTACATCCTGTTTGAAGAAGAACATTGGAAGATTTGATCGAAATTGAATAGATACCAATTAGCGTTTATCTAAACAATATCTTTCAGACAGATATAAATGAAATTCATCAGTTTCATCAACCGCTCCGGTGGCCTAGTGGTTAGAGCGTCCACCGCGGAAGCGAGAGGTCGTGGGTTCGATCTCTGGCCGAGTCATACCAAAGACTTACAAAAATGGTACTAACAGCTGCCTCGCTTGACGTTCAGCATTAGAGTTTAGTGTTAGGACTGGTCGGCCTGGTGTCAGGATAATGTGACTGGGTGGGACATCATGCTAATTGTCTGTGGCATGATGCCCCAGTGGTAGACATCACTATAAACTGCCTCACTGCAGACATCGTAGCGATATGACTGAAAAATTGTTAAAGCTACGTTAAAAATCCTAATTAAACAAACAAACAAAATCATGTTCATTATTTAGAGACTGAATACTGAAAATCATCACTCACATTACTAGTAACTACTGTTACGTGTATTTGATTTGGGTCATTTATTTTTTATTATTTTTAATTGTTTGTTTGTCAGATTCAAATTTGACATTTTAAGTAAGATTCATTCATTGGGAGATATTATTTTTAGAAAATGGGATGATATGTACTCTTAAGAATAAACACCAGGTGTTGACCTCATTTCTGACCTGGCTTCAGAGTTGTAAACAGGCTTTTAAAATGATTGGTTGGTTTCAAGGACATTATAGAGCTTTGTTATAAACATCTTTCTAAATGTAGTTGGGTCATACGGTATTTACGTGAATTTTTAAACGTAAATTTGTCCTAAAAGATTCTAGAAATCACATCACCCCTTTCTTGTTTACGTAAAAACAGGTATATAAATTTATGTTTTGGAGCGAACTATTTAGTAGAACTTGGGCTGTTAGAATTATTTAGAAAAAGTTGTGTGTCGTTTTGAGTTATTTTAAATTACCTTGTATTGGAAATCATTTCAATTCGTTTGGATCGAGAGAAATTATTTTGTTATGTATCTGGAAAAGAATTGTGCGCATAGAATTTTATTAACAAGAACTGACTTCATCAACTGACATCGTCTTCCATCTTGGATACTTCGCTGGGATTCAAACTTTGAATTATTTGGACATTTTATTACCTGGATTTTTTCAATTTCTCTAGTGGATAATATTTTGAATAATTTTTGGATTAATTTTGGAATTGATTCTTAAAAACATAAGTTTATTTTTCTTTTGTGGAAAATATTTGTGCTCAATAAATCGATTATTAAGTTTTTACTAGCTTGTTATTTTCACTCTTTCTATGTTACTGTTTATTCGAGCCTAAGCACGTAACATACAAATTGGGAGCTCGTCCGGGATTGGGATCAATTGGAATTTGGCTAGAAATGCTTCCAGAAAACTTCTGTTTTAAATTTGAATTCCACATGTTTTTTAATTTTTTTTTAAATCTTTTGTGAGATTAACAGGATTGTATTAAAATGACATCTAAAGTAGAAATATTTCTTTCTAATCCTACTCAGGAGCAATTAGATCTTTTCAAAAAGGATGAGTTGATTCAACTTGCCAGAAAATATGATCTTTCTGATGTCAAGGCTTCTTTAACGAAACAAGATATCAAAAAGATTTTGGTCCAATATTTGGTAGAAAAGAATGTTTTGGAAAAAAGTGCTTTGATTTTAGTCATTAAGTCTGAATCAGACTCTGACATTAAAATAAAGAAATTAGAATTAAAATTCAAGATGGAATTAGAGTTGAAGAAGCTGGAATTTCAGGAAAGGGAGAAAAAAAAACAATTACAATATGACAAAGAGGAGAGAGAGACAGGAAAGGGAGAAAGAAAAACAATTACAATATGACAAAGAGGAGAAAGAAAGACAATTTGGTTTACGAAAAGAGCAGATGCACATTCGGTTACAAGAAAAACAAATTGATAAAGAGAGAGAGAAGGAAAAAAGGGAATATCAATGTAAAATGAAAGAAATAGAGCTGGCAAGTAAAAAACACCTTCATACTTCAAATCCAAATTTAAGTTTTGATTTAGCAAGGAATATTAGATTAGTGCCCCCTTTCAGAGAAAAAGAAGTAGAAAAATACTTCATTCGTTTTGAAAAAGTTGCAGAAAATTTAAAATGGCTGAGGGAGCATTAGTTTTAGTTATTGCAATGTGTACTCACTGGTAAGGCTAGTGAGATTTACACTTTACTGTCTGTTCACCAAAGTGGTGACTATGATGTGGTTAAAGAATGCATTCTAAGGGGTGATGAGTTAGTCCCTGAAGCTTATCGGCAAAAATTCAGAAATTACAGAAAAGAAGCTGGACAAACTCATATCGAATTTGCTAGAGAAAAAGAGCAGTTGTTTGATAGATGGTGCTTAGCCAAGAACGTCGAACAAGATTATCAAAATCTCAAGCAAATGATATTAATTGAAGAGTTCAAAAACTGTGTCCATAGTGACGTTAAAACTTATCTCGATGAGCATAGGATTGAAACCTTGGAGAATGCTGCTGGAGCTGCTGACGAATATTCTTTGACACATAAAGTTCCTTTTGTTAACAAGACTTCTACTCAACAGTTTTCTGGCAGAAAGGTATTTCATCTTAATACCAGCCCTTTTAAAACTCATGCTAGCACAACTTTCAAAAATCAAACTTCAGAGAAGCTTGATTCTAGATCATTGTCTCTTCCGACGTGTACTTATTGCAAGCAAAAAGGACACGTTATTTCTGATTACTACAAGTTGAAAAATAGGCATCAGAATCACGACAGACCTTTTCCAAATGCTCTTATTTCTAAGAGGTCAAGGTCACGGTCATGTATTGAAAGCAACATATTTGTTGGGTCTAATAAAACCCAGTCTGATTTTATTATGGAGAATTATGAACCATTCATATCGAAGGGTTCTATATCACTCTTGAGTGATTCAGCCAATACCACCCCTATTAAAATTTTAAGGGACACAGGAGCTTCGCAGAGACTTTTATTGTCAGGTACTATGCGTTTTTCTGAGAAGTCTTCCTCTAATGAAAGTGTTCTTATTCAGGGAGTAGAGTGCGGCTTTGTTAATGTTCCTCTCCATTGTTTAAGTTGTCATCAGACTTAGTATCAGGACCTGTGACAGTCGGATCAGTCTAGGTTTTACCCGTTTAGAGCATTCATTTATTGCTAGGCAACGACTTAGCTGGGAACAAGGTTGTGGTTAATCCACTTGTAACTAACAAGCCTGATTTAGATCAGAAAGTTGATCTAATTGAAAAAGAATTCCCTGATATATTTCAAGCTTATGCAGTTACCAGAGCTATGGCAAATAAAGATCTTGAGAATGATGATGATGAAGGAAGTATTACTTTAGCTGACACGTGTATAGGTCAGGCTTTTGATGAGGTCACTTTTACGCCTTGTTTGGATCAATCAGAAGGTATTTATCATAGTGATCCTCTTTTAACAACTCGTTCTCTTCATTCTAATCAGGGTGATAAACGACAGTCACTTGTCGTCGAACAGGAAAAAGGTCCTTAGTTCTCCTGTTTGTTTCAAAGAGCCATAAGTGAGACTGAAGCCACTGAAGTTCCTGTCTGTTATTTCATTAAAAATGGAATTCTTATGAGAAAATGGAGACCGCCCGAGGTACCTGTTGGTGATGAGTGGTCGGTGAACTATCAAACAGTAGTTCCAAAACCTTAAAGACAGGAAATACTTAATCTGACCCATGAAACTTTTGGCTGGTCATTTTGGGATTAATAAAACTTATCACAAGATCTTGACTCACTTCTATTGGCCAACAATCAAAAGTGTTTTTGCCAAATACTGTAGATCTTGTCATACTTGTCAAACAGTAGGAAAACCCGATCAGAAGATACCTAAGGCTCATCTACAACCTATTCCTGCCTTTGACGAACCATTTAGTAGAATTATGGTAGATTGTGTAGGACCCTTACCCAAAACAAAGTCAAGTAACCAATACCTGTTGACCATAATGGGTGCGTCAACATGGTTTCCAGAGGCAATTCCGTTGAGGAATATAAAATCTAAAACAATAGTAAAAGCTTTGATAAAGTTTTTTTTACTCAGTATGGCCTTCCTAAATATGTTCAGTCTGATCAAGGTTCAAACTTCATGTCTGGAATTTTTCAACAAGTTATGTATGAATTGGGCATTCAGCAATTCAAATCTTCTGCCTATTACCCTGAGAGCCAAGGGGCATTAGAAAGATTCCATCAGACTTTGAAAAATATGATCCGATCATATTGTTTTGATACGAATAAAGATTGGGATGAAGGTATTCATTTACTATTGTTTGCTGTTAGAAAATCTGTTCAAGAATCCTTAGGCTTCAATCCCTTTCAACTGGTTTTTGGACACACTGTGAATGGACCATTGAAGTTATTGAAAGAGAAACTTCTCTCTAATGAAGATACTGAGGTCAATCTTCTTGATTATGTTTCCGATTTTAGATACAAGTTGTCAAAGGCTTGTGAGGTCGCAAGAGCAAATCTGCACTCTGCTCAATCTAAAATGAAATCAAGATATGAAAAAAAAAATCGAAGGAAAGGAGTTTTCAGCCTGGTGATAAAGTCCTGGCTCTCTTACCAATAACACCAAATCCTCTTCAGGCCAAATAATATGGTCCCTACACAGTTAACAGGAAAATTAATGACTTAAATTGCATCATAAATACTCCTTGGAGGCGCAAACAAAAACAACTCTGCCATATAAACATGCTAAAAGAGTATATTGAAAGAGATATCCATGTTAAGCATGTAATTCATTTATTTGTACCTATCCCACTCAGTGAAGGAATATAATTAGATTCTACTGATATTGAAATGACGAATCTTTGTAATTCAGAAATTATGAAAGATCTAAACCAGAAACTTTCTCATTTGCAAGTGCAAGAAAGATGAGAACTGAAACAGTTATTATTTGAATATGAGCACTTATTTCCAGATGTTCCTAAGGACAAATAAAAATTTTCATGACGTTAAAATTGTAAATTCCAAACCTGTCAAACAACATCCATACAGGATAACTCCACTCAAACAGGAATACTTAAAAAAGGAAATTCAATATTTGCTGAAGAATGATTTTATCGAGCCCAGTAAAAATGATTCGAGTTCACCGTGCATACTTGTTCCAAAGCCAGATAAAACATTCCGTATGTGTACTGATTATAGGAAGGTGAACAGTGTGACAAAACAGATTCATTCTCATTACCAAGAATTGACGATTGTATTGATAAAATCGGGAATGCCAAGTATGTCACCAAATTTGACCTTCTGAAAGGATTTTGGCAGATTCCACTAACGTAAAGAGCAAAGGAAATCTCGGCATTTGTGACTCCAGATGGACTTTACCAATATAAAGTAATGATGAAAGGATGAAAGGGTCACCAAGTACATTTCAACGTCTTATGAATATGATCACCTCTGGTCTAGAAAATTGTGATGCCTATATAGATGACGTCATCACCTACAACGACACCTGGATAGAACATCTAGCAACAATTCGAAAATTCTTTGACAGTGAGTTCTGCCGTTCAAGTGTGACTTTTTAGGACATATTATGGGACATGGACAAGTTAAACCAATAGATGCTAAGGTTGATGCTATTTCTAAATTCCCTGTGCCTGAAAATAGAAAGCAACTGATGCGGTTTTTACGTATGGCCGGATACTATCGGAAATTTTGTTCCAATTTTTGTATAATTGCAGAACTCCCGACGATTTTATTAAAGAAGAAGAACAAGTTCTCTTGGACTAAAAAATGTCAGGAGGCTTTTGACAAGTTAAAAGCCATACTTGAAACAGCACCAGTTCTTACAGCTCCAAATTTCAGTCAGTCTTTCAAATTATCTATCGATGCAAGTGATGTTGGTGTTGGAGCAGTTTAATTCAAGAAGACAAAAATGGTATTGAACATTCAATGTGTTATTTTTCAAAGAAATTAAATAAGCACCAGAGAAATTATTCAACTATCGAGAAGGAATGTTTGGCATTGAATTTGGCTTTGCAACATTTTGAAGTTTATCTTAGTTCAGCTCATTATTTGATTATAGTTTTTAGTGACCACAACCCCCCTACTTTCATCGGCAAGATAAAAAATAAAAATCAAAGATTATTAAAGTGGAGTTTGTTATTGCAGGAATACAATCTTGACATCCGGCACATCAAGGGAAAAAATAATTTAATAGCAGACTCTCTTCCCCGTGTATAACAATATATTATATCATATACACTGTAATTTATACGAGTTCTTTTAACCTTAGGTGTAAATTGATTTGTGGTAAAAGGAACATTTTATCATATAAACCTTTCTTTTTATTTTATGGGAGAAGGTATTACGTGTATTTGATTTGGGTCATTTATTTTTTATTATTTTTAATTGTTTGTTTGTCAGATTCAAATTTGACATTTTAAGTAAGATTCATTCATTGGGAGATATTATTTTTAGAAAATGGGATGATATGTACTCTTAAGAATAAACACCAGGTGTTGACCTCATTTCTGACCTGGCTTCAGAGTTGTAAACAAGCTTTTAAAATGATTGTTTGGTTCCAAGGACATTATGGAGCTTTGTTATAAATATCTTTCTATTTTTGGTTGGGTCATACGGTACGTACGTGATTTTTTGAACTTAAATTTGTTCTAAAAGATTCTAGAGATCACATCACCCCTTTCTTGTTTACGTAAAAACAGGTATACAAATTATGTTTTGGAGCGAACTGTTTAGTAGAACTTGGGCTGTTAAAATACTAAGTTGTGTGTCTTTTTGAGTTATTTTAAATTACCTTGTATTGGAAATTATTTCAATTCGTTTGGATCAAGAGGAATTATCTTGTTATTTATCTGGAAAAGAATTGTGCTCATAGGTTTTTATTACCAAGAACTGACTTCATCAAGTGACCAGGATTTTTGCAATTTCTCTAGTGGATAATATTTTGAATTATTTTTGGATTAATTTTGGAATTGATTCTTAAAACTGTAAGTTTATTTTTCTTTTCTGGAAAATATTTGTGTTCAATAAATTGATTATTAAGTTTTTTTACAAGCTTGTTATTTTCAACTCTTTCTATGTTACTGTTTATTCGAGCTTAAGCACGTAACACTACAAATGTATGAACGGAACCAATCTTTAGGTTTTCATTACAACCATGGCCATTTCGAGATTAATTTAAGTTCCTGGATAAGTCCATTTTCAGCAAAGGAGCGGATGCATCAATACGCATGTATGTACATAGGAAATAGATTTTATAGGTGGCAAAGGGATATAACTCTTGACCTTACCGTAACTGACGGAAGTATCCGAGAGTAGCCAAATAGGAGCAATGACGTCACTCTATTTGCGGGAAAAAAAGGACTTGCCCGAATTGTGTGTAATATGGTGTCGTGTTAGTATAAAAACTTCCGTTAAGCATCAGACGCGCAGACAATAAAGGTGTTATGGACACCCTGGTTGCAATCGGGTTAGAAATTATAAATCAATGAATGAATTGAGTAAGATTTATTGACATTTTATCTCGTTTATGTTTTTCGTTACTGAAATCGGCAGGGGGTTACAAACAAACGGGGATGTACACACAGGCTATAGTTAAAGGCTTCTGCTGTGATCTTACTGTTTAGTTTATGAGGTTTTATTATTTATTAAATATTATTGATGAATTTGGTAATAACATAAAAGGAACATTTTTTTAAAAAAAACAACAAATTATATATATATAATATATATATATATATAGTCTCTTTAATCTTTGCTTGTTTTGTTTGTTTTTATTATTAAAGAAGAAAAGGAGGAATAATTTGTTTGCTGAAATTATTATTATAGAAATATAGTTTTGCCTGTCCTCATTATGTTGATGATTTTAATATATCTGGCTGCCAGATTGTTTTGTATACGTTGTGGCATTTTTTATAGTAGCAATAGATGTCTATCCATTTTTGAGTTTTCCAATTGTTGTGCTGTACTGCATGGGCTCTATTGGGACGTTCATTAGACTGCTTGTTCTGCTTTTTTATTTCCAGGTAAGTTGATGTGCGATGTCACCCATAAATAGTGTACGGTTTGTTGTGAGTTTTCCGCTTGTCTGGTGGTCATCATAGTATCCTATACCGGTTTTGGTCTGCTTTTGTTGTTGCCAGTCTCAATAGTTTCAAATACACTAAGTGATCCTGTTATGATGACATTCTGGCTTTGATTTTGTGTTACAATCCACTTTAAGGCTCGCTTGATTGCCCAGAATACGGCAGTATATATGGAGATGTCGTCCGGTAGTCTTGTTTTATATGTAGCTTGGTGTTCTGGGAGTACAACTGCTTCAGAAGTTCTATGTGATTATTTAGATTTAGAGCCATAAATGTAGATTTATACATATCCCTCGTAGCTGTTGTTGATGAGATTTTGTACTTGTGTTAATGTTACATTGGGGTTGTCGCGCTTTTGTTCCAGTTGTAGTGCCGTTAGGTTGATGTAAGGTCGTTTATTTCTCCAAGGTGTGGGGTCCTTGATAAATATTTGTTCTGCCTGGAGTTCTGTCTGCTTGAGTTATTTGCAGATGCTGTGTATTTTGTTAGCTGCTGGAGGATGTGGGACCAATCTTGGGTTTAAAGTGATTTGACATTTACTTATTCATTTTCTTATGGGCTTTATGTCCTTATATATTGAATTTCTAAAGGCGTAGTTCTCCCAAGGAGGTGTTTGAGAGTGTACTGGTGCAGAGTCTAAGTACTCTATACTGGATGTCTAGTTGGCTGAATAGTTATTTGTTGCCTGAGGTATAATTCTGGCAGCCATAGTCTGACTTGGCTCGGATTAAAGATTTGCAGATCATCAGCATAGTTTGTTGATCAGCTCCCCATTTAGTGACTTTTGATCTTTTTAAGTATATTTAGGTCGTTTTAAGTATATTTAGGTCGTTTGAGCATTTTTTAATAGTTTGTTTTCTATGTGATTTCTAGTTGAGTGTTTCATTCAGGAGCATTCCCAGGAAATACATCTCTTTTTGAAATTGGATGGGCTGATTCTGACAAACCAATTATTTTTGACAAGGTTCACGACGTTGTGTAGTGAACCTAGATATCCGAATATGGAAGTATTTGGGTCGCTAATCTACATTACGTTTCCTAGAGAAAAGATAATCATAATGGTAAAAAAAAATCTCGATCTACTTTGGCATCGTTTCTAGAAGATTGACTATCACCATATGTCAATAAATGTTCTAAACAATATCCAAGATTGCGTTGATGAAGAAAACACACACAATATTGCCCACACACCATGGGATCTGCGTTGTAATTTCCCAGTATTGAACTGTGTCGTCTAAGCATTTACTCTCATAATGTATATGCTGTTATCTTCGAATGGTGGCAATACGAATCAAAATACTCCACACGGTCATCACGGGGAAGGTAGACAGCTGCTCAGTGGGTTCCTGGGAGATGACTGTTGTTCGTGTGTATGACATAAGCTTGATGGCCTTGAGGTTTTCATTGTGGACGTTGATCTGTAACACACATCACATGATGCCACGAAGCAGTGTTTCAAGTGTGGTTTAAAAGGTAATACATTTTCCCAGGCATCCACCTTTTTGTTTTTTCAGTGGAAATGAAAAGTCATTAGTTCAATTCTGAACCTTTGCTTGAAAATATATGACCAGTAATCATTTCTTCTCTTCGTCTCCGCACTCCGATTCAAGAGAGCTTCGATGTGATCGATCTACCAAGCAATCAGTGGAGGCATGGAATAAGTCCGCAAGTCTATATACCACTGATACAACACAGCTTTGTCCGAGATGAGACTCCAAGCTTCATCCAGATACTTGTCCAATTCTTCTTGGTTCATCATCCGACATTTATCATGTTGAATTTGACTGAGATGATCGTTTTGACATCCGTAGCAAATATTTCGTAATCAATTCCGTTATTCTGTCTGCCAGGTCTTTGGCGAAACAGGAGACTAAATATTCTTCTTGTTGGGGCCATCTGGACTTCATTACCACGTTCTCTTTGTTTTTATCTTGGGGTTCTGTCTTTCCTCGACATTCATGGATGGGACTTGGCATTATTGGAACGCATTCCTTGTCGACAAATTGGGCACAATCTCAGACGTAGGCAATCACGTTTCTGCTGTGAACCTAGCGTCTTCAGATGTTGCTGATATTAGGTAGAGCTGACAAACATGCGCATGCAAGTAGGGCAATGCACTCGTTCATGTTCTACCCCCCCCCCCCCCCACCTCCTTTCCAGTTAAAAAGGAGATACATTCCGTCGTCAGCACACTTTATTTCATCTCCACTGTTACTACAGTTCAGCTTCACAGCTACAAGGGTTATTTCCTGTGGTTACCTTAACAGTCTGCAACACGTTGACCTTATGACATAATATACATTAATCACCGTCGGATATCGTTGTACACCAAAAAACGAAACTCTAGTACATGTATTTAATTTTAAAAAGGGTTTATACAATTTCGATACATCGAATAAATCCCAATTTAAATCTATCTCTTCTGGAAGTAGGCATGTGTTGACTTTGGTAACCGCTGCTATGCCATCGCTTATTGTCTCCACAGCCGATGCATCCAATTCATCGTCTTCATAGTTACCGTCATGTTTGAAAACTGTCGCATTGATTCACTGCGCACAGACTTTAGCACATCTATATAGGGAATGTGACGTCGCAGGCAGGTCTCTTCGGATTGGAAGACAGACTCCACACTAACTGAATTTTGTAACGCTATAAATAACCGCGGTTCATTTCGCTCCCTTCATGCTACCATTTAGGAGTACCAAAATACAATGGACCCATACGAGTAGCAAGGAGCATTAGTATCGAGTTTATCTCTACTATTAGACTTCACCACTGATGTTCCAGCCACCAGATAGACTACTGTAAAATCAATACGATGCTGAACAAGAAATGCCTCTACGTGGCAAACCAAGATGGCCGACCTGGTACATGGCGGGGACACACGTGGAGTAGAAAACGTTTCCACAACCAAGTGTTCAGCAGAGTAAAGATATAATTTAACCAGACAACAGGGATAAAGGCTACATGAGTAACTCTGTGGCTACTTCCTGCTGCACCCCGAAGAAGACGAAGCCTGCGGAGCAAGATGTGACTTCACATTGCCATTTCACTTACCTGAATAATAGGGGACTCGTTTGGTTACGAGTACCCCTCTTTGAACAACTTTCCGTGGCCCTAAAAAGCTAATTAGACTTTATTGGTACCGCCTCCGACAAATTTAAAACCAAAAATTACCTACCATTGACTACACTATTATATGTCACTTTGACATTTTAATTTCAAAATTTGTTAGGGACTTATTATATGTACACTTATGTACTATTTTTATGATAGGACTTTAAATAACAATTCTTCAACTTAAATATTTGAGTAATTGCACAGGTGGCTAACACATTATTGGATGTTAAGCTGTCCATTAGTACAACTGGACTGAATTTGACCTTTAGTATGACCTTGTCGTTTCAGGTGTGGACTGCGTCCTTTGCTGTGCTGTCTTGCTGTTTGCGTGCTCTGGTGTGTGCTGCTGTGTCGACGCCCTCCTGGACCTGGGCCTTTTCCGCCTTTGCCTTGTCCGACTCACCAAATTACTAGCGAAATGAGAAAACATTTTCCCTCGCTACCACTGTTTGCTACCGATGGGTTGTTAGGGGTGGGTGTGTGTAGGTACTATTCCTACCCACCCCATGGGCTTTCATTTCTCCCGATAGTTACTTTTTAGTAATTCGGGAGAACGCCCTATTTAAAATATAGTGCATTTAAGCACTGTAAATCCTGAGGGGTGGGGGAGGAGCGACCCTCCCCAAGGGACCTTAAATGGCCACCGATATGGTGGCTATAAAAGTTGCCCATATGCCCCTAGAGGGCGGTGGCAACTATAAAACATCCATTTCAGTCAGTCGCTCCCTTCAAAGTGGTGATATGATCGGGTGTGGATACTGAGTTCATAAAGAACTTATACGCGACTTGCGAGTTTACACTCACTCATAGTCATGTACTAGCAGAGATCACCGCTAAAATTAAATTAATTGGCTAGGATGCTATTATTATTAATACTAAAAATAATTATATTAACAATAACTAATTACTTAAAACAGTTAAAACTAGCCTGTGACTCTGTTGGGGTTGTGATGTGGGTGGGTGTAGATATGAAGTTCATCAAGAACTTCAGCGCAACTGGCGGGTTTACACTTGCTCATAATCATGGTTCTAGCAGAGATCACCGCTGTATAGAATATATAGATATACAAAATTAAATTAATCAGTTAGGAATTCATTGTTATTATTAATTAATAAGTGTAGTCTGAGAAAAACCTCCATACTAACACCACCCTCTTTCTGTCAGAATAAAAGCTAATGGCACTTAACATCCAAAATTATTGATAAGCCTTGAACTGGACTTCAATGGAAGTGAAAATTGCTTGGACAATATTCGAGGAAATGGAACAGTTGATGCTATCACTGACAACAGAGGAAACGTGGGGAACCAGACTACAGAACAGCCCTTCTCAGGGCTATTTTCTTAGGGATAATTAATGTTAATGTTGATGTTAGTGTTAATGTTGATATTGGTGTTAATGTTGATGTTGATGTTGCTACTAATATTAATGATGTTGATGTTCATGTTGATATTCTTATTAATATTAATTTTAATGATGTTAATGTTGATGTTGTTGCTACTAATATTAATGTTAATTGTTAATTGTTATTGTTTTGTACTGTTGTAATTGTCTTGTATTGTTACTATCACCTACCCTTTGTGACTCTTGGGAATAGGGGAAGGCTAGTGAAAGAGTGGGGACACAGGCTCTTTTCTTTATAGAAATCGCCTGGATTGGTGTACACACATGTATACAGCCTAGTATACCTCTGTGCCTGCGCATAAGTATACAGTCAGGTATACCTCTTTGCCTAATCCAGTCAGTCTCTCTGGGAAGCTGGTGTTGACCCATTTCTCTCCTCTATTTCTAAGTTCTATGTCCTTGTCTATGTTATATGTCGTTTCAACAAATACAGAATTCTCAAACTCGATTGGTAACAGAGAATTCTATTTGACTGACCAAACATCAATCTCAAATATGGCAATTTCGGCTCACACCCAACCAAATTCACAACTTAAAAAAACCTACCGAGAACAAACTTTTATAGTCACTCTGACACAATAGTGTAGGTATTTTTTTTTTTTTTTAGGGTGAATTTCCTTCTCCGAGAAGGGATTTTCACCGGTAGGATGGTGGCGATTGTATAGTACACTATGTACTTACCTAGGGGCATAGTAATAAGTGATAGGAAATTCGTAACTTATATAGCTCGACACAATTGCACAGGTGGCTTACACATAATTGGTATAGGGCATCCATTAGAAAAACTGGATTAAATTTGAAATCTATCAAAGGGATTGCAACCTCATAAACACATATGCATACATTGCACACACTCAGTATGACCCTATTAGAATATATAAGGTAGTCTTAATCCAGGACTATCAGACCCCCGCAACACAATGTTGCAATAGTAATGTAATACAATAAATAACATTAAAACGACACACAACACAACATAATATAGCACTTCCACTTTTATACATGTCTAATGGGGTTGCAAATATAATAAGGGTGTGGTACTTTTTGGGCTCCTCGGGTTTGTTTGTTTTTGGGTCCGGTTGTGCGTTCGGCTGCCTCTGCGTGCAAGACGATGATGAATTAATTCCCGGGACCTCTTCCGCCTTTGCCTCTTCCTGATTGCCTGCCGATGAAGTTGATGGGGATAGGTGTGGATGGGACTTGCCTACCTGCCCCAGGGCTTCCATTTATACCGATAGTTACTTTTTAGTAATTCAGTATAACGCCCAAATTGATAAGTGTACTAATGTGCACGTGTGTAAAGGTAAATAAATGTCCAGCGATATGCTGGATATAAAAGTTGTCCATATGCCCCTAGTGGGCGGAGACAACTATAAAACACCAATTACAACAACAATCGCTCCCTTCAGTTGTCCTCGTCATAAGATGTGAACTAGCGTTGAATCATCAAGCATCGTATCGTCTATGCTGTTCCACACAGACTTACCCATGTATGCCAGATCATCATGGGCAATCATCCTCATCACCATTGAGAGCGTTTGGAAAATAAGAATTTATTTGGAGAGACAAGGCTATATGAAGAGAGTCCTCAACTATGGTCCAGAAGTTTGAAGTCTGAGGAAGAGAAAAAGACATATGCGATGCTTTCTAAGGTAACGAAATGTGTTTACAATAATAACAAATTCCCTTTTCAGGGCCACTCATATGCCTCGAACATATAATTATTCCCTTTACCATATATATTTATCTTTGTGTGTTTCTTTGTTTGCCCTTCCCACCAAGCGTTATTTTACTGGTATGTTTTATGGACTTGCTACCATCTTACCTCTACTCTCAACAAGCCACCCTTTACTCACTGAACTAGCTGAAAGTACCCACCACCCGCTAAACTATCTTACCTTAACCGCCACCGCCCACTCCGTTGCTAATCTTACCCCTGCCAGTAAGGTGATGCAGTTTTGCATTCGATATCTCACGTTATGGCGCAAAAGACTGTTAACATGATTTTCACACAATTGTGACAATCCGAGATGTAATGTCCATTTTATATGTGTACATTGCATGCACAGAAGAGAAATATACTTCACGCGGCTCATAACGTTTTGTTTTTGGTATATGTCATCGAGGTATCTTTCAAACGGCACTAATTAGACACAAAACATTGTATTTGTGTGACAAATATTGATGTTTCCTAAAGGAATAGCTTTTTTTAGGGAACGTTTTATATATAGCTATACAGCTTAAAGGTATCTAGGCAGATTCAATTAATGATTCTGAGGAAAGTATCATTTTTTGTAATTGTGGCAATTTAGAACGTATTTCTAGTAGTACCGTTGAACGAAAAAGCAATGTTAATGGGGTAGAAAATGTCGGCATAACAATTTGTTCGAGTTTTGTTTGATCATATTAATCACCGTCTGATCATGCTTTTTTAGAAATCGCAATGACGAGAACTCGTTTGTGAATGTACTATAACTGTTTTAAGATGTTAAAAGAGGGGTATTCATTTAACCTCTCTTCGTAGCCTTCACTTGTTAATTGTATTCTACATTGTTATAAATATATTTATTTCATTTGAAATGTAGAAAATGATTAATTACACCAGTAATACATAAGTACTAACACGGAATTACTTCAATAAAACGTTTCATTCCCGTGTTAGGTATTTTTGTGTTCATCACCCATTATATTCGAATATAATTAAGTAACAAGCAAGAAATGAAATTCGCCTACATGTCTAAATATTTCCTTGCTCCTACCAAGATAGCATCTATAGATAATTATGTCTCGTAGTTAACACTACTTTCATACCATTTGCCCACAGTAATGTGGTGTATACAAATAATAAACGTTGATTTTAAGAATTATCTCAGTATTTAGACACATTAAGGAGATTATATTTCGAAACCATATTATCTTTAAAGGTTTTCATTTGCGCAAACACTTCCTAGCTTAACTAGCCAGAAAGTATACACAACGACAAGATTACATAAAGCGTGAAGGATATCATCGTTCTTGCCCGGGACAGTTATGTATTATTGTGTGCCATATATTATTTTAAGCCTTTCAACTTTCCCATGGATAGGGTGTACCATCTATTCTTTTAAGCTTGCATCTTGCCCTGGATAGTTAAGCATTATGATGTGCCATTGATTGTTGTAAGCCCATCATTGTTCTTGCCCTGGATAGTTATGCATTACGGTGTGCCATTGATTGGTGTAAGCCCATCATTGTTCTTGCCCTGGATAGTGATGCATTACGGTGTGCCATTGATTGGTGTAAGCCCATCATTGTTCTTGCCCTGGATAGTTATGCATTACGGTGTGCCATTGATTGGTGTAAGCCCATCATTGTTCTTGCCCTGGATAGTGATGCATTACGGTGTGCCATTGATTGTTGTAAGCCCATCATTGTTCTTGCCCTGGATAGTGATGCATTACGG
The DNA here is from genome assembly GCA_029339505.1 of Unio delphinus. NCBI lineage: Eukaryota > Metazoa > Mollusca > Bivalvia > Unionida > Unionidae > Unio > Unio delphinus. The sequence continues at coordinate 7,040,873 of JAQISU010000160.1, forward strand.
TGTGCCATTGATTGGTGTAAGCCCATCATTGTTCTTGCTCTGGATAGTGATGCATTAGGTGTGCCATTGATTGGTGTAAGCCCATCATTGTTCTTGCCCTGGATAGTGATGCATTACGGTGTGCCATCGATTGTTGTAAGCCCATCATTGTTCTTGCCCTGGATAGTTAAGCATTACGGTTTGCCATTGATTGTTGTAAGCCCATCATTGTTCTTGCCCTGGATAGTTATGCATTACGGTGTGCCACTGATTGTTGTAAGCCCATCATTGTTCTTGCCCTGGATAGTTATACATTATTGTATACCATAGTATATTTTAAGCCTTACATTTTTACCCAGGATAGTTATGTATTATTGTGTGTCATATATGGTTTTAAACCTTGCATCATATTTTAATACATGACCGTGACAATGAACCATACTCAAATAAACCAAAAACACGCAGAATCAATCATTATGTAGACGTTCGAGTACATTGAAGATATAAAATTAAGAAACTGTCTAGAACAGCATTTTAAATGATATTAAAGTTGCTTCCATTTACATCGTAACTTTTACATAGGTAATGGTACATTACTGGGACAAAATCTGTGATAGAAAAACAATTAAACACAAGGCATATTGCCGTCGCACCAAGACATACAAATTTGATGCAATTTCAGTAGGATGGAGAGCAAAACCACTGTCATTATTATATCTTAAAGTTTGTAGCCTTTGTCTATATAATATATTTTAGAAGTTTTATACTAAAACTTACAAGGCCTTTCACTTGTTTAAACCTGCTTTATGTCACGTTCAATGAGTTAATTTGTGCAATTTGATTCTTGAAGTTCATTAATATTACGCTGTAGCGCAGTATGACTGGTTACAGCGATTAGGAAAACCTAGCCATGTCCAAAATCATTTGATTAAGCACTATTATGTTTCCACGAAAACTTGATTTAAAAACGAATTATCTAGGATTGAAATTGGTTCATTTGGAGAAACCAACGTGTCTTCTCAAATAACTGTTACCTAGATCATTAAAGTATACATCGTTACAAATGTGGAAATAGACACTGATAACAAGCACGTAGTCAATCCGATTTTCCAGTTTAAATTGCAGACTGTTTACTCGATGTCTGCCAGAGTCATTTTATCGTCGAGTTTCTTTGCCATGTGCCAAAATAAACTAAAAACGTAATGTTTAGACAAAACTCACGATGAGGCCGTTTCTCGTTGAAGGTAATAGAAGACACCAGATAACATCACTAAATCTAAAAAAATGGTTCTTCAAAATGGATGCCCTTCTATATTGTGAATTGATATCTCAATCTCATTCATTCATTTATATGCATTATTCTTTCTGACCTTATTGATTTATCGTAAAACAAATACTGAAGTAAAGTACGAAGTAAATGCTATATAAGTTAAATTGTACATAATTATTATCATATAGCTTTATGATGGCTTTTATGTAAACATGCTATTGTAAACTGCAACAATAACATAAATACGTGGTATGAAGCCTTTTTTGCTGATAACAAGCCGCATACCCACATCACTGGCTTTAAATAGCTCATCCGTATCAGCAATTTACCATTACATCACAGGAAGTGCTGTTTTCATACCGATTGTCTCTTGTGTTCTCGCTATCTCACCATTACATTAACAAAGAACAGCAGTCAAAAGATCGCCGAAAATTGTAAAAGATAAACAATATGTACATATCAGAGAGTGTGATGCAGTCAGATTAAGAAACGTAAGGTCAGAATCAGACAGAACATTAGAACCGTAAATAGTACTAAATTTCTGTGGAAATAAAGTATGAATGGTTGCCTTATTTTTGTGCATGAAATGTGTATGGCATATGGCGTAACCTGTTAAGATTGAAAGACCAAAAAGAGTTCAATCTATGAAATTTAATGTACCGCAAATACCTTTATATATATATATTGTAATACGCACAGGGGTATTCACTTGACCGAGCGGTGTCAAAACCCTGGCGCGAGTCTCGCTGGAAGTCATAAGTTTTCCCCAAATTTCCAAAGACTTCCATACAACTTGAGTTGTAAAATGGAAAGAGAGACGTGTCTGCTATAACTAATAATCTTTGCTCTAATCAATTGGCGACCCAGAGGAGACAACTTGCCCAAACGTCCATTACCTGCACCTTAGCATGGTTTTTCTCCATTATCATCCCATTTCCGTACCGCAAGCCCGTCATGCCATAGAAATTCCACTAGTATTCCATTACTAACTGGGAAATATTTAACTGCGCGCCTCTAGGCCAGTCAATCCACAGAATTTCCGGCGTATCACGCTCATATACATACGCCCATTTTCCACTATGGCCACATAAACGGTACCTACCAAGTTCCAACTTATTGATTCCATTCTATAATTTACTGATTTCCAACCATAAATGCCGCCTTTTCAATCACAATACTTGTATACACCACTGAATTTTAATATGGACTATGTTACTAATGGGACAGTCATTCGGCTTGTGCCTAAAATCACTACTAACGAACCCAGCATGGTTCAAATTCACTAACACTCCTCTCTGTGATGTTTTCTCCTACTAACTGGCTAACTATTTCGAGCGAGCAACTCCAAATTTATTACATTATATATATATATATATATATATATATATGTGTGTGTGTGTGTGTGTGTGTGTGTGTGTGTGTGTGTGTGTGTGTGTGTGTGTGTGTGTGTGTACCTGGTTGTGCAGTGTTTGTAGTGGCTATGTAGCCCAACATGTGACTGGCAGCCCTTGCTGCACATGCTGCACTTACAAGTTGTACATGGTGTGTGTTGGAGACGCTTCTTTGTCCTCCGAGATCGCTTTTCAGCAGCTATCAAGAGTTGCTTGTCCTCACCGGCTTTCAACACAATGATCCGTGCGTGTCGCCAGCTTGGCCTGTCTAGAGAAAGCTCTTCCCAGGTGTTGACATCAATGTCAAGGGTTTTAATGTCGCGCTTGTAGACATCCTTGAAGCGAAGATGTGGCCATCCGACTGAATGTTTGCCAGAGTCAAGTTCCGACTAAAGAAAATCTTTGGGAATCCGTCCGTCATCCATCCGATGTACTTGGCCTAGTCATATGCTGAGACGTTATCGGAGGAATGTGTCCATGCTGAGAATCTTGGCTTATTCAAGCACCTCGTTGTTTGTTGCTAGATCACTCTCCAAGTAAATCCGAGTATACGTAGGAAACATCGTATGTGAAAAGCGATCAGTCGTTTCCCTTGTGAGGCGTACATAGTCCAGGTTTCACAGACATAGGAGGAAAGTGCTTAGCAAGCAGACACGGTACACGGAGATCTTAGTGTTCCACGCTTTCTGTGACAACCTGGAGAAAGTTGTTGTTGCCTTTCCAATCCACTTGTAGAGCTCAGCATCGAACAATAGGTTGTTGGTGATGGTAGAGCCAAATACTTGAACTGCTGACTACCTGAAGTTCGCAGTTGTTAATGATGATGCTTGAGGGTCCACTTTCTTAACCATCACGTTTGTTTTCGTTAGGCTTATGGTCTGCAAACAATCACCTCATGCTTTAGCTAAGCGGTTCATCAGGTGCTGTAATTCAGCTTCTGTGTGAGTTGAGCCGAGGTAACACTGTAAGTCTCCTTGGGGACTCCGTCTCGTCCTGTTAGGATTTACTCCCTAAGCCTTTTCCTAGAGAGGGTATAATCGCAAGGCAGCAAAGTTTTGAAGTCAGAGTTTACCTTCTTCTAGATGGGTGACCACCCAAGGTTAATGATCCCCATCTACTCAAAGCGTCTGGTTTTGAGGCACCACAGACTTGCCTGTCATCCATACTCCAGTCCGATAAAATAGGTTCCGCCGAGCTTAGTTAAGCCTGGAGCTGTATTTGGTTGTTAGAGGCTCTATCAGATTCATGCCATTGGGAGTTTTCCTAGATTGTGTATTACACTCTTTTAACGGTGTGTGGGGATATATACTCTTGTAACTTTGTGTGGGGATATATACTCTTGTAACTTTGTGTGGGAATATATACTCTTGTAAATTTGTGTGGGGATATATACTCTTGTAACTTTGTGTGGGGATATATAATCTTGTATCTTTGTGTGGGGATATATACTCTTGTAACTTTGTGTGGGGATATATACTCTTGTAACTTTGTTTGGGGATATATAATCTTGTAACTTTGTGTGAGGATATATAATCTTGTAACTTTGTGTGAGGATATATACTCTTGTAACTTTGTGTGGGGATATATACTCTTGTAACTTTGTGTGGGGATATATACTTATGTAACTTTCTGTGGGGATATATACTTTTGTAACTTTGTGTGGGGATATATACTTATGTAACTTTGTGTGGGGATATATAATCTTGTAACTTTGTGTGGGGATATATAATCTTGTAACTTTGTGTGGGGATATATGCTCTTGTAACTTTGTGTGGGGATATATACTCTTGTAACTTTGTGTGGGGATATATACTCTTGTAACTTTGTGTGAGGATATATACTCTTGTAACTTTGTGTTGGGATATATACTCTTGTAACTTTGTGTGGGGATATATAATCTTGTAACTTTGTGTGGGGATATATAATCTTGTAACTTTGTGTGGGGATATATACTTATGTAACTTTGTGTGGGGATATATACTTATGTAACTTTGTGTGGGGATATATAATCTTTTAACTTTGTGTGGGGATATATACTCTTCTAACTTTGTGTGGGGATATATACTTATGTAACTTTGTGTGGGGATATATACTCTTGTAACTTTGTGTGGAGATACATACTTATGTAACTTTGTGTGGGGATATATACTTATGTAACTTTGTGTGGGGATATATACTCTTTTAACTTTGTGTGGGGATATATACTCTTTTAACTTTGTGTGGGGATATATAATCTTGTAACTTTGTGGGGGATAAATACTCTTGTAACTTTGTGTGAGGATATATACTCTTGTAACTTTGTGTGGGGATATATACTCTTTTAACTTTGTGTGGGGATATATACTTATGTAACTTTGTGTGGGAATATATAATCTTGTAACTTTGTGTGGGGATATATACTCTTGTAACTTTGTGTGAGGATATATACTCTTGTAACTTTGTGTGGGGATATATACTCTTTTAACTTTGTGTGGGGATATATACTCTTTTAACTTTGTGTGGGGATATATAATCTTGTAACTTTGTGCGAGGATATATACTCTTGTAACTTTGTGTGGGGATATATACTCTTGTAACTTTGTGTGGGGATATATACTTATGTAACTTTGTGTGGGGATATATACTTTTTGTAACTTTGTGTGGGGATATATATTTATGTAACTTTGTGTGGGGATATATAATCTTGTAACTTTGTGTGGGGATATATAATCTTGTAACTTTGTGTGGGGATATATACTCTTGTAACTTTGTGTGGGGATATATACTCTTGTAACTTTGTGTGGGGATATATACTCTTGTAACTTTGTGTGAGGATATATACTCTTGTAACTTTGTGTTGGGATATATACTCTTGTAACTTTGTGTGGGGATATATAATCTTGTAACTTTGTGTGGGGATATATACTTATGTAACTTTGTGTGGGGATATATAATCTTTTAACTTTGTGTGGGGATATATACTCTTCTAACTTTGTGTGGGGATATATACTTATGTAACTTTGTGTGGGGATATATACTCTTGTAACTTTGTGTGGAGATATATACTTATGTAACTTTGTGTCTGGATATATCCTTATGTAACTTTGTGTGGGGATATATACTTATGTAACTTTGTGTGGGGATATATACTCTTGTAACTTTGTGTGGGGATATATACTCTTTTAACTTTGTGTGGGGATATATACTCTTGTAACTTTGTGTGGGGATATATACTCTTGTAACTTTGTGTGAGGATATATACTCTTGTAACTTTGTGTTGGGATATATACTCTTGTAACTTTGTGTGGGGATATATAATCTTGTAACTTTGTGTGGGGATATATAATCTTGTAACTTTGTGTGGGGATATATACTTATGTAACTTTGTGTGGGGATATATACTTATGTAACTTTGTGTGTGGGATATATAATCTTTTAACTTTGTGTGGGGATATATACTCTTCTAACTTTGTGTGGGGATATATACTTATGTAACTTTGTGTGGGGATATATACTCTTGTAACTTTGTGTGGAGATATATACTTATGCAACTTTGTGTGGGGATATATACTCTTTTAACTTTGTGTGGGGATATATACTCTTTTAACTTTGTGTGGGGATATATACTCTTTTAACTTTGTGTGGGGATATATAATCTTGTAACTTTGTGTGGGGATATATACTTATGTAACTTTGTGTGGGGATATATACTCTTGTAACTTTGTGTGGAGATATATACTTATGTAACTTTGTGTAGGGATATATACTTATGTAACTTTGTGTGGGGATATATACTTATGTAACTATGTGTGGGGATATATACTCTTTTAACTTTGTGTGGGGATATATACTCTTGTAACTTTTTGTGGGGATATATATTCTTTTAACTTTGTGTGGGGATATATACTTATGTAACTTTGTGTGGGGATATATACTCTTTTAACTTTGTGTGGGGATACATACTCTTTTAACTTTGTGTGGGGATATATACTCTTGTAACTTTGTGTGGGGATATATACTCTTGTAACTTTGTGTGAGGATATATACTCTTGTAACTTTGTGTTGGGATATATACTCTTGTAACTTTGTGTGGGGATATATAATCTTGTAACTTTGTGTGGGGATATATAATCTTGTAACTTTGTGTGGGGATATATACTTATGTAACTTTGTGTGGGGATATATACTTATGTAACTTTGTGTGGGGATATATAATCTTTTAACTTTGTGTGGGGATATATACTCTTCTAACTTTGTGTGGGGATATATACTTATGTAACTTTGTGTGGGGATATATACTCTTGTAACTTTGTGTGGAGATATATACTTATGTAACTTTGTGTGGGGATATATACTTATGTAACTTTGTGTGGGGATATATACTCTTGTAACTTTGTGTGGGGATATATACTTATTTAACTTTCTGTGGGGATATATACTTATGTAACTTTGTGTTGGGATATATACTCTTGTAACTTTGTGTGGGGATATATAATCTTGTAACTTTGTGTGGGGATATATAATCTTGTAACTTTGTGTGGGGATATATACTTATGTAACTTTGTGTGGGGATATATAATCTTTTAACTTTGTGTGGGGATATATACTCTTCTAACTTTGTGTGTGGATATATACTTATGTAACTTTGTGTGGGGATATATACTCTTGTAACTTTGTGTGGAGATATATACTTATGTAACTTTGTGTGGGGATATATACTTATGTAACTTTGTGTGGGGATATATACTCTTTTAACTTTGTGTGGGGATATATACTCTTTTAACTTTGTGTGGGGATATACAATCTTGTAACTTTGTGTGGGGATATATACTCTTGTAACTTTGTGTGAGGATATATACTCTTGTAACTTTGTGTGGGGATATATACTCTTTTAACTTTGTGTGGGGATATATACTTATGTAACTTTGTGTGGGGATATATAATCTTTTAACTTTGTGTGGGGATATATACTCTTGTAACTTTGTGTGAGGATATATACTCTTGTAACTTTGTGTGGGAATATATACTCTTTTAACTTTGTGTGGGGATATATACTCTTTTAACTTTGTGTGGGGATATATAATCTTGTAACTTTGTGTGAGGATATATACTCTTGTAACTTTGTGTGGGGATATATACTCTTGTAACTTTGTGTGGGGATATATACTTATATAACTTTCTGTGGGGATATATACTTTTGTAACTTTGTGTGGGGATATATACTTATGTAACTTTGTGTGGGGATATATAATCTTGTAACTTTGTGTAGGGATATATAATCTTGTAACTTTGTGTGGGGATATATACTCTTGTAACTTTGTGTGGGGATATATACTCTTGTAACTTTGTGTGGGGATATATACTCTTGTAACTTTGTGTGAGGATATATACTCTTGTAACTTTGTGTTGGGATATATACTCTTGTAACTTTGTGTGGGGATATATAATCTTGTAACTTTGTGTGGGGATATATAATCTTGTAACTTTGTGTGGGGATATATACTCTTGTAACTTTGTGTGGGAATATATACTCTTGTAAATTTGTGTGGGGATATATACTCTTGTAACTTTGTGTGGGGATATATAATCTTGTATCTTTGTGTGGGGATATATACTCTTGTAACTTTGTGTGGGGATATATACTCTTGTAACTTTGTTTGGGGATATATAATCTTGTAACTTTGTGTGAGGATATATAATCTTGTAACTTTGTGTGAGGATATATACTCTTGTAACTTTGTGTGGGGATATATACTCTTGTAACTTTGTGTGGGGATATATACTCTTGTAACTTTGTGTGGGAATATATACTCTTGTAAATTTGTGTGGGGATATATACTCTTGTAACTTTGTGTGGGGATATATAATCTTGTATCTTTGTGTGGGGATATATACTCTTGTAACTTTGTGTGGGGATATATACTCTTGTAACTTTGTTTGGGGATATATAATCTTGTAACTTTGTGTGAGGATATATAATCTTGTAACTTTGTGTGAGGATATATACTCTTGTAACTTTGTGTGGGGATATATACTCTTGTAACTTTGTGTGGGGATATATACTTATGTAACTTTCTGTGGGGATATATACTTTTGTAACTTTGTGTGGGGATATATACTTATGTAACTTTGTGTGGGGATATATAATCTTGTAACTTTGTGTGGGGATATATAATCTTGTAACTTTGTGTGGGGATATATGCTCTTGTAACTTTGTGTGGGGATATATACTCTTGTAACTTTGTGTGGGGATATATACTCTTGTAACTTTGTGTGAGGATATATACTCTTGTAACTTTGTGTTGGGATATATACTCTTGTAACTTTGTGTGGGGATATATAATCTTGTAACTTTGTGTGGGGATATATAATCTTGTAACTTTGTGTGGGGATATATACTTATGTAACTTTGTGTGGGGATATATACTTATGTAACTTTGTGTGGGGATATATAATCTTTTAACTTTGTGTGGGGATATATACTCTTCTAACTTTGTGTGGGGATATATACTTATGTAACTTTGTGTGGGGATATATACTCTTGTAACTTTGTGTGGAGATACATACTTATGTAACTTTGTGTGGGGATATATACTTATGTAACTTTGTGTGGGGATATATACTCTTTTAACTTTGTGTGGGGATATATACTCTTTTAACTTTGTGTGGGGATATATAATCTTGTAACTTTGTGGGGGATAAATACTCTTGTAACTTTGTGTGAGGATATATACTCTTGTAACTTTGTGTGGGGATATATACTCTTTTAACTTTGTGTGGGGATATATACTTATGTAACTTTGTGTGGGGATATATAATCTTGTAACTTTGTGTGGGGATATATACTCTTGTAACTTTGTGTGAGGATATATACTCTTGTAACTTTGTGTGGGGATATATACTCTTTTAACTTTGTGTGGGGATATATACTCTTTTAACTTTGTGTGGGGATATATAATCTTGTAACTTTGTGCGAGGATATATACTCTTGTAACTTTGTGTGGGGATATATACTCTTGTAACTTTGTGTGGGGATATATACTTATGTAACTTTGTGTGGGGATATATACTTTTTGTAACTTTGTGTGGGGATATATATTTATGTAACTTTGTGTGGGGATATATAATCTTGTAACTTTGTGTGGGGATATATAATCTTGTAACTTTGTGTGGGGATATATACTCTTGTAACTTTGTGTGGGGATATATACTCTTGTAACTTTGTGTGGGGATATATACTCTTGTAACTTTGTGTGAGGATATATACTCTTGTAACTTTGTGTTGGGATATATACTCTTGTAACTTTGTGTGGGGATATATAATCTTGTAACTTTGTGTGGGGATATATACTTATGTAACTTTGTGTGGGGATATATAATCTTTTAACTTTGTGTGGGGATATATACTCTTCTAACTTTGTGTGGGGATATATACTTATGTAACTTTGTGTGGGGATATATACTCTTGTAACTTTGTGTGGAGATATATACTTATGTAACTTTGTGTCTGGATATATCCTTATGTAACTTTGTGTGGGGATATATAATCTTGTAACTTTGTGTGGGGATATATACTTATGTAACTTTGTGTGGGGATATATACTCTTGTAACTTTGTGTGGAGATATATACTTATGCAACTTTGTGTGGGGATATATACTCTTTTAACTTTGTGTGGGGATATATACTCTTGTAACTTTTTGTGGGGATATATATTCTTTTAACTTTGTGTGGGGATATATACTTATGTAACTTTGTGTGGGGATATATACTCTTTTAACTTTGTGTGGGGATACATACTCTTTTAACTTTGTGTGGGGATATATACTCTTGTAACTTTGTGTGGGGATATATACTCTTGTAACTTTGTGTGAGGATATATACTCTTGTAACTTTGTGTTGGGATATATACTCTTGTAACTTTGTGTGGGGATATATAATCTTGTAACTTTGTGTGGGGATATATAATCTTGTAACTTTGTGTGGGGATATATACTTATGTAACTTTGTGTGGGGATATATACTTATGTAACTTTGTGTGGGGATATATAATCTTTTAACTTTGTGTGGGGATATATACTCTTCTAACTTTGTGTGGGGATATATACTTATGTAACTTTGTGTGGGGATATATACTCTTGTAACTTTGTGTGGAGATATATACTTATGTAACTTTGTGTGGGGATATATACTTATGTAACTTTGTGTGGGGATATATACTCTTGTAACTTTGTGTGGGGATATATACTTATTTAACTTTCTGTGGGGATATATACTTATGTAACTTTGTGTTGGGATATATACTCTTGTAACTTTGTGTGGGGATATATAATCTTGTAACTTTGTGTGGGGATATATAATCTTGTAACTTTGTGTGGGGATATATACTTATGTAACTTTGTGTGGGGATATATAATCTTTTAACTTTGTGTGGGGATATATACTCTTCTAACTTTGTGTGTGGATATATACTTATGTAACTTTGTGTGGGGATATATACTCTTGTAACTTTGTGTGGAGATATATACTTATGTAACTTTGTGTGGGGATATATACTTATGTAACTTTGTGTGGGGATATATACTCTTTTAACTTTGTGTGGGGATATATACTCTTTTAACTTTGTGTGGGGATATACAATCTTGTAACTTTGTGTGGGGATATATACTCTTGTAACTTTGTGTGAGGATATATACTCTTGTAACTTTGTGTGGGGATATATACTCTTTTAACTTTGTGTGGGGATATATACTTATGTAACTTTGTGTGGGGATATATAATCTTTTAACTTTGTGTGGGGATATATACTCTTGTAACTTTGTGTGAGGATATATACTCTTGTAACTTTGTGTGGGAATATATACTCTTTTAACTTTGTGTGGGGATATATACTCTTTTAACTTTGTGTGGGGATATATAATCTTGTAACTTTGTGTGAGGATATATACTCTTGTAACTTTGTGTGGGGATATATACTCTTGTAACTTTGTGTGGGGATATATACTTATATAACTTTCTGTGGGGATATATACTTTTGTAACTTTGTGTGGGGATATATACTTATGTAACTTTGTGTGGGGATATATAATCTTGTAACTTTGTGTAGGGATATATAATCTTGTAACTTTGTGTGGGGATATATACTCTTGTAACTTTGTGTGGGGATATATACTCTTGTAACTTTGTGTGGGGATATATACTCTTGTAACTTTGTGTGAGGATATATACTCTTGTAACTTTGTGTTGGGATATATACTCTTGTAACTTTGTGTGGGGATATATAATCTTGTAACTTTGTGTGGGGATATATAATCTTGTAACTTTGTGTGGGGATATATACTTATGTAACTTTGTGTAAGATATATACTTATGTAACTTTGTGTGGGGATATATAATCTTTTAACTTTGTGTGGGGATATATACTCTTGTAACTTTGTGTGGGGATATATACTTATGTAACTTTGTGTGGGGATATATAATCTTGTAACTTTGTGTGGGGATATATACTTATGTAACTTTGTGTGGGGATATATACTTATGTAACTTTGTGTGGGGATATATACTCTTTTAACTTTGTGTGGGGATATATACTATTGTAACTTTGTGTGGGGATATATACTCTTGTAACTTTGTGTGAGGATATATACTCTTGTAACTTTGTGTTGGGATATATACTCTTGTAACTTTGTGTGGGGATATATAATCTTGTAACTTTGTGTGGGGATATATAATCTTGTAACTTTGTGTGGGGATATATACTTATGTAACTTTGTGTGGGGATATATACTTATGTAACTTTGTGTGGGGATATATAATCTTTTAACTTTGTGTGGGGATATATACTCTTCTAGCTTTGTGTGGGGATATATACTTATGTAACTTTGTGTGGGGATATATACTCTTGTAACTTTGTGTGGAGATATATACTTATGTAACTTTGTGTGGGGATATATACTCTTTTAACTTTGTGTGGGGATATATACTCTTTTAACTTTGTGTGGGGATATATACTCTTTTAACTTTGTGTGGGGATATATAATCTTGTAACTTTGTGTGGGGATATATACTTATGTAACTTTGTGTGGGGATATATACTCTCGTAACTTTGTGTGGAGATATATACTTATGTAACTTTGTGTGGGGATATATACTCTTTTAACTTTGTGTGGGGATATATACTCTTGTAACTTTGTGTGGGGATATATACTCTTGTAACTTTGTGTGAGGATATATACTCTTGTAACTTTGTGTTGGGATATATACTCTTGTAACTTTGTGTGGGGATATATAATCTTGTAACTTTGTGTGGGGATATATAATCTTGTAACTTTGTGTGGGGATATATACTCTTGTAACTTTGTGTGGGAATATATACTCTTGTAAATTTGTGTGGGGATATATACTCTTGTAACTTTGTGTGGGGATATATAATCTTGTATCTTTGTGTGGGGATATATACTCTTGTAACTTTGTGTGGGGATATATACTCTTGTAACTTTGTTTGGGGATATATAATCTTGTAACTTTGTGTGAGGATATATAATCTTGTAACTTTGTGTGAGGATATATACTCTTGTAACTTTGTGTGGGGATATATACTCTTGTAACTTTGTGTGGGGATATATACTCTTGTAACTTTGTGTGGGAATATATACTCTTGTAAATTTGTGTGGGGATATATACTCTTGTAACTTTGTGTGGGGATATATAATCTTGTATCTTTGTGTGGGGATATATACTCTTGTAACTTTGTGTGGGGATATATACTCTTGTAACTTTGTTTGGGGATATATAATCTTGTAACTTTGTGTGAGGATATATAATCTTGTAACTTTGTGTGAGGATATATACTCTTGTAACTTTGTGTGGGGATATATACTCTTGTAACTTTGTGTGGGGATATATACTTATGTAACTTTCTGTGGGGATATATACTTTTGTAACTTTGTGTGGGGATATATACTTATGTAACTTTGTGTGGGGATATATAATCTTGTAACTTTGTGTGGGGATATATAATCTTGTAACTTTGTGTGGGGATATATGCTCTTGTAACTTTGTGTGGGGATATATACTCTTGTAACTTTGTGTGGGGATATATACTCTTGTAACTTTGTGTGAGGATATATACTCTTGTAACTTTGTGTTGGGATATATACTCTTGTAACTTTGTGTGGGGATATATAATCTTGTAACTTTGTGTGGGGATATATAATCTTGTAACTTTGTGTGGGGATATATACTTATGTAACTTTGTGTGGGGATATATACTTATGTAACTTTGTGTGGGGATATATAATCTTTTAACTTTGTGTGGGGATATATACTCTTCTAACTTTGTGTGGGGATATATACTTATGTAACTTTGTGTGGGGATATATACTCTTGTAACTTTGTGTGGAGATACATACTTATGTAACTTTGTGTGGGGATATATACTTATGTAACTTTGTGTGGGGATATATACTCTTTTAACTTTGTGTGGGGATATATACTCTTTTAACTTTGTGTGGGGATATATAATCTTGTAACTTTGTGGGGGATAAATACTCTTGTAACTTTGTGTGAGGATATATACTCTTGTAACTTTGTGTGGGGATATATACTCTTTTAACTTTGTGTGGGGATATATACTTATGTAACTTTGTGTGGGGATATATAATCTTGTAACTTTGTGTGGGGATATATACTCTTGTAACTTTGTGTGAGGATATATACTCTTGTAACTTTGTGTGGGGATATATACTCTTTTAACTTTGTGTGGGGATATATACTCTTTTAACTTTGTGTGGGGATATATAATCTTGTAACTTTGTGCGAGGATATATACTCTTGTAACTTTGTGTGGGGATATATACTCTTGTAACTTTGTGTGGGGATATATACTTATGTAACTTTGTGTGGGGATATATACTTTTTGTAACTTTGTGTGGGGATATATATTTATGTAACTTTGTGTGGGGATATATAATCTTGTAACTTTGTGTGGGGATATATAATCTTGTAACTTTGTGTGGGGATATATACTCTTGTAACTTTGTGTGGGGATATATACTCTTGTAACTTTGTGTGGGGATATATACTCTTGTAACTTTGTGTGAGGATATATACTCTTGTAACTTTGTGTTGGGATATATACTCTTGTAACTTTGTGTGGGGATATATAATCTTGTAACTTTGTGTGGGGATATATACTTATGTAACTTTGTGTGGGGATATATAATCTTTTAACTTTGTGTGGGGATATATACTCTTCTAACTTTGTGTGGGGATATATACTTATGTAACTTTGTGTGGGGATATATACTCTTGTAACTTTGTGTGGAGATATATACTTATGTAACTTTGTGTCTGGATATATCCTTATGTAACTTTGTGTGGGGATATATAATCTTGTAACTTTGTGTGGGGATATATACTTATGTAACTTTGTGTGGGGATATATACTCTTGTAACTTTGTGTGGAGATATATACTTATGCAACTTTGTGTGGGGATATATACTCTTTTAACTTTGTGTGGGGATATATACTCTTGTAACTTTTTGTGGGGATATATATTCTTTTAACTTTGTGTGGGGATATATACTTATGTAACTTTGTGTGGGGATATATACTCTTTTAACTTTGTGTGGGGATACATACTCTTTTAACTTTGTGTGGGGATATATACTCTTGTAACTTTGTGTGGGGATATATACTCTTGTAACTTTGTGTGAGGATATATACTCTTGTAACTTTGTGTTGGGATATATACTCTTGTAACTTTGTGTGGGGATATATAATCTTGTAACTTTGTGTGGGGATATATAATCTTGTAACTTTGTGTGGGGATATATACTTATGTAACTTTGTGTGGGGATATATACTTATGTAACTTTGTGTGGGGATATATAATCTTTTAACTTTGTGTGGGGATATATACTCTTCTAACTTTGTGTGGGGATATATACTTATGTAACTTTGTGTGGGGATATATACTCTTGTAACTTTGTGTGGAGATATATACTTATGTAACTTTGTGTGGGGATATATACTTATGTAACTTTGTGTGGGGATATATACTCTTGTAACTTTGTGTGGGGATATATACTTATTTAACTTTCTGTGGGGATATATACTTATGTAACTTTGTGTTGGGATATATACTCTTGTAACTTTGTGTGGGGATATATAATCTTGTAACTTTGTGTGGGGATATATAATCTTGTAACTTTGTGTGGGGATATATACTTATGTAACTTTGTGTGGGGATATATAATCTTTTAACTTTGTGTGGGGATATATACTCTTCTAACTTTGTGTGTGGATATATACTTATGTAACTTTGTGTGGGGATATATACTCTTGTAACTTTGTGTGGAGATATATACTTATGTAACTTTGTGTGGGGATATATACTTATGTAACTTTGTGTGGGGATATATACTCTTTTAACTTTGTGTGGGGATATATACTCTTTTAACTTTGTGTGGGGATATACAATCTTGTAACTTTGTGTGGGGATATATACTCTTGTAACTTTGTGTGAGGATATATACTCTTGTAACTTTGTGTGGGGATATATACTCTTTTAACTTTGTGTGGGGATATATACTTATGTAACTTTGTGTGGGGATATATAATCTTTTAACTTTGTGTGGGGATATATACTCTTGTAACTTTGTGTGAGGATATATACTCTTGTAACTTTGTGTGGGAATATATACTCTTTTAACTTTGTGTGGGGATATATACTCTTTTAACTTTGTGTGGGGATATATAATCTTGTAACTTTGTGTGAGGATATATACTCTTGTAACTTTGTGTGGGGATATATACTCTTGTAACTTTGTGTGGGGATATATACTTATATAACTTTCTGTGGGGATATATACTTTTGTAACTTTGTGTGGGGATATATACTTATGTAACTTTGTGTGGGGATATATAATCTTGTAACTTTGTGTAGGGATATATAATCTTGTAACTTTGTGTGGGGATATATACTCTTGTAACTTTGTGTGGGGATATATACTCTTGTAACTTTGTGTGGGGATATATACTCTTGTAACTTTGTGTGAGGATATATACTCTTGTAACTTTGTGTTGGGATATATACTCTTGTAACTTTGTGTGGGGATATATAATCTTGTAACTTTGTGTGGGGATATATAATCTTGTAACTTTGTGTGGGGATATATACTTATGTAACTTTGTGTAAGATATATACTTATGTAACTTTGTGTGGGGATATATAATCTTTTAACTTTGTGTGGGGATATATACTCTTGTAACTTTGTGTGGGGATATATACTTATGTAACTTTGTGTGGGGATATATAATCTTGTAACTTTGTGTGGGGATATATACTTATGTAACTTTGTGTGGGGATATATACTTATGTAACTTTGTGTGGGGATATATACTCTTTTAACTTTGTGTGGGGATATATACTATTGTAACTTTGTGTGGGGATATATACTCTTGTAACTTTGTGTGAGGATATATACTCTTGTAACTTTGTGTTGGGATATATACTCTTGTAACTTTGTGTGGGGATATATAATCTTGTAACTTTGTGTGGGGATATATAATCTTGTAACTTTGTGTGGGGATATATACTTATGTAACTTTGTGTGGGGATATATACTTATGTAACTTTGTGTGGGGATATATAATCTTTTAACTTTGTGTGGGGATATATACTCTTCTAGCTTTGTGTGGGGATATATACTTATGTAACTTTGTGTGGGGATATATACTCTTGTAACTTTGTGTGGAGATATATACTTATGTAACTTTGTGTGGGGATATATACTCTTTTAACTTTGTGTGGGGATATATACTCTTTTATCTTTGTGTGGGGATATATACTCTTTTAACTTTGTGTGGGGATATATAATCTTGTAACTTTGTGTGGGGATATATACTTATGTAACTTTGTGTGGGGATATATACTCTCGTAACTTTGTGTGGAGATATATACTTATGTAACTTTGTGTGGGGATATATACTTATGTAACTTTGTGTGGGGATATATACTTATGTAGCTTTGTGTGGGGATATATACTCTTTTAACTTTGTGTGGGGATATATACTCTTGTAACTTTGTGTGGGGATATATACTCTTTTAACTTTGTGTGGGGATATATACTTATGTAACTTTGTGTGGGGATATATACTCTTTTAACTTTGTGTGGGGATATATACTCTTTTAACTTTGTGTTGGGATATATACTCTTTTAACTTTGTGTGGGGATATATAATCTTGTAACTTTGTGTGAGGATATATACTCTTGTAACTTTGTGTGGGGATATATACTCTTGTAACTATGTGTGGGGATATATACTTATGTAACTTTCTGTGGGGATATATACTTTTGTAACTTTGTGTGGGGATATATACTTATGTAACTTTGTGTGGGGATATATAATCTTGTAACTTTGTGTGGGGATATATAATCTTGTAACTTTGTGTGGGGATATATACTCTTGTAACTTTGTGTGGGGATATATACTCTCGTAACTTTGTGTGGGGATATATACTCTTGTAACTTTTTGTGAGGATATATACTCTTGTAACTTTGTGTTGGGATATATACTCTTGTAACTTTGTGTGGGGATATATAATCTTGTAACTTTGTGTGGTGATATATAATCTTGTAACTTTGTGTGGGGATATATACTTATGTAACTTTGTGTAAGATATATACTTATGTAACTTTGTGTGGGGATATATAATCTTTTAACTTTTTGTGGGGATATATACTCTTCTAACTTTGTGTGGGGATATATACTTATGTAACTTTGTGTGGGGATATATACTCTTGTAACTTTGTGTGGAGATATCTACTTATGTAACTTTGTTTGGGGATATATACTTATGTAACTTTGTGTTGGAATTTATATTCTTTTTATTTTGTGTGGGGATATATACTCTTTTAACTTTGTGTGGGGATATATACTCTTGTAACTTTGTGTGTGGATATATACTCTTGTAACTTTGTGTGAGGATATATACTCTTGTAACTTTGTGTTGGGATATATACTCTTGTAACTTTGTGTGGGGATATATAATCTTGTAACTTTGTGTGGGGATATATAATCTTGTAACTTTGTGTGGGGATATATACTTATGTAACTTTGTGTGGGGATATATACTTATGTAACTTTGTGTGGGGATATATAATCTTTTAACTTTGTGTGGGGATATATACTCTTCTAACTTTGTGTGGGGATATATACTTGTGTAACTTTGTGTTGGGATATATACTCTTGTAACTTTGTGTGGAGATATATACTTATGTAACTTTGTGTGGGGATATATACTCTTTTAACTTTGTGTGGGGATATATACTCTTTTAACTTTGTGTGGGGATATATACTCTTTTAACTTTGTGTGGGGATATATAATCTTGTAACTTTGTGTGGGGATATATACTTATGTAACTTTGTGTGGGGATATATACTCTTGTAACTTTGTGTGGAGATATATACTTATGTAATTTTGTGTGGGGATATATACTTATGTAACTTTGTGTGGGGATATATACTTATGTAACTTTGTGTGGGGATATATACTCTTTTAACTTTGTGTGGGGATATATACTCTTGTAACTTTGTGTGGGGATATATACTCTTTTAACTTTGTGTGGGGATATATACTTATGTAACTTTGTGTGGGGATATATACTCTTTTAACTTTGTGTGGGGATATATACTCTTTTAACTTTGTGTGGGGATATATACTCTTGTAACTTTGTGTGGGGATATATACTCTTGTAACTTTGTGTGAGGATATATACTCTTGTAACTTTGTGTTGGGATATATACTCTTGTAACTTTGTGCGGGGATATATACTTATGGAACTTTGTGTGGGGATATATAATCTTGTAACTTTGTGTGGGGATATATACTTATGTAACTTTGTGTGGGGATATATACTTATGTAACTTTGTGTGGGGATATATAATCTTTTAACTTTGTGTGGGGATATATACTCTTCTAACTTTGTGTGGGGATATATACTTATGTAACTTTGTGTGGGGATATATACTCTTGTAACTTTGTGTGGAGATATATACTTATGTAACTTTGTGTGGGGATATATACTGATGTAACTTTGTGTGGGGACATATACTCTTGTAACTTTGTGTGGGGATATATACTCTTGTAACTTTGTGTGGGGATATATACTCTTGTAACTGTGTGGGGATATATTCTCTTGTAACTTTGTGTGAGGATATATACTCTTGTAACTTTGTGTTGGGATATATACTCTTGTAACTTTGTGTGGGGATATATAATCTTGTAACTTTGTGTGGGGATATATAATCTTGTAACTTTGTGTGGGGATATATACTTATGTAACTTTGTGTAAGATATATACTTATGTAACTTTGTGTGGGGATATATAATCTTTTAACTTTGTGTGGGGATATATACTCTTCTAACTTTGTGTGGGGATATATACTTATGTAACTTTGTGTGGGGATATATACTCTTGTAACTTTGTGTGGAGATATATACTTATGTAACTTTGTTTGGGGATATATACTTATGTAACTTTGTGTGGGGATATATACTCTTTTAACTTTGTGTGGGGATATATACTCTTTTAACTTTGTGTGGGGATATATACTCTTGTAACTTTGTGTGGGGATATATACTCTTGTAACTTTGTGTGAGGATATATACTCTTGTAACTTTGTGTTGGGATATATACTCTTGTAACTTTGTGTGGGGATATATAATCTTGTAACTTTGTGTGGGGATATATAATCTTGTAACTTTGTTTGGGGATATATACTTATGTAACTTTGTGTGGGTATATATACTTATGTAACTTTGTGTGGGGATATATAATCTTTTAACTTTGTGTGGGGATATATACTCTTCTAACTTTGTGTGGGGATATATACTTATGTAACTTTGTGTGGGGATATATACTCTTGTAACTTTGTGTGGAGATATATACTTATGTAACTTTGTGTGGGGATATATACTCTTTTAACTTTGTGTGGGGATATATACTCTTTTAACTTTGTGTGGGGATATATAATCTTGTAACTTTGTGTGGGGATATATACTTATGTAACTTTGTGTGGGGATATATACTCTTGTAACTTTGTTTGGAGATATATACTTATGTAACTTTGTGTGGAGATATATACTTATGTAACTTTGTGTGGGGATATATACTTATGTAACTTTGTGTGGGGATATATACTCTTTTAACTTTGTGTGGGGATATATACTCTTGTAACTTTGTGTGGGGATATATACTCTTTTAACTTTGTGTGGGGATATATACTTATGTAACTTTGTGTGGGGATATATAATCTTGTAACTTTGTGTGGGGATATATACCTATGTAACTTTGTGTGGGGATATATACTTATGTAACTTTGTGTGGGGATATTTAATCTTTTAACTTTGTGTGGGGATATATACTCTTCTAACTTTGTGTGGGGATATATACTTATGTAACTTTGTGTGGGGATATATACTCTTGTAACTTTGTGTGGAGATATATACTTATGTAACTTTGTTTGGGGATATATACTTATGTAACTTTGTGTGGGGATATATACTCTTGTAACTTTGTGTGGGGATATATACTTATGTAACTTTCTGTGGGGATATATACTTATGTAACTTTGTGTTGGGATATATACTCTTGTAACTTTGTGTGGGGATATATAATCTTGTAACTTTGTGTGAGGATATATAATCTTGTAACTTTGTTTGGGGATATATACTTATGTAACTTTGTGTGGGGATATATACTTATGTAACTTTGTGTGGGGATATATAATCTTTTAACTTTGTGTGGGGATATATACTCTTCTAACTTTGTGTGGGGATATATAATTATGTAACTTTGTATGGGGATATATAATCTTTTAACTTTGTGTGGGGATATATACTTATGTAATTTTGCGTGGGGATATATAATCTTTTAACTTTGTGTGGGGATATATAATCTTGTACCTTTGTGTGGGGATATATACTCTTTTAACTTTGTGTGGGGATATATAATCTTTTAACTTTGTGTGGGGATATATACTCTTGTAACTTTGTGTGGGGATATATAATCTTTTAACTTTGTGTTGGGATATATAATCTTGTAACTTTGTGTGGGGATATATACTCTTGTAACTTTGTGTGGGGATATATAATCTTTTAACTTTGTGTGGGGATATATAATCTTGTAACTTTGTGTGGGGATATGTACTCTTTTTCATTTGAATCATGTCCATACTAAGAATATATCATATTTCTTCTGGAATTATTCTCTCTGTTCTTGGTGACACGCATTTTTTTTTCTCTGTTTTCAAATACCTTGAAATGTATTGAAAAATGATGGAATTTGGTGTGAGCAAGAGTGTGACATTATTACCCACTTTAATTTAAAAACTGCATTGTCAGCAACCACACAATAACTAATATACTTGAAACACAATTTAAACAGAACCAAGGTCATATTTATATCATAGATTAAGCTCCATTGTTGTAAATATTACTAATCTCATCTTGTATTGTCGTTGCGTTTATAGAATCTCGTTTGCATCAATGAAAATAAAAATGATTGGTATCTATGAATCATATAAGAACAAACATAAGTATGTAAGTGACTGAGATCAGGTAGGCTTTGACAAACATCAATGGAAAATGACATATTAAATAAGACAGGATAACTAATAATATTAAGGCTTGAACGGGTCAAGGTCATTTACTGTATTTAGCATTCATGTTATATACATAAATCTTAGGTAATCTAAGTAAAATTGTACATTCATGTTATATACATAAATCTTAGGTGATCTAAGTAAAATTGTACATTCATGTTATATACATAAATCTTAGGTAATCTAAGTAAAATTGTACATTCATGTTATATACATAAATCTTAGGTAATCTAAGTAAAATTGTACATTCATGTTATATACATAAATCTTAGGTAATCTAAGTAAAATTGTACATTCATGTTATATACATAAATCTTAGGTAATCTAAGTAAAATTGTACATTCATGTTATATACATAAATCTTAGGTCATCTAAGTAAAATTTTACATTCACGTTATATACATAAATCTTAGGTCATCTAAGTAAAATTGTACATTCATGTTATATACATAAATCTTAGGTCATCTAAGTAAAATTGTACATTCATGTTATATACATAAATCTTAGGTCATCTAAGTAAAATTGTACATTCATGTCATATACATAAATCTTAGGTAATCTAAGTAAAATTGTACATTCATGTTATATACATAAATCTTAGGTGATCTAAGTAAAATTGTACATTCATGTTATATACATAAATCTTAGGTCATCTAAGTAAAATTGTACATTCATGTTATATACATAAATCTTAGGTGATCTAAGTAAAATTGTACATTCATGTTATATACATAAATCTTAGGTGATCTAAGTAAAATTGTACATTCATGTTATATACATAAATCTTAGGTGATCTAAGTAAAATTGTACATTCATGTTATATACATAAATCTTAGGTGATCTAAGTAAAATTGTACATTCATGTTATATACATAAATCTTAGGTCATCTAAGTAAAATTGTACATTCATGTTATATACATAAATCTTAGGTCATCTAAGTAAAATTGTACATTCATGTTATATACATAAATCTTAGGTGATCTAAGTAAAATTGTACATTCATGTTATATACATAAATCTTAGGTGATCTAAGTAAAATTGTACATTCATGTTATATACATAAATCTTAGGTCATCTAAGTAAAATTGTACATTCATGTTATATACATAAATCTTAGGTCATCTAAGTAAAATTGTACATTCATGTTATATACATAAATCTTAGGTCATCTAAGTAAAATTGTACATTCATGTTATATACATAAATCTTAGGTGATCTAAGTAAAATTGTACATTCATGTTATATACATAAATCTTAGGTGATCTAAGTAAAATTGTACATTCATGTTATATACATAAATCTTAGGTCATCTAAGTAAAATTGTACATTCATGTTATATACATAAATCTTAGGTCATCTAAGTAAAATTGTACATTCATGTTATATACATAAATCTTAGGTCATCTAAGTAAAATTGTACATTCATGTTATATACATAAATCTTAGGTGATCTAAGTAAAATTGTACATTCATGTTATATACATAAATCTTAGGTGATCTAAGTAAAATTGTACATTCATGTTATATACATAAATCTTAGGTCATCTAAGTAAAATTGTACATTCATGTTATATACATAAATCTTAGGTCATCTAAGTAAAATTGTACATTCATGTTATATACATAAATCTTAGGTGATCTAAGTAAAATTGTACATTCATGTTATATACATAAATCTTAGGTGATCTAAGTAAAATTGTACATTCATGTTATATACATAAATCTTAGGTGATCTAAGTAAAATTGTACATTCATGTTATATACATAAATCTTAGGTCATCTAAGTAAAATTGTACATTCATGTTATATACATAAATCTTAGGTCATCTAAGTAAAATTGTACATTCATGTTATATACATAAATCTTAGGTGATCTAAGTAAAATTGTACATTCATGTTATATACATAAATCTTAGGTCATCTAAGTAAAATTGCACATTCATGTTATATACATAAATCTTAGGTCATCTAAGTAAAATTGTACATTCATGTTATATACATAAATCTTAGGTAATCTAAGTAAAATTGTACATTCATGTTATATACATAAATCTTAGGTAATCTAAGTAAAATTGTACATTCATGTTATATACATAAATCTTAGGTAATCTAAGTAAAATTGTACATTCATGTTATATACATAAATCTTAGGTAATCTAAGTAAAATTGTACATTCATGTTATATACATAAATCTTAGGTCATCTAAGTAAAATTGTACATTCATGTTATATACATAAATCTTAGGTGATCTAAGTAAAATTGTACATTCATGTTATATACATAAATCTTAGGTCATCTAAGTAAAATTGTACATTCATGTTATATACATAAATCTTAGGTCATCTAAGTAAAATTGTACATTCACGTTATATACATAAATCTTAGGTGATCTAAGTAAAATTGTACATTCATGTTATATACATAAATCTTAGGTCATCTAAGTAAAATTGTACATTCATGTTATATACATAAATCTTAGGTCATGTAAGTAAAATTGTACATTCATGTTATATACATAAATCTTAGGTAATCTAAGTAAAATTGTACATTCATGTTATATACATAAATCTTAGGTGATCTAAGTAAAATTGTACATTCATGTTATATACATAAATCTTAGGTAATCTAAGTAAAATTGTACATTCACGTTATATACATAAATCTTAGGTAATCTAAGTAAAATTGTACATTCAGGTTATATACATAAATCTTAGGTAATCTAAGTAAAATTGTACGTTCATGTTATATACATAAATCTTAGGTAATCTAAGTAAAATTGTACATTCATGTTATATACATAAATCTTAGGTAATCTAAGTAAAATTGTACATTCATGTTATATACATAAATCTTAAGTCATCTAAGTAAAATTTTACATTCACGTTATATACATAAATCTTAGGTCATCTAAGTAAAATTTTACATTCATGTTATATACATAAATCTTAGGTCATCTAAGTAAAATTTTACATTCATGTTATATACATAAATCTTAGGTAATCTAAGTAAAATTGTAATGTTGTCTTCGGTACTCTCGTTGTCAGTGAGTTTGCAATAGTTAAGATGGCTTAAAGAACATTTCGTCGTTGTTTTTTTTTCTTCAAAAGTCTTTATCCTATATCATAATATTAAACAGCATTGATTATATCTGAATTCACGTACAACTTTGAAACACACAAGAAACTTAGACGATATTTTCCTGTTTTACTTTATCTTATTTAATCTCAGTTATTTATGGTTTCAATGATACGTATGCGTATTTTCTACTAAGTACATATCGATCAGAGAACAAAGTGTATTTTTTACTAAGTACATATCGATCAGAGAACAAAGTGTATTTTTTACTCAGTACATATCGATCAGAGAACAAAGTGTATTTTTTACTAAGTACATATCGATCAGAGAACAAAGTGTCATTTTTACTAAGTACATATCGATCAGAGAACAAAGTGTATTTTTTACTAAGTACGTATCGATCAGAGAACAAAGTGTGTCTTTCATTAATTCATGATCAAGGAAAAAAATATATACTATATGGCGAAAGTTTCAACTTTTCGTTATTCATGAAAATAATTATAGGCCTGCGTTGATTGTTACAATACGAATACTTCAATAAGTGTTATTAATTACAGGTCAGCGTTGATTGTTACAATATGAATACTTAATAAGTATTATTAATTACAGGCCAGCGTTGATTGTTACATTAACAATACTTCAATAAGTATTATTAATTACAGGCCAGCGATGATCGTTACTAATAGGAGATCATATTTTAGAGATATTATTTTGATTACAAATGAATAAGAATTTAAGATTACATATCTCAGTATTATTCAGTACCTATGGCTACTGACGGTATAGCCATAGATTATTGTGCTATTTGTTTTGTTATGCATATCTATGTTATGTGCATTATTTGTACAATATCAGTTTTATAAAGGACATTTAGTTCATGACGTTTAACATTCTAAAGTCCTATGATCGTAGTTTTATTTTAAGATTATTAGTTGTGACATCTCACAAATGCGTAAATTCATTCCTAACTTTATAGGTAAACATAACATGAGTTGTGACAAATGCCAGCCTGACTGAATTTTCCAGAATTTAAACACTTGATCTGTTTACCGCAGAGTGATTTCAAAATACCAAGAATAATTCAGTCCTTTATTGTCATGTACTTTGCTTTTTTCTGAGACATCTTCTTCTAATGAGATTATTCTAATTCGGGGTGTAGAGTGCAGCTTTGACAATGTTCTTCTCCATTCAGTAAATTTGTCATAAGTCTTAGTCTCGGGACCTGTGACAGTCGGCACAGTGTTTGCTTGCCTCATTGAGGGCATTCTTTATTACTAGGCAACGATCAAGCTTGACACAAGGTTGTAGTTAATCCATGTGTAACTGACAAGCCTTGTTTTGATCCGAAAATCTATGCAATTGAAAACAATCCCTGATTTATACCCAGCTTGTGCAGTTAACCGAGCTTCGGAAAAGAGAGCTATTGATAATGATGTTGATATGGAAAGTATTCCTTTAGCTAATACATGTATTGGTCAGGCGTTTGATGAGTTCACCTTTACTCCTAGCTTGTACAAATCAAAAGGTATTGATCATAGTGATCCTCTTTTAACTGCTCATTCTCTTTATTATAATCAGGGTGATCAATTACAATCATTTATCATCAAACAGGAAAATGATCTTAAGATCACCTGTTTGTTTCGAAGCACCATTAGTGAAACTGAAGTCACAGAAGTTCCTGTCTTTTATTTCATTAATAATGGAATTCTTATGAGAAAATGGAGACCTCCAGAGGTAGCTGCTCGTGACGAGTGATTAGTGAACTATCGCATTGTAGTTCCAAAATGTTGAGACAGGAAATACTTACTCTGGCTAATTAAACACCTTTGCCTGATCATTTAGGGATTATTAGGACTTATTACAAGATCTTGATTCAAATTTATTGGTCAAAACTCAAGAGTGATGTAGCTAAATACTGTAGATCTTGTCGTACTTGTCAAAAAGTAGCAAAACCCATTCAGAACAGACCAAGGGCTCATTTTTAACCTATTCCGTCACTTGACGGACTAATTAGTAAACTTAGGGTTGATTGTGTTGGTCCGTTACCTAACACCAAGTCAGGTAACCAATACTTGTTGACCATAATGTGTGTATCAACAAGGTTTCCAGCGGCAAATCCTTTGAGGAATATTAATCTTAAAAATAGTAAAAGCTTAAATAAAGATTTTTTTAACTCATGTTGTCTTTCTAAATCTGCCTAATCTGATCAAGGCTCAAATTTCATGTGTGTAAATTTTCCAGCAAGTTGTGCATAAATAAGGCATCTAACAATTCAAATATTCTACCTATTATCCTGACAGCCAAGATGCATTAGAAATGTTTCATCAGCTTAAATAAATATGATTATATCATATTGATTTGATACAGGTAAAAATCGGGATGAAGGCAATCATTTATTATTGTTTGCTGTCAGGGAATCAGTTTAAGAGCCTTTATGCTTTAATCCCTTTGAACTGGTTTGTGAACTCAAGAATTAATGATTGTATTAATAAGATCGGAAATGCCAAATATGCCACTAAACGTTACCTTCTGAAAGGATTTTGTCAATTTCCACAAACGGAAAAAGCAAAGGAAATATAGCATTCGTGACTCCAGATGGACTTTATCAATATAAAGCATTGCCGTTTCAGCGACTTATGAATATGATCACTTCTGTCTAGATAATTGTGATGCTTACATCAATCATCTCCAGTGACACCTGGAAAGACCGTTTAGCGACAATTAGGAAATTCTTTTACTTATGCAAGTCAGCATTGGAGGGCGTAACTGCACCAACCTAAGCTTTGCAGACAACATTGATGGGCTTGCGGTCAGTGAATACGAGCTTGTCCCCTAAGTGAAGAACTTGGATGAAACATCTTCCAGATTTGACATTGAGGCAAGCGCAGTTTAAATATCTTGGTTCAATATTCACCGAAGAGGGATCAAGAGCAGAAATTGTGTCACGAGCAGCACAAACAACGGCATCTATGTCAAAGCTAAGACCCATCTGGAGAAACAAGAACATTCTGTTTGAAAACTAAAATCAGACTATTGAGAGGACTAATCAACTCAGTCTTTTTGCATTCATGTGAGGCCAGGGCCTGACAATAGAATTACAACAAAGAATGCAGGCACTTGTAATGAGAAGCTACAGAAACATCCTTGGCATCTCTTACATGGACCAAATCACAAATGAAGAAGTGCGCAACACCATCAGGCACAATGTAGGCCATTATGAAGACCTCCTAACCACTGTCAAAAGGAGAAAGCTGAAATGGTATGGACATATCACTATAGCCAACAGTCTATCCACAACAGTAATACAGGGCAGTGTCCATGGTGGAAGAAGGAGAGCTAGACAGAGAAAACAAATGGACTGACAACATCACATTACTGACCAGGAAACGTTTTGCGGAGACACAGGCATTGGCACGTGGTCGAGAAAATGGAGGATACTGGTCAGATGTTCATCAGCACAGTGCCTCAACGACTACACTAATCAAGCGACTGATGACGCTGATAATACCTTATAGGCATTTAATAAGTAGAAACACTGTAGTACCTTATAGGAAATTAATAAGTAGAAACACTGTAGTACCTTATAGGAAATTAATAAGTAGAAACACTGTAGTACCTTATAGGAAATTAATAAGTAGAAACACTGTAGTACTTTTTAGGAAATTAATAAGTAGAAACACTGTAGTACCTTATAGGAAATTAATAAGTGGAAACACTGTAGTACCTTATAGGAAATTAATAAGTAGAACTGTAGTACCTTATAGGCATTTAATAAGTACAAGCACGGTAGTACCTTATGGGCATTTAATAAGTAAAAATACTTATGTACATTATACACATTTAATAAGTAGAAACACTGTAGTACCTTATAGGCATGTAATAGGTAGAAACACTGTAGTACCTTATAGGCATTTCATAAGTAAAAATGCTGCAGTACATTATACACATTTAACAAGTAGAAACACTGTAGTACCTTATAGGAAATTAATAAGTAGAAACACTGTAGTACCTTATAGGCATTTAATAAGTAGAAACACTGTAGTACCTTATAGGAAATTAATAAGTAGAAACACTGTAGTACCTTATAGGAAATTAATAAGTAGAAACACTGTAGTACCTTATAGGAAATTAATAAGCAGAAACACTGTAGTACCTTATAGGAAATTAATAAGTAGAACTGTAGTACCTTATAGGCATTTAATAAGTAGAAACACGGTAGTACCTTATGGGCATTTAATAAGTAAAAATACTTATGTCTATTATACACATTTAATAAGTAGAAACACTGTAGTACCTTATAGGCATGTAATAGGTAGAAACACTGTAGTACCTTATAGGCATGTAATAGGTAGAAACACTGTAGTACTTTATAGGCATGTAATAGGTAGAAACACTGTAGTACCTTATAGGCATTTAATAGGTAGAAATACTGTAGTACCTGATAGGAAATTAATAAGTAGAAACACTGTAGTACCTTATAGGCATTTAATAGGTAGAAACACTGTAATACCTTATAGGCATGTAATAGGTAGAAGCACTGTAGTACCTTATAGGCATTTAATAAGTAGAAACACTGTAATACCTTATAGGCATGTAATAGGTAGAAACACTGTAGTACCTTATAGGCATGTAATAGGTAGAAACACTAGTACCTTATAGGCATTTAATAGGTAGAAACACTGTGGTACCTTACAGGCATTTAATAGGTAGAAACACTGTAGTACCTTATAGGCATGTAATAGGTAGAAGTACTGTAGTACCTTATAGGCATTTTAATAAATATTGTAGTACATTATGTGCATTTCATAAGTAGAAACACTGTAGTATAGTATAGGCATTTATAAAGTAGAAGCACTGTAGTACAGTATTTGCATTTATAAAGTAGAAGCTCTGTAGTACAGTATTTGCATTTATAAAGTAGAAGCACTGTAGTACAGTATTTGCATTTATAAAGTAGAAACACTGTAGTACAGTATTTGCATTTATAAAGTAGAAGCACTGTAGTACAGTATAGGCATTTATAAAGTAGAAACACTGTAGTACAGTATAGGCATTTAAAAAATAGAAAAACTGTAGTACAGTATAGGCATTTAAAAAATAGAAAAACTGTAGTACAGTATAGGCATTTAAAAAGTGGAAACACTGTAGTACAGTATAGGCATTTAAAAAGTAGAAACACTGTGGTACAGTATAGGCATTTAAAAAATAGAAAAACTGTAGTACAGTATTGGCATTTAAAAAGTAGAAACACTGTAGTAGCTTTTAGGCGTATATATTGTAATAAATTTGGAGTATGTATATTAGAGAGCACCCCGTTTTTAAGCAATTCTAAGATTTATTTGTGTGATTATTTGGTCCTCGGCGCCATGGAAATATTCCTAGCCCGAAATAATTAGCCAGTTAGTAGGAGCAAACGTCTCAGAGCCGAGTGTTAGTGAATTTGAACCATGCTGGGGTTCGTTAGTACTGAATTTAGGTACAAGCCGAATGACTGTCCTTTAGTAACATATCCCATATTAAAATCCAGCGGTGTATAATAGTTTTGTGGTTGAAATGGCAGTATTTATGGATGGAAATCAGTAAATTATACAATGGAATCAATGGAATTCATATACGCGTGATACGCCGAAACTTGTGTGGATTGACTGGTCTAGGGTCGCGCAGTTAAACATTTACCAGTTTGAAAGGGAATACTAGTGTATTTTCTATGGCGTAAACGGCTGGGGGTACAACAATCTGATGATAATGAAGAAAAACCATGCAAAGGTGCGGTTAATGGACTTTTGGGCAAGTTGTTTCATCTGTGGTCGCCAATTGATTAGAGTAAAATTTATTAAATAAAGCAGACACGTCTGACTTTCCTTTTTACAACTCAAAGTTGTACGGAAGTCTTTGGAAATTGGGGAAAGCATTTGACTTCCAGCGGGACTTGCGCCAGGGTTTTGACACCGCTCAGTCAAGTGAATACCCCTGTGCGTGTAACAGTATTAACACTGTAGTTCCTTTTAGGCCTTAAATAAGTAGAAAAACTGTTGTAATTATAGGTATTCAATTAAATAAGTAGAAACACTGTAGTACATTATAGGTATTCAATTTAATAAGTAGAAACACTGTAGTAATTATAGGTATTCAATTTAATAAGTAGACACACTGTAGTACATTATAGGTATTCAATTAAAAAAGTAGAAACACTGTAGTACATTATAGGTATTCAATTAAATAAGTAGAAACATTGTAGTACTTATAGGTATTCAATTTAATAAGTAGAAACACTGTAGTAATTATAGGTATTCAATTTAATAAGTAGAAACACTGTAGTAATTATAGGTATTCAATTTAATAAGTAGAAACACTGTAGTACATTATAGGTATTCAATTTAATAAGTAGAAACACTGTAGTAATTATAGGTATTCAATTTAATAAGTAGACACACTGTAGTACATTATAGGTATTCAATTAAAAAAGTAGAAACACTGTAGTAATTATAGGTATTCAATTAAATAAGTAGAAACACTGTAGTACATTATAGGTATTCAATTTAATAAGTAGAAATACTGTAGTACATTATAGGTATTCAATTAAATAAGTAGAAATACTGTAGTACATTATAGGTATTCAATTAAATAAGTAGAAACACTGTAGTACATTATAGGTATTCAATTTAATGAATAGAAACACTGTAGTACATTATAGGTATTCAATTTAATAAGTAGAAATACTGTAGTACATTATAGGTATTCAATTAAATAAGTAGAAACACTGTAGTAATTATAGGCATTCAATTAAATAAGTAGAAACATTGTAGTACATTATAGGTATTCAATTTAATGAATAGAAACACTGTAGTAATTATAGGTATTCAATTTAATAAGTAGA
This sequence comes from Unio delphinus, assembly GCA_029339505.1. NCBI lineage: Eukaryota > Metazoa > Mollusca > Bivalvia > Unionida > Unionidae > Unio > Unio delphinus. The sequence goes on from JAQISU010000160.1 coordinate 7,073,117, forward strand.
AACACTGTAGTAATTATAGGTATTCAATTTAATAAGTAGAAACACTGTAGTAATTATAGGTATTCAATTAAATAAGCAGAAACACTGTAGTAAATTATAGGTATTCAATTTAATAAGTAGAAACACTGTAGTACATTATAGGTATTCAATTAAATAAGTAGAAACACTGTAGTACATTATAGGTATTCAATTAAATAAGTAGAAACACTGTAGTACATTACAGGTATTCAATTTAATCAGTCCCGGATTACCCATTAGGCAGAGTAGGCAACTTCCTATGGGCCCAGCGACTTTTATGGGCCCCATTAGGGGCCCCCATGAGACCGTGACCGTGAGTCTGGGGCCCCAAAAGTTTGACTGCCTATGGGCCTCCACGGTGCTTAATCCGGCGCTGAATTTTTAATAAGTAGAAACACTGTAGTAACCTATAGGCATAAGTATAAGAACTGTTGCAACCCTGGTGTGCTAAAGTCAGGACATAACATTACAGGAGTCGAGTTTCCGTCTTTGCTGTTTGGGAGTTGACAAAAGAACGAAATGCGTGTAAGTAAAAGTTGAGAGAAAGAAATTAATTATTTAATTTCATTGGGGAAAAAATTCGTTTTAACACGTGATGAAACCATTTGTAAGATTAGTCACCAAAAATAAAAAATAGCCTTGACTAATCATTAAAAAATTAAAATCAAAACGGCTTCATAAAAATTGAACTACTGCAAAATAATTTAAGACATTATTCGTGTAATAATCGATAACAGGTTTTTGTTTCCAATGTTGGTGTTACAAATTTCTTGTATGTCTATGACGGATGCACATATTTGATCCTTCACACAAGAAACACTTCTCTTAAAGAACGATTCGTTCAGACAAGAATTTGTCGACCAAATGTTATAAACGTTTGCTCCCTCACTTTATTTATCGCTCTATTTTGTATGTAATTAAGTGATAATGTCATATATTTAAGTAGTAAAGTTTTTATTTAGAGTGTGATTTTTATCTCCAAATAATGAAGCTTGGTTATCAAGTAAAACTCCTCATTCAGGAAACATTGCAGCAATGGATACTAACAAGTTTAGTGTATATGCCACGTAAAAGGGAAATCGCTTGATCCTGATCTCCGTCCTTTATTGGGTAATGTTTAATGGGTAATGTTTATTGGGTAATGTTGCCTATAAATTGACAATGGTAGTAGGTATCAAATGTTCGTAAATTTCCAGTAATACTGGAGCTTTCATTTCAACGCCATCTTGCAAACCAATGCAAAGTATTTTATATTAATAGTATTTTATATTAATATTATTTTTTTTATTAATATTTATTTATATTAATAGTATTTTATATTAATAGTATTTTATATTAATATTAATTTATATTAATAGTATTTTATATTAATAGTATTTTATATTAATAATATTTTATATTAATAGTATTTTATATTAATATTAATTTATATTAATAGTATTTTATATTAATAGTATTTTATATTAATAGCATTTTATATTAATAGTATTTTATATTAATATTAATTTATATTAACAGTATTTTATATTAATAGTATTTTTTATTAATATTAATTTATATTAATAGTATTTTATATTAATAGTATTTTATATGAATAGTATTTTATATTAATATTAATTTATATTAATAGTATTTTATATTAATAGTATTTTATATTAATAGTATTTTATATTAATATTATTTTATATTAATAGTATTTTATATTAATAGTATTTTTTATTAATATTAATTTATATTAATAGTATTTTATATTAATAGTATTTTATATTAATAGTATTTTATATTAATAGTATTTTATATTAATATTAATTTATATTAATAGTATTTTATGTTAATAGTATTTTATATTAATATTATTTTATATTAATATTAATTTATATTAATAGTATTTTATATTAATATTATTTCATATTAATATTATTTTATATTAATACGCTAAAGCCAAACTGTTGACTAGACGCTATAATGTGATTGCAATATTTAGGTTAAATAATAATAATCTTAAATATGACTTTCTCCTGTATGTTGCACCGTCGATTGATAAGAGATTGAATTCACAACACTAAAATACACACCAAATATTTGCTCATGATAGAGTGTTGCAGTGTCATTTATGCTAAAGTACTGCAGTGTCGTTTATACTAAAGTACTGCAGTGTCGTTTATACTAAAGTACTGCAGTGTCATTTATACTAAAGTACTGCATTGAAGCCAATGCAACGTTAACATCAAAAGTGTTAGAAAATAATGAATATAAACTTTGTGGAAACAAACAACCAGTGCGGTCCAGTTAGTTTGTTTATGGAACGGTGAAATATTTATTATATCTATCTTGAATGTATATTGCCTCAAATTGCAGTTAATATAACAATCAACAACGATCAGTAGACTGGTCTACTCGACTAATATACTGTTACAGATAAAACTGCTTTTAGAAACTCAATTTGAGACTTTGATGCAAACAAGTTACAGAAAACGTAAACACTGTCACAGAAGATCAAAGACACATCACAGCAGAAAGATTACATTATTTGCTTCATTGTTTGTATATTTCAAATTAAATGCATTCCATCACACTATAAAACGCATAAAGTGAAACTACTGTCAGTAAACAAAGTGATCTGTCTCTACTGTAAATTGCTTCCACTTACTACAAATGTGTTTTCTCGCATACGAGTTGTATATATAATTAATGTATAAATTGTTTATATATATATATATATATATATATATATATATATATATATATATATATATATATATATATATATATATATACACATTAGTTTGTGTATGTGTGTGTGTGTGTGTGTGTGTGTGTGTGTGAGAGAGAGCGAGAGAGAGAGAGAGAGAGAGAGAGAGAGAGAGAGAGAGAGAGAGAGAGAGAGAGAGAGAGAGAGAGGTTTTCGTGTTTGAATGGCAGATTGTTTACTTGATATCTGTCAGTCATGACTTACCGTTGATTTTCCTACTGATGTGTTAGGATAACATGAAAAGGTGATTTTACTTTTAACGCATGCTAACTAGTGCTGCAGCTGACTCATCTGTTTGTTGTAATAGAAGACGACAATTAGAGGTATTAAAGAGGAAGAATATGTAAATTAAAGGAAATAATGGATAACTATAAATGGGTATCAATTCAATAAATGACTCATGCTGGTACATGTAAAGAAAAAATGTGTCATTTTTTTCAAACTTAACAATGTAGATTATTTGGAAGGTATCACATCGACTAGTGCATAATCGCTTTTGATGCGAAATGTACGTACTGGTCTCTACTCAAAGCAACTGTCTTGAACTTTGGAAAATTCTACAAGCAAACGCTTCATCTTTTCCTTTTTGGTATCTGGAAAAATCTTGAATGGATTAGAATGAACTCGTCGAGATCTGACGCATCTTGTTTTGTTGACTTAAAGCTACACTATTAGATATGTTCTTTATGAAAACGAGAGTTTTTTTCACGCATGTTAATGTATTGATGGATGATTTAGTGCTCTCCGGCTTAAACATATACTGGTAAGTATCCATGGTTGAACTTAGACAAACAACATTAGTTGTCAACTTCTTACTTTCCTATATCCATTCTTTCTTTTCTCTATCCAATCTAACTTTCCTATATTAATACTTACTTTCCTATATCCACTCTTACTTTCCTATATCCAATCTTACTTTTCTATATCCAATCTTAACTTTTCTATATCCATTCGTACTTTCCTATATCCATTCTTACTTTCCTATATCTAGCACGGTCTATCAAATTAAATTTCCAATACCAGCTGTAATTGGTAGTCTCAGTAATATGAATGAATTGTGTATGGCCTATCAAATTTCCAATATCAGCTGTAAACGGTAGTCTCAGTAATGTGTACGAATTGTGTACGACCTATAAAATATCCAATATCAGCTGTAATTGGTAGTCTCAGTAATATGAATGAATTGTGTACGGCCTATCAAATTTTCAATATCAGCTGTAATTGGTAGTCTCAGTAATATGAATGAATTGTGTACGGCCTATCAAATATCCAATATCAGCTGTAATTGGTAGTCTCAGTAATGTGTATGAATTGTGTACGGCCTATCAAATTTCCAATATCAGCTGTAATTGGGAGTCTCATTAATGTGTAAGAATTGTGTACGGTCTATCAATTTTTTTTAAAACAATTAAATAGAATTTGCTTTAAGTAAAACCAGCAAAAATGATCCGATAATTACGTGCCAGCGTGATGCAATATGTACATTTTTCACCTTTAAACTACCGTCTATACTCGCATAAAAGAAGAGTACAATCGCAAAATGCATAGATCCACATCTGTCATTTAATATTATGCGCCAGTAGGTCTGGATATCTGCAGTTTGTTAGGAGTAATCAGTAGGTCTGGATATCTGTAGTTTGTTAGGATCTGCAGTTTGTCAGGAGTAATCAGTAGGTCTGGATATCTGCAGTTTGTTAGGAGTAATCAGTAGGTCTGGATATCTGCAGTTTGCTAGGAGTAATCAGTAGGTCTGGATATCTGTAGTTTGTTAGGGGTAATCATCAGGTCTGGCTATCTGCAGTTTGTCAGGAATAATCAGTAGGTCTGGATATCTGCAGTTTGTTAGGAGTAATCAGTAGGTCTGGATATCTGTAGTTTGTTAGGAGTAATCACCAGGTCTGGATATCTGCAGTTTGTCAGGAGTAATCAGTAGGTCTGGATATCTGCAGTTTGTTAGGAGTAATCATCAGGTCTGGATATCTGCAGTTTGTTAGGATCTGCAGTTTGTTAGGAGTGATCAGTAGGTCTGGATATCTGTAGTTTGTTAGGAGTAATCATCAGGTCTGGATATCTGCAGTTTGTCTGGAGTAATCAGTAGGTCTGGATATCTGCAGTTTGTTAGGAGTAATCATCAGGTCTGGATATCAGCAGTTTGTTAGGAGTAATCATCAGGTCTGGATATCTGCAGTTTGTTAGGAGTAATCATCAGATCTGGATATCTGCAGTTTGTTAGGAGTAATCATCAGGTCTGGAAATCTGCAGTTTTTTAGGAGTAATCATCAGGTCTGGATATCTGCAGTTTGTTAGGAGTAATCATCAGGTCTGGATATCTGCAGTTTGTTAGGAGTAATCAGTAGGTATGGATATCTGCAGTTTGTTAGGAGTAATCATCAGGTCTGGATATCTGCAGTTTGTTAGGATCTGCAGTTTGTTAGGAGTGATCAGTAGGTCTGGATATCTGTAGTTTGTTAGGAGTAATCATCAGGTCTGGATATCTGCAGTTTGTCAGGAGTAATCAGTAGGTCTGGATATCTGCAGTTTGTTAGGAGTAATCATCAGGTCTGGATATCAGCAGTTTGTTAGGAGTAATCATCAGGTCTGGATATCTGCAGTTTGTTAGGAGTAATCATCAGGTCTGGATATCTGCAGTTTGTTAGGAGTAATCATCAGGTCTGGATATCTGCAGTTTGTTAGGAGTAATCATCAGGTCTGGATATCTGCAGTTTGTCAGGAGTAATCTGTAGGTCTGGATATCTGCAGTTTGTTATAAGTAATCATCAGGTCTGGATATCTGCAGTTTGTCAGGAGTAATTATCAGGTCTGGATATCTGCAGTTTGTTATAAGTAATCATCATGTCTGGATATCTGCAGTTTGTTAGGAGTAATCATCAAGTCTGGATATCTGCAGTTTGTTAGGAGTAATTATCAGGTCTGGATATCTGCAGTTTGTTAGGAGTAATCATCAGGTCTGGATATCTGCAGTTTGTTAGGAGTAATCATCAGGTCTGGATATCTGCAGTTTGTTAGGAGTAATCATCAGGTCTGGATATCTGCAGTTTGTTAGGAGTAATCATCAGGTCTGGATATCTGCAGTTTGTTAGGAGTAATCAACAGGTCTGGATATCTGCAGTTTGTTAGGAGTAATCATCAGGTCTTGATATCTGCAGTTTGTTATAAGTAATCATCAGGTCTGGATATCTGCAGTTTGTTAGGAGTAATCAGTAAACATTATATACCCTAACCTGCACACTCATTATGCTATGTCCTATCCGGATTCTTGTCGTCTGCAGTTTGACTCGACGTATAGGATAGTATAAACGATATTGATCGGCGTCATATGTTCGGCCTGTAATACTCATTCAAAAAAAGAAAAGTTTAATACGTCTTGTGTATTGAATGCAGATGTGTTTCGAAGCACATATTGACATATATGTTAAAAAAGACCGAAGGAAACGCACCACTTAACTAAAATACGGACCACCCTGTAATGATGCTATACAGTTAAGTTATAAGAAACAAAAAAAGAAATATATTAAATAAATAAATATAAATGGTTGAAACTGATTGCTCCGGAGAAAACCAAATTTGTTTTCTCAAAAAAGTGTAGCCTACATCATTTCAGTACATATAGTTGCCTACAGCATTACAAATGCTGGAAAGATACCAGATAAGAAATACATAGTTACATTTCTTTCGTTCGTAATTTGCGAACTGTTTACTTCAAATATTCCCCGTACCATCATTAAACCGTCGACTTTCCTTAGCATTCGCTAGGCCTAACAAGGAAGATCACTTTCAAATAATAACGCACGCTAATTCTAAATGATAATAGAAGACGGCAGATAACAACACTAGATCAGAAGGAAACGTTCATTAAAATATAGACTGGAAACCTTTTGATGAAGACAGGAATATATATATATATATATATATATATATATATATATATATATATATATATATATATATATATATATATATATATATATATATAGACATGCGTGTCTGATTCATTAACCATAATAATAAATTAATTTATCTGGTGTATTGATCTTTTTTCGTGCTTACGTGTATTTAGATCATACCTTCAAATTCATTGAAAGATGGTGGGTTTTAATGTGAACTAGATACTATAAAGGTACTACCATTATTAGTGAGACCAATGAATCCGACTTTAACCACCGTATATATATATATATATATATATATATATATATATATATATATATATATATATATATATATATAGTAAAAGCTTTACATCAGTACGTTTATTTAGAAGGTTCGAAACGTTCCCATCTCTCCCTATATTGGCGTGTCTATTCAAATGTGTATCAAGTAAAAATGCTTGCTTGCATAGAGGACATTCATGTATGGGCAACATATAAAGAAAGTGGAGAGTGAAATAAAAACTACAACATATAGATCTCTTTGACAGTGAAGGAAATGCTACAATTAATCTCGTGAACACTGAAGTAAGGGCTACATACAAATCTATAGGACTCTGAAGTAAGGGCTACATACAAATCTATAGGACAATGAAGTAAGGGCTACATGCAAATCTATAGGACTCTGAAGTAAGGGCTACATACAAATCTATAAGACAATGAAGTAAGGGCTACATAAAAATATATAGGATACTGAAGTAAGGGCTACGTAAAAATCTATAGGACACTGTGGTCGATCTATTAATAGACCATTAGTTGTGGCCAGATAGCCATTAGTTAAATTAACGACACATCGTGTAAGAAGAGTGCCTGTAAAGGCTAGCCGACCGCTGTACTAATCGACACGTTGTTTATATAGGAGCCAGCACTGACCGACGGCGACCTTGGAAAGGTTCATTTTATCACGAAAATGTCAGAATTGAGAGAATACAGAGATTTTGTTACTTAAAACCAAAGCCTGTCATATTGACCATGACGTAAGTGACTTTTGGAGGGAAAAAAATACATTTGATTCTGATTGGTCACGGTTAAATAAGGGGTGTGTTTTACACGAGAAATCTTTAGAACATAATACTTTACTAGTTAAATTAGAAGTTAGTCTGAATTTGCTACTGTGAGAGTAGACAGTGTCGAATTATTTTTGTAAAGACTCCACATCATATTTTAGAGAAGTACATCCGTAAAACAACAGACCAGTGGAAAACCCGCCAAAAACAACAGTTGAGTGACACGCAAAAACACAAGGTATTGTCTCAAATTCCACATTTATTGTGATGTAATTGATATAATGTTTGCTTCGCTACAGGTCTGCATGATTTCGTTTGATACATTTGTATACTTGATTTAATGTGATACACTTGTATAATAATGTGTTTTGTATTATGAATCAGAAGTATCTGCATGAATTCATTCGATACATTTATTTAAAAATGTGCTTTTGAATTAGGAATTAGAATTCTTACCTTAATTCTTAGTTAAGAATGACGTAGTGTTAATTTATGTCGTAAAAACACTGTGTTGAGTTATGTACAGGAAGTGTTACGTTAATTCTTGAATTTATCATATTGTTTGAATAACGATTGTGTTCTAAGAATTTAATGTATTACATTAATTAATGATTTACAAGAATACAAGCGAATTCACCGAAATTTGATGTCATAGATAATTTAGCGACAGTGTATAATTCAAAGTCTCGCTTTGTAAGACGTTAATGTATTAGGTCAAGGCAATACGTGGTTAAACTACATTTATTTGAGGACATGTGTAGTTAATTACTAGCCGTAAACTTGTTATCACTGATAGTAATATCTGATTGTTCGAGTCAGGAATAATGTGCAGTTTCAACTGTAACCTTTGTAACGAGGGACTTATGTTGTTTTAATTTTCTTTTGGAAGGAAGAAAATAGGTTTTTGGGAAGACGTGAAGACGGAAATAGAGAGGCACACGTTGGAAAAAGAGAATTGAGAAGTGTATACATTGATACAGTGGACAAGTCTGAGTGTAAGCGGAACACCCACGAGGGAAAAGTATCTCGAGAGACAGGAACTTTTAGAACGACATTGGATTGAACAGAGAACGTGGTTCGAGGATAACAGGTTATGAAAATCAAACAAAGCATTGACTTCGATTGTGACACTCGATCCTATGATGATTTTTAACTATCAGTAATAGAACGGCTAATTTGTTTAATTCTATTTCAAATCGATTTATATTCCTAATGAATGAAATTTTATAGTGTATATATTTGATTAAATTGTTTATTTATCTTTACGGGGGCTCGGAGTTGTTTTATTCAATATACCCGTTCAGGTTACCATATACATTCTCTTACTCGAATCGAGCAAATTATACCGTGGGCGGTCATCTCTTAGATAGCGAGTATCAGAGGGGAGTGGGTTAGAGTGTTATTATTATTATATGTTGTGCAAAACCCCTTGGCAAACTGGAACGTAACACTTACCCTTTGACAAGTGGGGCTTATACAATATTATACGAGTAACGCTCCTGACCCGCGAGAATCTGACAAAGGGCTACATACAAATATATAGGACAATGAAGTCAGGGATACATAAAAATCTATAGGACACTGAAGTAAGGGCTACATAAAAATCTATAGGACACTGAAGTAAGGGCTACATATAAATCTCGAGGACAGGGGAATTAGG